>CM076572.1:1257283007-1257710070 GCA_034641835.2 Pinus albicaulis | reverse complement strand
AAATCCCGTATCTATTTTTTCTTCCATAAATCAATGTAATCCCATGGTTTTCGTTATATAACGCAAGGATCCACCTAAATTGGGGTGCTCAAGTTTGTTCCATTTGCTCTACCTCAATTGTTACTTGCACCAAAGCGGACTGACATTAATTCTTTGCCATAACTTTAATAGAGAACACGGGCTACAGGCTACATATGATTTTCCATGCAATCTAGCAGCAAGGCAGGGAACATTTTCAGATTTCGAACAAATGAGTGCAAGTGCGCGTAATCTCTGAAGCTATTTTTTAGATAATGGAAAGAGATTTTCTAGAAATTTTTATAAATCTAAGCTGTACTTCGGATGCTCTGACAATTTCTGATGGCGTTAAATCAATTTTTACTATTAAAATTTTTTTTCTATAATCCTTATGTAAAAATTTGATTTCTATAATCTTTTAATATTAAAGGATATGGGAAGGTATTCATGACGTTGCACATCAACAAGGAGGACAATTAAACAATCCCGCTGCTTCGTTCGAATCTAAGCATTCGAATCTTTCATAAGCCAAATCATTCAATAATTCACTGCATTGGGATTTAGCCAAATCCTTCAAGAATTCCCTCAGCATTTAGCCTGCCACACTGACTCCTAGATCAGGAAGAAAACGCATGCTCTCTCGGGAAACGACCAAGTAAAGGTAGGCAACAAGTATTTGCTTATGTCGGATAATGTTTTCGACTCTGCATTATCGCTCTCATCGCCCGCTTCCTTCATATCACCACCGTCGCAAAATGGTCCCACAGCTATGAGCGTATCAGCCGTTCTTTGCAAAATTGAACTTGCGTCTGTTCTCTATCTCGAACGCCTCGGAGAGAGCAGAAGTGCGTGGTCATAGGAGTTGTATCATTTTGGGAAGTGGTGATGGCAAGGTAGCCAGAGATATGGGCGATAATGTAGACTTGAAAAACTTCTCCAGTATAAGGAAGTACTTGTTGCTTACCTTTAGTTGGTTTTTATTCCGTTGTTTGGCGAGAGTGCGTGAGTCTTCTGCCCGATGCAAAAGGACAGAGAGTAGCGGACTAAATGCCATGGAATTATTGGACTATTTGGTATCTGTTCAGGTGATTAAGAAGTATTTAACAAATACACATTCAAATACACATCTCCAACATAGTAAGTAAGAAATAATCACAATTTTTATTTATTTTTTAAATATCTTGTGAGACATGAAATATTTATCTAGAAGAACAATAAACTAGCAACCAAAAAAAAGAACTTAAAAACAATGAGCACAATATTTTTCTTAAGAAAAATCTAACTCTCTTAAAACAAAGTTAATGGAAATCCATTAGATCTCTTGGTCAAGTGAGTCTTCACTCCTCACATATATGATGGAAATCTAATAGAAATCCATTAGATCTCTTGCCCAGGGGAGGCTTCACTACTCACATATCTAATGGAAATCTAATGGAAATCCATTAGATCTCTTGGCGAAGTGAGTCTTCACTGCTCACATCACGTGGCCTATTACAATAGAGTTTAGACCTAGCCTTTTAAAGGCTTAGTTACATGAATTCCATGAGCACAAAACCATGGTTATACCAAACCATGTGCTCAAAACCACTAAAATTTGACCCTCTCAAATTTGAGTCTTTCCCAAGCTAATTTTACGAAATCACTCCAATTTAACTTGTTCAACTTTGACTCTTTCAAGTTTACAAAGCCACTACCCTTTGACCCGATCAAATTTTAGTCTTTCCTAGTCAAATTTACATAAAAATGAAGGAATTAACAAGTTGCTCATTTTAAAAAGTAAAAATAAATTATGAAATACATTATTTTTTTTATTGTTAATTACTTGATCTCTTTATATACCAATCTAGATCCATCTTAACTCTCAACTACTAAGGGCCCAAAGGATTTTGATAGTAAGATATTTGATCCCTCTCAAGTTAAGGTAGATCTAGGATGGTTTAATTTCTCCCTTTAAATATGTTATATTCCACATGAATACCATGGGTCAATATCATTGCTCATTTTCATTTTTATTTTTATTTTATTTTTATAGAGTTATTTTTATTTTATTCTTTTTACGTTTATTTACATTACATTAATCTTTTTATTTAATTTATTTAAAAAAATAAAATTATTTTAATTTTTATATAATATGACTTAGTCAAAACGTTAAACATTACATTACAACATCTGTACCATATTGGGTTGTTGAGTCTCTTGGCCCAATACAGTTGATATAAAATTATGGTATTAGTCCCCACCAAGGCACACTCTATTAATGTATTAACCACTATTAGTTTAGTACTAAACAATGCAACTTATAATGTTTAACCTTGTTTTTTTTTTCAATATAATAATTATTAATTTTTTTTAAAGGCCTAGTCTGACTTATAGACAAAATGGCTCGCACAATTTTTTTTTAAATTGCTAGTGCTCCAAAGGTTTTCAAGGGTCATGAATCCAATTATGCATTCAAATCAAAAATGTATTTTGAAGAACAGAAATCCTGGAATTGTATTGTTATTTCATCTATAAGTTAGAATAATCATTTTTTGAACATTTGATTGGAAAAAAAATTGGAGGTATTATCCTAATCTTTGCACATTATAATGCCATGTGGATAATATGTCATAATTTAGTACTATATTAATGCACGATTTTTAGATATTCGTGTAATTATTTTTTAAACTTTGTAGGAATACCATCCAAAAATAAAATCCTTGAAAATAGCTCATACACATGTAAATAATGTATTTACCTTCAACTACTTCCCACCATAATTTGAGTAAATCTATAGACTTACTAGTAGTCACTACTCAACAAAATTTATGCAAGTCTTGTGCTGAATTTATCCACAGCACATCTCAATGCATTAGTTTCTATCAATGAAAGAATATACAATTTGATTTTCTTATTAATCACTTAGTTTACAATTTTTTATGCAATTTTCCATTTTTCCATACAACAAGATGGACATTGAATTATTTTATTCATAGCCAATATTGAATTTTTTTTTTCGTTATTAATTGTAACACCTGGATTTGATTTGTTATGTTATTCTAATTCATACATTTGACTTGTTTAAATTAAAATCTATTAGTAAGTATATTAAGAAAATTATGAACAAAAGTTTAATTTATATATATATATATATATACAAATTAATTATGGAGTCGTTTCCATAAACTGATGGTTAAGTGTCTCAGTTACCAGAGTGGTTAGATTAAAAATAGTTATTTGACTGTTACCTTTCCTTTAAGAATAAGAAGAAAACCTTGATGAGGAAAAGGTGTTCTGTGTAAAGGGAAAAAGATAGCAAGAAGTCTAGAAGGTGGGAGTGTCCAGAGCTGGTTGGAACCATTGAAACTCTAATAAAACCTGATAATGGGAGAAGAGACTAGACGATGGTCTTGAGGTCTCTCTCCAAAGAATATGCTAAATAATCTTACCTTGGTGAGGAGCACAAGGGGAGCAGTGGACGTAATAGCCTCTCACATGGTTGGGAGGATACCATCAGGCCTCTTCATTTCAATTAGGTACTATAAACCCGAAAGGAATATAATTACGTGTTCCTTTGTTTTTATAAGTACTTTATTTCTCGAAAGGATATCTGTACGTTGTAAGCATAGAATGTGATAATTCTATTATGAATTGATTAACTATGAACCCTCTTGCTCTAGATTAAATTTTTCCAAAATTGTACCCCTAATTGTGGAGGAAGGTCCATATGATTGGAACTCAAAAATTTAGAGAATTAGTTTGAAAACTTTGTAATGAAGGAAATGATCGATGAAATAGTTAGTCCCATTCGGAGTATAACTGAGGGTTGGGAAGAAAACCCTCATTTATTTATAGATGGTCCAAACATCTAAGGAGGGGACTTATTAAAAACAAAGAAAAGAGGAAATTAATGAATGTAAATTTCAAACTGTATAGGTTTTATTTACAGTAGAAGATGAAAGAAAACATAATAACTTAAATTCATAGTGTCATATATTATCATTATAGTAAAAGAATAAAAACTCTGTGGAGAATAATATGTTGTGAAAAGAGAACAAACTTTCCTGAAGGAATAGCTTGGAAAGAAAATAAAATTATAACAGCTGTAATATATCTCTGGAAAAGCTTTGAAGCTAACATTTAATATATGAACATAAGAATTAAAATATAATATATAGAAAAACCCCAAATGGTGTGAACCATGCCGTAAATTCTAGCACTAAACACGAAAACCATACATTACCCTCGATGGGGTGATTTTAGAATTTTAGTGCAATTACATTATAAGACAAGAAATATAGTTTCCCCGTGAAAGGAGAAAAATTCCAGTTTGCGGCACAAACCAAGATTAGTAATTTACAAAAAAAAATATAGACATAGTCGTTCAGGTTGAAATAATATTACAACATTTACAGAGGGTCGAAACCAAAATTAAGAGATTGTTGCAAGTTATATCAAAATATGCACTGTCCTCTGAGGACCAAAATGGGGTTTGAAACCATCCTTTTCCAAAAATGTAAGAAAAGTTATAACATGAGATTTATCATTTAAGAAGCCTCGACAAGCTAGAACTAACACAAAAATATATAAAACTTCAACAAGAATAAAATTACAGAGCCCTCATATCATAACTATATCCATTCGAAAAGTCTGAGAAGGTCTCAACAAAGAAAAGCAGAAGAGTTTGGTACCTAGAAAATACATAGAAGGAGCATCTTAGACTGGCTGAGACCAATGTGTTGTGTTGTAGGAGGTTTGGTTTTGTGATTACACTATATTCCATAACCACAGACAATGAACATTAAATGAATACCATTTCAAGGGTTTCCAAAAGAGAAATGAGATAAAAATAATATGCAGGTGCGGGTACTGAAGGAGAAATTACCTCTGAGGTGAATGCAACTCTAGAACGATAAACCTTGAGAAGAGAAAGTAAGTTTCAAAGTTTGTAAAAGAATTTATAAAACAAAATATACATAAATTCCTTCATTAAAACTTAGCATAACCATGAGGGCTTACCTGGGTCATCTTGGTCGAAGTTGCAAGGTCACGGAACGGGAAAGAATGGAGCGGAACAACAATAGAGTCAGAATGCAAGCACAACCAGGACACCATGACTGTAAAGAAATTGTAAAGCACCCTCAGCATGGAGAAGAGAATATCGGCAGAGCACCACAAATAATAGTAAGGGTTGAGAAGGTCATTACCTCGCCACTGTGTGGAATAACTAGAGTCTGAGCCATGAACTAGGAAAAATTTGTAGAACCAATGAAACACAGAGGTGAAATGAAAGCAGTTAGGGTTTGTGTGGTACGATTACACCCTAACCGCCCTGAACCCATATTCAACAGTAGGATTGTCAAAGATCTAAGGGCTGAGAAATTCCCACCTGCCGAGATAAGAGATGACCCGTGTACACCAATGAGGTGATGCGGGTATTAAACAAATCTTTAAAATAATCAATTCGAATCTACAACTAAATCATCACCTCTGAAGTTATAGATGTGGGCAGTTGGCATGATAGAAAAATTATTACTCAAATGTGTTATAACGAGTCAATTAGTTATTTATATAGTAATGAATAACAATCGAATTATGTCCCTTCTGCAAAGTACTTCTTTAATGTATGAAATATATAGAATGCATTGGAATAATAAATAGAATTATGCTGGGACTGTTAATACTCTATATACATATGTAGGATAAAAACTCAGGGAAGCAAACACTAAAGTTTCTAAAGTTTAATTATTGTTCTTGCATTGTTGAACCTAGTACATAAATCTTACAATTTAAAGCATATGTAAGTTCTGCTAAATATAAATGATGTTAATAGAGTTATATCTTAGGTTGCAAAATATATATATTTTTTTATAATGGTAAATATTGCTAATGTTTTATGGATAGATGTTACAGGTGGTATCAGAGCAACGTCCACACACTGGGACCCATTTGGGTCACCTAAATAAAAAATTGTTGTTTAAATTTTGCAAATAAATAAGAAGGATAAATTTATACAGTACAATGAGGAGAGGCTCGGTACATCAAGCTCCCAGGATTACAAGGGAAGCACACCCATAGTATAACCCAAAAATAAATCCGGAAGTGTGGGTGAAGTTTAACATGGACCAACATCAACAAACCAGCTAACTACTCGAGGAACAACAATGGAAGACCAGCAGACTACTGGATACTTTGCAACAATTACTAGAAGAGATGGTTCGAGTGAGAAGTGACAATGAGAGGTTGATGTGGAAATAGGAAATACTCCTTAAAAGTATTTCAGATAGACAAAATCAAGGAACAACTCAGCGCAGCCCCAAAAGAAATACTCAAGAAGAGGGTGAACAACGACATCAAACCAATGATAAGTCGGAGAGTAGCCATACCCAACAGAGTAATTAGAATGAGAATTATAATGAAGCTGAGTTAGGAAATGTCTCAGATGAGCAGGAGATAAAAAAATAAAAAAGTGGAGCTGCAACGTGAATTTCAATAAATTAAATCATCTACATCCAACGGAGAGGCAGAAGAGGTACCATAGACATAGATAATTAAAATTAATTAATATTTTTAGGTCTATGAATATAATAGTAAATTGAAAGCTCTCTTGTCTATTTATCAACTGTGGGAAAAAGCCACATTATGGTGGAAGTAAAAAATGTGCAAGGAATCAAAGACCAGAATGTGACTTGGGATGAATTCCAACAGTATTTTAAAGAACGATATTTAACTGAGCACTTTTATGATGAAAAGTAATGATAGTATCATGATTTTAGATTGGGACAACTCTTAATGGATGAATTCATCACAAAATTTACCTCTTTATTAAGATATGTGTCATACCTGAGAGACAAAAAAGAAAAAGTACAATGATTATTGAGTAGTTTACCTGCCCACATGAAGGAAAGAATCGAGTTTGTAAATACAAAAACCATGGATGGGGTGACACGAAAGACACGTATGTGCTATCAACAATCCAAGTTGAAAGAAGAAGTTGGTAGGAATTGGCCACCAGAGAAGGTACAAAAAAATAATTCCAATTTTAGGAGCAGTAGATCTGGTAACTGTAAAAATATTGCCATAAATATAAGAAATTGAAAAGAGGGAAGAAACCAACAAAAGGCCAAGTGGCTAGTAGAAGAGCGACCTATGGAAGCTTCGAGTAGACCCAATCATGGAAATATCCAGAAACCGCCACTACAGTGTTGGGGATGCGGTGAAGCGCATTACTATAAGAACTGCCCTCACCATGGGAACAATGAGATTGCAACCAACTTGCAAGATGCATCTACAGTAGGGGACGTGGCATTGAATATACCAAGAATTAATGCAGCGCTTGAGGACCAGCAAGAATATTATCAACCAACCATGATTGAGCTAGAGGGTAAGTTGCATTCCCAAACTATTTCATTTTTGGTTGATCCTCGTGCCAGTTTAAGTTATGTGAATCCCAAGATAGTAGAGAGGTGTGATTTGTAGAGCCAGGAATTTAAAAACCCCTGGCTGGTAGAATTGGCCACATGGAACAAGAGGAGAGTTAATGATAAAGTTTCCAACTATCCCCTAGAAGTTGGATGCTAGCACATAAATGTTGAATTGAACATCCTACATTTAGGCCCTTATGACATTTTACTAGGAATGGATTGGTTGAAAGTGCATTGGTCACTAGTATACTGAAAAGAGAAAATCATTTATTACAAGGCACAATATGGAACACACCAACAATTGCAAGGGATTAAGAAACCACTTCAGTTGTGTCCTATTACCACATCTTCATTTGTAAAATGCATAAAAAGAGATTGTCGGATCTATGCTATTCACGTAGGATTCGCCAATTCTAAAGAGAAGAACCCAATAATGGAGAATATAACGGTGGTAGAAGAATTTATGGATATATTTATTGAAAATATATCGGGATTACCTCCAAAATGCGACATTGATTTCACCATCGAATGAATGCATGGGGTAGCACCAATTTCACGTGCACCATATCGACTGAGTGTACCTAAATGAACTGAGCTAAAAATGAAATTACATGAGTTGCTAGATAAGGGATACATCCATCCTAATGTCTCTCCTTGGGGGGCACCAGTACTATTCATGAAGAAGAAATATGGTACTATGCAAATGTGTATGGATTATAGACAACTTAACAAACAAACTATTAAGAAAAAATACCCATTTCCACGGATAGATGATCTATTCGATCAAGTAAAAGACATAACTATATTTTCAAAAATAGATCTATGATATGGGTATTGTCAAATATGGATAAAGAATGAAGACATATATAAGACAAACTTTTGTACATGATATGGGCACTATGAATTTTTGGTTTTACCATTTGGTTTAACCAATGCACCAACAACATCCATGAGTCTAATGCATGGCATCTTTCATCCATTTTTGGATAAGTTTGTTTTAATATATATTGACGACATACTTATCTTCTCAAAAATTATGGAGGAGCATAAATAACACATACAAATAGTGTTAAGAATGTTAAGAGAACATCAAATTTATGCCAAATTCAGTAAGTGTGATTTTTATAAAGAGAAGATTCAATATTTAGGCCATGTTATCTCTATTGAGGGTATAGCGGTAGGCCCTGAAAAAATAAGAACTATGATGGAATGGAGAGTACCTAAGAATGTAGCATACATACGTTCTTTCATGGGGTTGGCTGGCTATTATCGACATTTTATTGAGGGTTCATCTAAGATTGATTTTCCCATAACCTCATTATAGTGGAAAGGCTGAGTGTTTAAATCAACCATTGAATACCAAACCAACTTCAAGTGGTTAAAACAATTACTGACTATAGCCCATGTATTAAAGGTCATTGATCCAAACAAGGAATTTGAAATTTTCACTAATGCTTGCAAAGAAGGAGTGGGAGTTGTATTGACACAAGACACAAAAAGTTGTGGCTTACCAGTCTAGGAAGCTGAAAGATCATGAACAACGATATTTCACATATGATCTAGAGCTGACTGCAGTAGTGGAAACATTGAAGTTATGGAGTCACTGCCTATTGGGAATAAGATTTTTATTAAGAATAAATCAAGTACTTTGACCAGTTATTTTAAACAAATTGATTTGAATGCTTGCCAAGCCAGGTGCAATGCATTCTTAAGTGAATTTGATTTTGAAATTCAGCAGTTCGAGTAAAATAAAACCATGTCTTTGAAGCTTTAATTAGGAAACTACACTACATGTATGGAATCTATTTTAACTAGGTGGAATTAAAATTCCAAGAACAAGTGAATGAGGCAGCGCAACAGGATCCTCAATAAAATTTTATATGGAAGCAAACACAACAAGAAGCAAAGAAAGGAAAGGAAACATAGTAGAAGATCAACATTGAACTACTATTGACATTTAGAGGGAAAGTCTACATTCCTAATCAAATTTTCAGATACGACGAGTTGGCATGATATAAAAAGTATTACTTAAATGTGTTATAATCATTCAATTAGTTAGTTTTACAGTAATGAATAACGATCAAATTATGTCCCTTCTGCAAAGTATTTATTTAATGTATGAATTAAAGAGAATATGGTGGAATAATAAATAGAATTATGTTGGGAGCATTAATACTGTATATACATATGCAGGATGCAAACTCAAGGAACCAAACCCCAAAGGTTATGAATTTTAATTGTAGTTCTTGCATTGTTGAACCTAGTAAATAAATATTACAATTTTAAGCATAGGTAAGTTCCGGTAAATATAAATCGTGTTAATAAAGTTATATATTAGGTTGCAAAAGTGGTAAATATTGCTAACGTTTTATGGATATACATTACAGGTGGTATCAGAGCAACGTTCACATGTTGGGACCTAGTTGGGTCACCTAAATAAAAAATTGATGTGTAAATTATGCACAGAAATAAGGAGAAATTGATAGAGTATAATGAGGAGAGGCTCAGTACATCAGGCTCCCAGGAATACAAGGGAAGCACACCCCCAATATAACCTATAAATAAATCAATAAATGTGGGTGCAAATAAGCGTGGACCAACATCAATAAACCAACATACTACTTGAATAAAAACAATGACATATGAGTAGATTACTGGATATTGTGCCTCAATTACAGGAAGAGATGGTTTGGGTGAGAAGCGATAATGAGAGGCTAGTTCAGGAACAAGAAATAATTCTTAAAATTCTCTCAGATAGACAAAATCAAGGAACAACTCATCCCAACCCTAAAATAAATACTTGAGAATAGCCAATGATAAGCTCGAGAGTGGCCATACCCAATGGAGTAACAAGAACCAAAATTATAATGAATCTGAGTCATGAAATATGCTATCATTACAGTAAAAGAATAAAAACTATGTGGAGAATAATATGTAGTGAAAAACAAAAGAATTTCCCTGAAGGAATAGCTTGGAAAGAAAATAAAATTATAACTGTAATATATCTCTGTAAAATATTTGAAGCTAACATTTCATATATGAATATAAGAATTAAAATAGAATATACAAGAAAACCACAAATGGTGTGAACCATGCTATAAACTCTGACAGTAAACATGAAAAGCATACATTACCCTCAATTGGGTGATTTTAGAATTGTAATGCATTTACACTGTAAGAAAATCAATATCAATTCCACATGCAAGGCGAAAAATGCAAGTTTTCGGCACATACAAAGATTAATAATTTACAGAAAAACTATAGACAAAATATTTAAGGTTGAAATAATATTGAATAATTTGCATGTGGCCGAAAACAAAACTAAGTAATCATCACAAGTTATTATCAAAAGATGCACAGTCCTCTCATGACCCAAATGGGGTTTAAAACCCTATTTTTCCAAAAACGTAAGCAGAGTTGTAACACAAGATTTATCATTTAAGAAGCCTTAGTAGGCTAGGAATAACACCCAAATATATACAAATTCGACAAGAATTAAAATTACACATCCCTCATATCATAACTATATCAGTTGAAAAAGGTCTGAGAACATCTCGATATAGATAGCTAGAGTAAGATACCTCGACAATACACAAAAGGAGCATCTTAGCCTAGCTGTGATAAATGCTAGTTGCGTTGTAGGAGGTAGGGTTTGGTGATAACATTACCTACCATAACCATAGAAAATGAAGATTAAATAAATACCATTTCATGGTTTTACAAAAGAGTAATGAGATAAAAATAATAAGCAGACGTGGGTACTGAACGAGAAATTACCTCTCACGTGAATGAAACTCTGGAATCATAAACCGTGAGAAGAGAAAACTAGTTTCAAAGTCTGTAAAAGTGTTTACAAAACAAATTATACATAAATTCATCCATTAAAACTCATCATAACCATTATGCCTTACCTGGGTTATCTCGCTCGAAGTTGCAAGGTCACAGAACAAGGAAGAATCCACTAGAACAACGATAGAGTCAGAGTGCAGGCACAACCAAGACACCACGAATGTAAAGAAACCGTAAAGCACCCTCAGCACCAAGAAGAAAATATCTATAGTGCACTGCAAAGAAAAATCAGTGCAAGATGTCAATTTTGGAAGGCCAAAGAGGGGCAAGAAAGTCATTAGCTGGCCACTGTGCAGAATAACTAGAATCTGGGCCATGAACCAAGCAAAAGTTGCGCAGCCAACGTAGTACATAGGTGAAATGAAAGTGGTTAGGGCTTTGGGGGTAGGGTTACACCCTAACCGCCCATAACCCATATTCAATCGTAATATTTTCAAAGATATAGGGGCTGAGAAATGCCCACATGTCGAGATAATAGGTGAAGCCATGTACGCCAACCAAGTGATGCAGGTATTAAACAAATATTTAAAATAATAAATTCGAATGTACAACTAAATCATCGCCTCAGAATTTGAAAATGAGACAAGTTGTAATGATAACAAAAATATTAATCAAATGTGTTATAATCAGTCAATTAGTTATTTGTATAGTAATGAATAACGATCAAATTATGTCCTTTCCGCAAAGTACTTCTTTACTGTATGAATTAAAGAGAATCCACTGGAATAATAAATAAACTTATGTTCACAGTGTTAATACTCTATATACATATGCGGGATGCAAATTTAGGGAATCAAAACCAAAAGGTCCTTAAGTTTAATTGTAGTTCTTGGATTGTTGAACCTGGTAGATAAATATTACAATTTTAAGCATAGGTAAGTTCTGGTAAATATAAATCATGTTAATAGAGTTATATATTAGGTTGCAAAATATTTTTTTTATATAATGGTAAATATAACTAATGTTTTATGAATAGAGGTTACAAGTGGTATTATATTAGCGTTCACACGATGGGACCGATTTGGGTCACCTAAATAAAAAATTGAAGTGTAAATTGTGCACATAAATAATAAGGATAAATTGATAGAGTACAATGATGAGAGGCTCGATATATCAAGATCCTAGGACTACAAGGGAAGAACACCCCCATTCTAACCCAGAAATAAATCCACAAATGTGGGTGCATCTAATCATGGACCAACATCAACAAGCCAACAAAATACTTGAAGAAAAACAATGACAGACTCGTAGACTACTGGATACTGTGCAACAATTACAAGAAGATATGGTTAGGGTGGAAGTATTAATGAGAGGATGATTCGGGAACATGAAAGAATTTTTAAAAGTCTCTCAGATAGAAAAAATCAAGGAACATCACTGCCCAACCCCGAAAGAAATACTCGAGAATAGGGTGATCAATGACAGCAAACCAATGATAAGTCGGGGAGTAGCCATACCAAGTGGAGTAATAAGAACCAGAATTATAATGAAACTTAGTTAGGAAATGTCTGACATCAGTAGCAGATAAAAAAAAACATAAAGTGGAGTTGCAAGGTGAAGTCTGAAAAATTAAACCTCCTACATTTAATGGAGAGGTAGAAGATGTAGCAGAGGCATGGATAATGAACATGAATAAATATTCGCAGGGCTATGAATATAATAGTAAATTTAAATCTCTCTTGGCTATTAATCAATTACGGCAAAAGGCCGGATTATAGTGGGAGGAAGTCAAAAACATGCGATTAATCGAAGACCTATATGTGAGTTGGGATGAATTCCAGCAGTATTTTAAAGAAAAATATTTAATCGAGCGATTTTATGATGGAAATTCTCCAAAATTTCACGATTTGAGATTGGGACAACTGACATTGGATGAATTCATCACAAAATTTACCTCCTTATTAAGATACCTTTTGTACCTGAGAGACGAAAATGAAAAAGTACAACAATTCTTGAGTAGCTTATGTGTCAACATGAAGGAACAAATCGAGTTTTTAAATACAAAAGCCATGGACGAGGTGATATGAAAGGCACGTATGTGCTATCAATAGCCCAAGGTGAAAGGAGAAGCCGGTAGCAATTGGTCATGAAAGAAGGTACAGAAAAATAATTCCAATTTCATGAGCAGTAGATCTGGAAACTATAAAAATACTATCAGAAATACAACAACTATACAACAAGGAAGAAGCTAGCAAAATACCAGGTGGCCAGTAGAAGAGCGACCCATGGAAGATTAAAGTGGACTCGATCATGGATAGATCTAGAAACCACCATTACAGTGTTGGGGATGTGGTGAAGCACATTAGTATAATAACTTCCCTCATCATGGGAAGAATGAGATTGCAACTAACTTGTAAGAGGCATCTACAGTATGGAACGTGGCATAGAATATACCAAGAATTAGCTTAACGCTTGAGGATTGGCAAAAAGATTATCAACCAACCATGATTGAGCTAGAATGTAATATTCCAAATTTGGCATTAGCTAATTGGAATATTAGATTTTTTACTTTTCTTATTTTTTTAAGTAAAAAAAAAGGGTGGAGGGACCCATAAACCCAATAGATGAATCAAATCCACTTTGATAGTGTGAATGTGGGTTAATTGAGTAGTGAAGTAGAATTATGGAGTAGTGGAGTATATTAATAATGAAGAAAGGGTAGAGGTCATAAAGCATTAATGTGGAATATGATAAAGATAGTGGAGGAATAAATGCAATATGATGGAGATAGTGGAGAAGCAATTCCAGAGACAATTGAGGAAGTGGAGAGTAATTGCAGCAGTGATGGAGATCATGGAGGAAAAAATAGTTTTGATGGTGGCTAGTGGCCACATGTGCAATGCAGTTATGACATGGGCCAAGGCTAGGGAAGGCTCACAACCATAAAATGATGATGAGGGAAAAAAATGAAGGGAGTCTGTATTTTTATTGTTGAGTGTTGTAAGACATTTCTTTGCACGCTTCAGTTGTTTAGCTAAGTTTGTTGTGTTGTCTAGCATCGGGTGTTCCCTAGCAGTAATCCCACCCTTACCCATGGGGGACTTCGCGTGCCTACTCTAGGAAGGTTTTCTTGGGCATAATTCATCATCTGGAAATTAGTGCCACATTCAGCCACTCTCATCTGCACTTCCAACTACAAGAATTACCCATTCCTGAACTTGGGTTTGAGAGTTGGAAGGTTTTCTTCAAAAATTCTGCTGAGAAACCTATAGAGGGATAATTCCTTCACATTGTGGATCCATTGCAGTATTCCAGAAGTTTTATTGACATATCTTGCATTAGGCCATCCATCTATTCTCCTATGAAACAACATTTCCTACAGGAACTGTGTAATTCAGTAGTTAGGGTTTTTGGAGAAGAGGAAATTCCAAGCAACTTAGGTTGGAATACTAGGAGTGATTAATCCTTCACTCTGGGGATCACTTTAGTACCCAATGATCAACATTGTATTATCTATCAGTAGACTACATCATCAACCTTCCTAGATACAGCTGTATTTCCCAGCAGTTGTGCATGCAGCTGCCGCATATTCAACGAAGGAGCTGTATCTCATGTTTTCATCTTGGGAATCAGGAGAAGGGACCAACCCTTTAGTTACTGAGATGATTGGGTGATATTTCAGCTAATATATCATTCTTTCAGCTCCATATCACCAATTTTCTCTAGGGAGTGAGTAACTTAGCCAACAGTGGTGCAATGTGCAATCTGAAAAAGGCTGAAATTCCAAACTCAAAATATTGCCAAATTTTTTATGGTTTTATCTCGGTTTTTTTAGTAGAATCCATGGTTAAAAACCCAAATCATTCCGAGCACTCTAGCAACCTCTCACACATAGATATTATTCCCAACAATAGTAGTTTCCAACCACAGTAGTTTATACTTTCGAGTGCTAAGTTTTAGTAGTGTATTGTAGCCATCTTATGGCTTGAGTTCATTCCTTTTGAAGCATTGTGTAGTTACATTTTTTGTTGAAACATAATGATATGGCTCAGTTGTTTCTGCTAATGTTTTAGTTTCTTGATGTTATATTCTGACATTTCCAACATTTTATAGTTTTGTGCTTACATTCTGGTTATTTCCTAGATTGAAATGTTATAAATGTTCTATATTCCTATCCTTTCCATTTTGGGATATTATAGTGGTATCAGAGCATGGTCTTTGGCTCAACTTGTGGGAATTTCATGAAATTAGAGGAAGAATAACAAGAAGCAGAAAAGAAGAAGTCTTTAATGGAGGAAGGATTGAGTTTTACAACACTTCTCGTCAAATATATGTAGAATATCACCATGGATATCAAATAAATGAGCAGGGAAAGGCAAAAGGAAACCTAAATAGGTTTTCATAATGGAGAAGGTCTGAGCACTTCCTATTATAAGTATAAGGAATTGACAATGTATAAAGTTCCACAATGCCCTACTATTCCCACTTTCCTTGCAGAAGGAAATGAATAGCATGGATATGGAGGATATTTGGAGCATGAGACTCTTAGTGATTATCTTCGAGAGTACATACCTCAATCTATAGCATTCAAATAGAATATAACTTTCCAACAAATTTTCTAGATTAAGGAGAATCAAAGATCCTGCAACCACAATAGAAGAAGAGATAATATGCAGAATAGATTCTTTCTGCCTACATTCGATGAGTCATCCAAAAGCATGAAAAATGATTGCATGGAGAAGTTAGATGATTTCTTCTAGCTAAACCTAGTAGTGGAAGCAAAGGTTATTCAAATTGTAGCACTACACCTTGAGGGTGAAGCAAATGATTGGTGGTTCAGCAGATTGAAACATGCAAGAGTGACTACGTATGCAGAATTTACTCTAAGACTGGTAAAGAGGTTTGACAAAAGAACACCAGAGGAACTTTCCATTGAGAAATTTTCCAACATCGATGAGGAAGTATATGAGGAGCAAAAAGAAGATGTCAGCATTGATACTCCAGGAGAAGAGAAACTACCACTGCCAGCATATGCAATAGAGGTACTTGCATCAGTGGGAGGAGCACTTTCATCTTTGCATGATAGGCCTGAGCATGCAGCATTGAGAGTCCCAGGCATGAGGAAGAAGGTGCATGAGGAAGAAGAAGAAGATACCAAAACTGGTGCAACAGCAGAGGAGCAGCCATCACCATCACCAGCAGTTGGAGAAGCAATCACACTGATTAAAGGAACTCTTGTAGCTTTTCAAGATGTTCCCAAGCATGAACTGATCCAAGGGATGCAAATGTTTACACCCCATATTATTTCATCACATCAGATTGAGATTTGTGGGGTCACGACATCAGGGAAATTGCATGACCAAGGGTTAGAGAACATTTCTGATTTGGAGCGGCATATTATCATTGCGGAGAGGACTCTTGATTGATTCAAGGAGGATGTATATCTATCCCAATTTGACATATTAGAGCTGAAAACAACACTTCGTGTTGGAGTGTGGATTTTTTGAGGATGGGATTAGCATAGTCCTAATGCAAGGAAGCTATAGAATAAATTTCGAGAACCAGAAGTTACTATCACAAGAACTGTCATATTGTAATTATGACAAAGAGATATTGGCCATTATGCATGCATTGGTAAAATTTCGACAGTTTTTGATTGCTAGTATATTTCAGGTGAAGACCAACCGCCATAGTCTCTAGCATATTTTTGAGGATGAGGAGTAGCTGCGAAAGAGGCACCAAAGGTGGTTCAGTAAAATGCAAGAATATGAGTTCAGAATTGTGTATGGATAGGACTAGGAGATAGCAGATTCACTATCATGGAGATTAGAATTTTATATGCCCATTGGTATATCATTGTTTCCTACCTTCCACCGTAGCGATGAGATGCAGTAGCAGGAGGCATGGTTGCGCTGGTTACTTTTGAGAGAGTCTTGCCATCACATCACATATCACATGTCGATGGGTATGTTATTGTGTGGGAATTTTCATGATGCTCATATGTTGTGGCAGCAGGAAGCCTAGTTATGTTAGTTTGGTGTGACATTCTACATATGAGTCAGTATATCATTGCTTCATTCTTTGCATTATGATGATGTGGGGTGGTAGCAAGAGTCATTTTTGTGTTGGTTACTCTTGGGATAATATGGATTTACATTCTTCCATACCTTGCATAATGATGATGTGGGATGGCAACATGAAGCCTTGTTGCATTTTCTTATATTATGAGAGTATAGCCACCATACTTGGTATGATGATGAGGTGGTGTGGCAGGAAGAGGAATTATTGGGGTGGCTGCTATTGGGAAAGTATGGTTTAACATTTCATATGTCAATTCATATGTCACTATTTCCTACTTTGCAAAGTGTTGAGATGATTCTTAGAGCAAGCAAGGCCACCAGGGCCAAGGATTGGAGCATGGAGACACACAACCTACTCCATGTCGCATGGGTTGGAGAGATAGTATATGAGTTGGCACTTTCTACTTGGGGAAGGAACCACTACACTTCACATATCTCGTGCAGAGGAGAGGCTCTTTGACAATAGATGGTTGCCACTTGGGGACTCATTGATGAGGAGAAGAATCTAGCTACATAGCTGGAGGCCAATCTATACATTATAGAGCAGCAGCTATGGAGCTCGGCATTCATAACACATTGGAGCAGAATGGGAAATCTTCTATATGAGGATTCCACTTGGGAGGGAGATGGATTTATACAAAATCCACTTTTGCAATTGCTTGAGGACAAGCAACATTTTGGCGAAGAGGATTGTAATATTCCAAATTTTCCATTGGCTATTTGGAATATTAGAGTTCTTATTTTTCTTATTTGGTTGATTCAATAAAAGGGTGGAGGGACCCATAAACCCAATAGATGAATAAAACCCAGTTCTATAGTGTGAATGTTGGTTAATTGAGTAGTGAAGTAGGATTATGGAGTGGTGGAGCGGATTAATAATGAGGAGTGGAGGTCATAGTGCATCAATGAGGAAGATGATGGAGATAATAGAGGAATAAATGCAAGATAATGGAGATAGTGGAGAATAAATTGCATAGATGATGGAGGAATTGGTGCGTTGAATGCACACATGATGGTGGAAGTGGAGAGTAATTGCAACAGTTATGGAGATCATGGAGGAAATCACAATCTTTATGGAGGCTAGTCACCACATGTGTAGCAATGTTATGAGGTGGGCCAAGGCTAGGGAAGGCTCATAACTATAAAAGGAATATGAGGGCATCAATGGAAGTGAACCTAGATTTTTATTGTTGAGTGTCGTAAGACATTTCTTTGTACAGTTCAGTTGTTTAGCTAAATTTGTTGTGTTGTTTAGCACTGGGTTTTCCCAAGTGGGAATCCCACCCTCACCCACGGCGGACTTCGATTGCAGTATTTTTTACACAGTAAGTAAAATATTTAAATTTACTGTTCATTTTCAAAAAATAAAAAAAATATAAATATAAAAATATAAATAAAAAAAAAAAACAAAAAGAATCCATTTTACCCTACACCCTTCATTCTTTTTTTTCCTACCCTTGCTTCCTCCTATTTCTGTGATTTCATAATTAGGGATTTTCATTTTATACTTATAGGATTTTTATTTCTATATATATATGCCAATGATATCTAACCCATGCGACGACTTGCATAGTCGAATCCCAATCCATGTCGTCCCTTGGCTGAATTTTAAGAAAACTGATTTCTTTTAATCGGTGTACCTTGCGTAAATTGGTGCACTGGTGTGTTGTATTATCACAACGAACTGCACTTGTACTGTTTGGTAAAAAAATTTAATTTAATTTTTTAATCCGTGCACCATATGTAAAATATGGCACTCGTGCGCTATAGCGCACCACACACATATTGTTTGGAAAAAAAAATATTATTTTTTTGTTAATCGGTGCACCATTTAACATATAACGGACCGGGTCTCCTTGCTGACAGAGAGCACCTTATGGTGGTCCCCTGTTTGTGTGGTGCACTTATAAGAATAGGCCACACTGCCCCCTCCACAACACCATATGCTACAAAAACTAACACTAGAGGATTTTTATGAATTTGCTGTGTTAATTAGTGTTCTAGTTAACATATAATGCACTAGTGCTCCTTGTTGACATAGAAAATCATGCAATGATTTATACTATATTGGCGGTGCG
Source organism: Pinus albicaulis (assembly GCA_034641835.2). NCBI lineage: Eukaryota > Viridiplantae > Streptophyta > Pinopsida > Pinales > Pinaceae > Pinus > Pinus albicaulis. The sequence goes on along the minus strand of CM076572.1, from coordinate 1,257,690,702 downwards.
TTTATAATAACAGGATGCACCAATGTTTGTGCGTACAACATTAAAGGCACACTGGTTTCTTGATATTTTTTTTTTACCTATAAATTTGATGATTTATTTATAAAATATATTAATGAATGATATGGTACAGGTTTAATATTGATAAATAAATGGCTAACAAGAGATCAAGTGACAAAAATAATGGTCACACATAAAGAAAAGCAAAAAATGCAAGTTCTTTGTAAATTATTTACAGAAAATATTATTTTTGAAGTACATGTAAGTTTAACTACTATGTATTGTTTACTATGTATCATTTAGGGCCATAAAATGATGAAGCTCGATAAAATTATTTCTGATCTTGGACTAGAAGAGCATAAAATCTTGATGTAAAAATTGCAACAAGATAAATCAGGTGAATGAAAAAATACTATCAATATAATATGAGTTTTTTTTTTAATTGTCATTAATAATATACTTAAAAATATTAGATAACATGTTTGATACAATCTATTAATTCAAATATGTTTAATGCTCTAAGGGGACCAGCACTAGGAAAATTAATGTTGTTATAAGTAAAGAAAAACAAATAGAACATGCGAATGAAATTGAATTTCTCCTTAGCTCATCTGGAGTGGTGTTGGAGGTTAACAAAAGGGGGAAAATATTTTATAAAAATTTGAGGGATCTAGTGGAACGAATGTATAGACGTTCTCTCCACTTACAATACAAAATCAATTCAATGATTCCAAGAACCAAATTTTATCTAAACTACAGGAAGAGTTTCTAGATAATTGGTCAATGGGACATGCTAGACTTTTAATAGAAAAAACGTACAACAAAAAAAAGAATGAATGAAAATGTAATATTCATTTAAATGTTTTTATAGAATTGTTTATAAATATCACCTTTGTTATATTTATTTTTCATATATGAATATAAAAATTTAATAGTTTATTGTCATGTTACATTTTCAGGAATATTGTGAAAATATCAAAAGATGAACAAGCTGATATCAGAAATATGGTAGTAGGAATGTCCAAAAAGGTGTACAAAGAGATGGTCAAACAAATGGACAATATTGCATCACGTGAGGAGCCATCTCAACAACAATGTGCTTCAAATGTAACATGTTATCATTGAATTTTTTGATTAGGTACGATAAATAAGCAATTTAGCATTAAATATTAATTTTCAAGTATTTTCTTGCATAAAAGAAAATAAAATGGAACCCATTCAGCACATAAAAGAGGACGACAAGGCAAAAAAGGGTTGATATCTAAGTTTGTGAATAGTTGTTACTCACTTATAACAACTTAACTAGATTTAATTTTTGTATATTTTAAATAGTTTTACAATAATCATCACTGAATGTCTTCAAACAGGTGCTAACATACAAAGAAGAACCATCAGACGAATTGATTGACATTGGGTTAAATATGGGTTGTGAGTATCACTGGCATATCAGAAATTAATTGTGGAATTTGTAAGCATCTATTGATCTCGTTTTACTTAGCTCCCTCTATAATTAATAGAACAAAAAAATATTTTATATTAAATATACGATTTGTTACAAGGTATAAAAATTGCAGGAAACAAATTATGGAACTGCACCAACAGATGAAATCTTAAAAGATGGCATGAAATTTGGTTTTGAAAGAATTTGTATGGTTCATGAGTCAATTTTTGTTATGGTACGTCATTTCTTTTCAATTTACATTGATGTATATTATTTAATATTGCAGCTTTCATTATTCTGACAAATGTGTATAAACTCATTAAAGTTTATTTTTATGTTTGTATATGGAAGGTGAAGAAGAAGAAAACAATCAACACCATGAACAAAGCATTCCTCAAAATAACCCAAGTCATGGAAGTAGATCGAGTAGTGAAAATAGTTCAAGAAAAGAATGATGATCATTATGTTCGGATATCAAAGCAAGGAATTGTATTTTTTGAAATATTTGTCTGTGAAATCAGAGATTTTGTTTAATGTAATGGACACAATGTCCCAATTGAAAGAAAAAGGGATACCAATAACTGTCCCATTTTGTATGACAAAGAGTGTCTTATTCATCTTTATATAATAAGAGTAAGGGTTAGGCTAGAAAATAATTGTAGTATTTTAGTAAGGGGTAGGCTAGAACTTTCAGGTGGCTTTGTCTGGAGCATGTGACAAATAAGGGGAAACCCCTGCTTTATCTAGTCTTCGAGTACCTTGACATAGATCCAAAAAAATTAATCGATTATTGACACACTGTCAATTCTCCTCCTTTGCCGCCAAATGTTATTGGGGTATTTCTTTCATTGATTTTTTTTCTCTTTCATCTAGTATTTCTTTTACTGAATCGTTATGTGATTTCATTCTGCATATTGCATTACATCGACCATTTATTTGAAAGGAAAGAATCTGATTTCCGCGGAGATGTTTCGGAGCACATAGTTTCATGTATAAACTATTGAAATTTGTAGCTCATTGTGACAACATGGAGCATGTATAAGTAATAATTGATTGGAAGTTTATGTTGGTTTACTTATACTCCATTTTTTGTCATAGCTCAACCAAAATCTATGAGGTTATATGGGTCTAAATCAAACCAGACAAAGATGAATGGTACATGGTTGTTTCAATAATAATATTTCACAAGGTTTGATTATATTTAGGGATTTGAAGTGACATAATCTATTAATATACAAAAGAGAAGGCTTAATTAATATTTTAAAATTTTTATTAATTAAAAAATACAGATATAAATAGAATATTCTTATTTTTTTTTAAATCTAACCCACGGGGAATTCAACATTGAATCAATTTCTTTACAATGACTTTAGAACAGGGTGATCACCAATTGAGCTACACCCCGTGGGCTATAAATATAATATTATAATTAACAAAAAATAAAAATAATAATTTATATTACTAAGAATATAAATTTAAATCCATTTATATCTAAATTCTATTGAAACAATTTCAATAAGAATGTATTCAATAATATCACCATTCCTCTTAATCTTCACTATCCAATGTTAAAGTTTCATTATCGTTGAAACAATTCCAAATACATCACCACCAATTTTCCAATTAAAGACTAGGTCGTGATTTGAAATGAGACTGACTACAATCAAATGGAGATAATTTTAATCACCATGAGAATGGTTGAGCATATGATTTATCCACTTAAATTTGGTGTCACTGTGTCATGAGGGATTCACTCAGTGAACCTATGACATATCACTTATGTTCGTGGCATACTAAAAAATACCCCTAATTTGAGTACATATTCAAAAATACCTTTCAAAATCACACTACTTAACCCCTTACCAATACGAACCCAATACAGTTTCCCAATTTAAAAAACCCATACTTTCACTAGATATTGGAGGCATTGATATTTTCAATGACATTTTTTATACCACCTTATAATTTTTCATTAAATTTCAGCTCCATTCCTGATAACTACCAAAATAAAAACTCTTTACCCCTTAATATATGCTCAATATATTATGTAATTTTTTCCTCAATATGTATCCTTCAATATGAAGCCATGTGGTATGGTATTTCTCCCCTAGTGAAGCCCTTATGTATCGTGCTAGCGTCAATGAACTAGAAATCACTAGAATCTGTCATGGATAATTCAGAGAAAGCCGACCAAATTAATTTTTTGGTCTTTTTGTTCACTTTAGTGGAACAGTCACTGTGCACTCTAGTGGAATAATTTATTGCACTCAATGATCTAAATTTTCATGACTTGGTTGAGACAATGGAAGCATAAAATCCCTTACGTAAATATTTCAAGATTTTTAGCATGAAATGATGTTGTTAACTCAGTGACCAAGTCAACACATAGAGTTGAGTTAACCAGGCATACATTCTCCCGCACGTACGACTAATTGTGAAAAGAATATAACACATCCCCAACAATCACTTCTATATTCACGTAGAGGTAATGAAGGGAGGAGCTAATAAGTTGGTGCTAGGAATTATATAATTGGGTTAGCTAGGTTAACAGTTAACTAATATGAATTTAGTAAGTCCACAAACCTTATATAGGATATGTTGGTAGATAAAATAATTGCCTTGATACCTCAGAAAATGTTGTCTAACTTGTAGTAGGGTTTGTAAATGGGTTCTCCCCCAATTCAATGTATAATATGAGTGTTCCTAGGTAGGATGCCATTATTGTAGGGTTAATCCTTCTAAATGAAATGTAGACAACTTGAACTTACAGATTTGAAAACATTGACTACCATGATAAATATAGAGTATAGATCGAGTCATACACATGCTTTCTATTCATTTCACCTCTAAATTTTGCAAGGGAATCCAAGGATTTAGTGAAACATTATGGTTATCTATTAATGAGATCTCTTTCATTTAAGCTCAACATGTGACTTTGTAAATATCGATTTTGGCTAAAGAGAATAAATTATATAAAAATTCAATATTTGTTTTGGCCAAAATCAAAGTAAAAGTCAAAGTCAATTATTTTGGCCAAAATCAATATTTACAAAGTTACATGTTGAGCTTAAATAAAAGAGATCTCATTAATAGATAACCATAATGTTTCACTGAATCCTTGGATTCCCTTAACATGTGGAATATATCCTTATATTTCAAATAAAAAATATACATGTATGGGCGAATTACATCAGACATCAAACCTCATCATTTTACTTGTAAGAATTGAATATGGGTAGAAAAGATCGCAGTCATTCCTCCCAATCACTTGATAAACCTTAACATATATAATTATAAGTAACATTACTTTAACAAACTAACTCTTTTAACACATATAAATATAAATTTATATATATTTTTAAAACGTATACTCCCGATTCTTTCTTCACCCATAAATAATTCATGAATTTTGTCCATAAATGACTTATTGGGGTACCTAGGATTGTTTTTACTAGACTTATTTGTCATGGATATCTAGGTTTGTGTCCCATAATATCAAAATAAATTTAACTAGCAATTGCACCATCACCAGATGTTGCAAAAGAAAAGCCGTAAAATTCTTAAAGAGATCTAATAATTGCTAAGAAAAAAGTCAATCATCTTAAGTAATAAAAAATTGCTTATAATAAAAAGAGGAATAATAACAAAATGATAATTCCAAACACTACAATCCTAAAAATAAAAACAATCAATAAATAATAATTCTAATCAAAATTGAAACAAATATCCTTATCACATTATCATTTTAGAATTGGCATTTAATTACAACACAAACAACTCATTTACAACAAAAAAAAAACCACAAAAATAATAGATTTATCTAATTTAATATTTTTATTTACTATTTTTATTTAATATTTTTTGATATATTAATGACATGTCTACATTCATCAAATTCATAGTAGTATTTTGGAATGTTGTTTACATCGTTTTTTCTGCTGTTTAATTTTCTTGTTTTTATAATGTCGTTTTTTGTTATTTTTCTTACAATGAACCATTCACAGGTAGAAAACTAGTTACATCAGCCAACCATTAAAAATCAAGATGGAATTCCATATCACTGTCACATGTAGCTAATAGTATTCTGACATAATTATAGAATGTTTTATAATTTTTTTTATTATCGTCTCTTTTTTCATTTAGTATAGGAATTCTTTTGATGTATTAATTAAATGAATACATTCATGAGATGCAATATAGTAATATATGAGAAATTCCATACATCGTTTTTCGTGTTGTTCAATATACCTCTGTTTTTTAGTCGTTATTTTTCTTTTGTTTATAGTAAACCATTCAGACATATACAACCAGTTATATTAGCCAATCATTAAATTCAAGATTGAAGTCCATATCCCTATTACATGAAACTAAAAATATTTATCAATGTGGTTTGCTAAATGTGTTTTGGTTTGGTTCAATGACAAGATATTTATATTTGTTAATAATATTAGACTAAAATTAATATATACATTGACATTAATTTAAATACAAATATTGAATTACTAACATTATTAATATTTCATTATAAACATTGAGTTTAGAATTTTGTGCTTTCTTGTTGATTATTGTAATATGGGTCATATCACACATTTACTTTTATCACTCTTTTCATGTGTGCAGTATGTATTTCTAATGAGGTTTATAGCATCATGTTTTTAATATTAAGTTTTTTAAAAACAATACAAATGGGGTGTTATATATATATATATATATATCTGCGTAGATGTTTCTATCTCTTTCTGTATAAATTTTTATTTTTTCATTTTCCATTAAAATGCAGGTATGGATAATAATGATGAGATCTATTATAATCAAGCGGTGGAAAATATTTCTAGAATCATCAGTATTGTTTCTTAAATTCAGAACAAACTCGATAGAAAACATGTCTTCCATCCTACTTTTATTGATGAGCATCTTCGTGTGCTTGATGAAATGAAAATGAATGTGAAATTCCTGTTGCATGTGCACATGAGGGAGGCTGGGAGAAAAACAAGAAGGGATTTGTTGGAAAGCGTTAAGTATCGTGATCATTATCCTGTTGATTTGAATTGGTGTTCCTTTTGTGGTCAGTATGGTTGTGTTCTTGAAGAGGCTATTTGATAAATGACATTTGATGGAGTGTTTTGAGTCCATTTTTGTGGTGGGATTTCTTTACGTAAAGACAACAAAAAACATATGTTAATTTCAGTGTTTTTTTTTTGTTTCACTGATGGTGGAATTGACTATCATTTTAGTTTATTTATTTATTTAGTTTATTGATGTTCAATTTTTATAATATTAATGGTCCCTTTGCTTTATTGATGTTTTATGATTATACTATTAATATTTCACTGTATTTGTTGATCAATTGGTTTTATAACATTGATTCCTTGATTTTTCAAATTCTTTTGGTTTGTAATAATATTCCGTTCACATTATTAAATTCAAATATTGGGGTTTTTATATTAGTCATGGAGTTTAATACTAATGCATTGTCCAATTTCACATTATGAAAAACACTCACTCAACTTAATATAAACAGAAGGGACTATTGGTATAAGTTATGTTTTTAATAATGTTCCCTTGAGTTCATGAATTCCTTTGGTTTATAATATTAAAGCCTTGGGTTTATTATATATTTTTGTTTATATTATTAAGAGTCCCTCCACTTTATTAATCTCTTCATAAATATAATGTGGTTGTGATACTAATATTTGACTAAAATTTTGTTCCCTTCGCGTTATTGGTCCCTTGGGTTATTAATATTTTTCCTTTGGGTTCACCAGTTCCTTTGTTTTCTAATATTGTACCATTGGGTTATTACTTCTTTTGGTTTATAATACTCTTTTAATCGCTTAAGTTTTTTAATAATTTTTATTTCTATTACTAATTTGTTGGGTAATTTTTTTCCCTTAGTTCATCAATTCCTTTAGTTTATACTGTTAAACCCTTGGGTTTGTTAGTTATTTTGGTTTATAATATGAATAATTGATTAATGTCATCCCTGATCAAACGTCAGATTCTCACAAATATTGTCTCCATATGAAAATCACCGATGGCCAACCATGGTCATAGTTGGTCCAATGTCGCATTGTGACAAAAATTGTCTCAATGTTTAAATCAAGCATGGTAAACCATGTTTATTCCCCTCCTTTTATAATATTAATAATCATTAATAATCGATCAATGTTATCCATGATGAAATGTCACATTCTGACAAACATTGTCTCGATATGAAAATCACCCATGGCTAACCATGGTCATAGTTGGTCAAACGTTGCATTGTGACAAAAATTGTCTCAATGTTTAAATCAATTCCCTTGGATTCACCAATTCCTTTGATTTATAATTTTTTGGGTAATGATTTTCCCTTGGGTTCACCAATTCCTTTGGTTTATAATATTAAACCGTTGGGTTTATTAGTTTTTTTGGTTTATAATATGAATAATCGATCAATGTCATCCATGATCAAATGACACATTCTGACAAACATTGTCTCAATATGAAAATCACCCATGGCCAACCCTGGTCATACTTGGTCCAATGTCGCATTGCAACCCATGATCAAATGTCACATTCTGAAAAATATTGTCTCAATATGAAAATCACCCATGGCCAACCCTGGTCATAGTTGGTCCAATTTCGCATTGTGACAACAATTGTGTCAATGTTTAAATCAATTCCCTTGGGTTCACCAATTCCTTTGGTTTATAATATTAAACCCTTGCGTTTATTATTTTTTTTGTTTTATAATATGAATAATCGATCAATGTCATCCATGATCAAATGTCACATTCTGACAAACATTGTATCGATATGAAAATCACCCATGGCCAACCATGGTCATACTTGGTCCAACGTCGCATTGTGACAACAATTGTCTCAATGTTCAAATCAGTTCCCTTGGGTTCACCAATTCCTATGATTTATAATTTTTTGGGTAATGATTTTCCCTTGGGTTCACCAATTCCTTTGGTTTATAATATTAAACCCTTGGGTTTATTAGTTTTTTTGGTTTATAATATGAATAATCAATCAATGTCATCCATGATCAAATGACACATTCTGACAAGCATTATCTCAACATGTAAATCACCCATGGCCAACCATGGTCATAGTTGGTCCAATGTTGCATTGTGACAACAATTGTCTCAATGTTTAAATCAATTCCCTTGGGTTCACCAATTCCTTTTGGTTTATAATATTAAACCCTTGGGTTTATTAGTTCTTTTGGTTTATAATATGAATAATCGATCAATGTCATCCATGATCAAATGTCACATTCTGACAAATATTGTCTCAATATGAAAATCACCCATGGCCAACACTGGTCATAGCTGGTCCAATGTCGCATTGTGACAACAATTGTCTCAATGTTTAAATCAATTCCCTTGGGTTCACCAATTACTTTGTTTTATAATTTTTTGGGTAATGGTTGTCCCTTGGGTTCACCAATTCCTTTGATTTATAATATTAAACCCTTGGGTTTATTAGTTTTTTTGGTTTATAATATGAATAATCGATAAATGTCATCCATGATCAAATGTCACATTCTGACAAACATTGTATCAATATGAAAATCACCCATGGCCAACCATGGTCATAGCTGGTCCAATGTCGCATTGTGACCCATGATCAAATGTCACATTCTGAAAAATATTATCTCAATTTCTTTTGGTTTATAATTTTTTGGGTAATGATTTTCCCTTGGGTTCACCAATTCCTTTGGTTTATAATATTAAACCGTTGGGTTTATTAGTTTTTTTGGTTTATAATATGAATAATCGATCAATGTCATCCATGATCAAATGACACATTCCGACAAACATTGTCTCAATATGAAAATCACCCATGGCCAACCTTGGTCATAGTTTGTCCAAGGTCGTATTGTGACAACAATTGTCTCAATGTTTAAATCAATTCCCTTGGGTTCACCAATTCCTTTGGTTTATAATTTTTTGAGTAATGGTTTTCCCTTGGGTTCACCAATTGATTTGGTTTATAGTATTAAACTCTTGGGTTTTATTAATCTCTATTGTTTTTAATATTGCCCTTAGCTTTATTGATCCCTTAGGTTTTTAATATTTATCCCTTGGGTTGACTGACTCCTTTGGTTTATAATATTAAACCCTTGGGTTTATTAGTTCTTTTGGTTTATAATGTTAATCACTTTAAAATATTAATTGTTAGGGTTTATTAATCTCTTAGGTTTTTTATTTTTAAATATTGTTTCATATAGTTTATTACTCTCTTGAGTTTAATATTATTAATATATATTATAAATAAATATTCAAATATTTATTAATAATGATTATTAGTAATATTATTATTAATATATATTATTAATAATATAACCAACTATGATATAATATATATTATTAATATATTATTAGTTCTTTTGGTTTATTAATAATATAACCATCTATGATATTAATATATAAATAAATATTAAAATATTATATATTATTTTTATTATTTTTATATTAATAAATATTATTAATATATATTAATAATATTATAATATTATAATATTTATTTAGTAATACTAATAATATTATAATATTACTAATAATCATTATAAATAAATATTCAAATATTTATTAATAATGATTATTAGTAATATTATAATATTATTAATATATATTATTAATATTATTTTTATATTAATATATATTATATAAATTTCAAGTTAATTTATAGTATTTATATAGTTAATATTTTTAATATATTAATATTCTTATTAATATATAATATATATATTTCAAGTTAATATAATAAAATTATTATATATAATATTTATTTATTGATATATAAATTAATGTGATGGGTAGTGGATATAGGCCTATATGCGTATATCAACCACATTAGTAAATATAATGTGGTTGTGCTAGTTTTATTTACTATTATATCCCTACCATTAAATCCAGTGAATTCAAACTTCTTAATAGTATTAAGTTCGGGAAGACATTTTAACGATAGAAAGATCATGGTATCATATCTATTATTTGAAACACAAACTCGATTATCAGAATCAATGCTTTCATATCTATTATTCAGAACATGAATTGAATTATCATAATTATCTAGTTTAACCTTTTTAAATTGAACCTGCAACAACAGTAGAAGCTCCTTTTACTATTAAATCCCTACCATTAAATCCAGCGAATTCAGAATTCTTAGATCATTTTAATTATAGAAAGATCATGGTATCATATATATTATTCAGAACAAAAACTGAATTATCATAATCAATGCCTTCATATCTATTATTCATAACACAAATTGAATTATCAAAATTAATGCCTTCCCGTCAGAATCCAGAGGACATGAAGCAATCAATCCCTTTTGCTAGAAGTTAAATAAAAAGAAGTTGGGTGTTTAAGAGATTTTGAAAGATTTGGGAAGAAAATTAGTCTAAAATATGTTACCTTTAAGGAGCAAAGTCTAACAAACGTTACCTTCACGAAAATGTCAAATGAATAAAGTTGCCCACACACAACGCTGCGATCTCAAGCAATTCAAGGGAAACAACCTCTAAAAAATTTCACCTTTGAGCTGGTAATTTCACGTTCGAGTTGGAAATGAGCGATCTAAAGAGATGTCATTGAAAAACGCTACTATCCCATGCAATTGATGATGAGCAATGCCTATCCAACTTCGAGGAAATGACAGAATGATAGAAATGCGCATCCAAAAAGGTAGTCTTCGGCGATTCATGGGGATCAATGTGTAACAAATGTTTCTTTTGAGTATCAGAGTCTAACCAACATCACCTTGCAACAAATGACATAGGATAGATATGGCATCCAATTGTTTTATGTTTTTTTTTTTTTAAATTATTCTTACAAATTTATAAGATTGAATTTTTTAATATACAAATGAATTCAAAAAAATATTAAAAGGCATTTCAGCTTTGTAAATTATATAATTTAAATTTGTAATTATTTTTTTAATTAATTCTCAAAATTTATATAAAGACACATATAATATTTTGAACAAAATTGAAAAAAAAATATACTAAAAAAACTCATATATATATATATATATATATATATATATATATATATATATATATATATATATATATATAATATTTTGGACTAAATTCACTCTTCGAAAGATATACTAAAAATTTATACAACACTATTTAAGATTCTTCATAACTAAAGTCAAACAATTAACTTCTTCATATTCCAAAATATTCACTAAATCTACATTTATAAATAGTTGCGTTGAAAAGTTAACAAAATCTACCCTAACATTACCCTCGAAAAGGTTTTTTTGGAAAGGAAAGAGGCTGTTAAAATGTTAACAAAGTCTACCAAACTATACCTTCGAGAAAATGGAAGATTGAGGGAAATGGCCATGGAAAACGTTACGATCTCGTGCAATCAAAGAAAGCAAAGTGTAACAAAATTTACCTTCGACGAAATGAAAAAAATGCCAAGAAGAACGCTAGCTCAAGCAGAGCAAAAGTCTAAATGGACATTACCTTCCATGAAATGAGAGATTGGTAAAACTGCCCTTCAGAATGGTAGAATGTTACGTAATTCAAAGGTAGCATGGCGTAACAAACTTTACCTTCAGGAAACAACAAATTGACAGAAATTCCCATCCAAAACGCATCTAGAGAGTATGCAGATGAGTATCGTTTTACCCTTCTTTATTTTTCTATGTTGGTAATGATCTCCAAAATTTTTATTGTGATGTGATTGGGATAAGATGGCTGTGAAGTGTAGATTTTGGAAATATTTGTGGAAGATCTTATAGAAGAAAAATCAAACAATTAATCAATTAATTTTGATTAAGAGACAAATTAAACCATTTAGCTTCTTATCATCATAGAGTCCAACTCATCAGAGAAATGAACCATATTGACTCGATGCAGAGTTCAAAAATTGCTTACTAGTCACAAAAATGAGACTGCACACGAACATCAAATCCCTTCTAAAGAAATCAAGTGAGAACATCTGTGAGAAGAATCAAACATATCTCCTTAATATTTCAATATTTCTATGAGGCATACACAACTCGGCAGACATCATACTTGAGCTTCTTAGCTCCTAAACTCTTCCAAAATGCTTCTGCACAGCAATCATTTCGGTTACTCAACGGAGTACATGTTGCATCTACATTTTCCCACTTCGCCAGTCCAATTATACGCTTATCGTCAATGGAATCATAGAATGTATAGGAATGCAAACCCTTGGTCTTTGTGAAGTAAGAATTCAATAAAGTAAGACAACAGTAAGATAACGTGTCCTGATTTTTACCTCCCGAGTAAATCCTTCACACAATAACAAGTTATCCTACACGCTTTGTCTCGAATGACAGGCAACCCAATTTGGTCTCTTCGCAGTTCATTTCAAACCACCAGGAGTCCACCATTCGAACAGCCGAGGAATCCCTCAAATAAATAGAATTGAATCCAAAATAAATAGAATATGTTAAAGAACTGAAACCTTATTTTCTTTGTGGGTTTTTCAGGTTACCTTTGGAAGACTTAACCAGGGATTTACATCTTCCTCACCCTTTTTCTCAGCAACAGCCGCTGCCTGTGATCAAGAAATTTAAGAAATTTCATCAAATATTGTTGTGTGTTTCGTAAAAGCAAATGTAGTTGAGATAATAAGAAAACATACCCAATTCTTGCCAATACTTATGAGGATGTAGATGCTAATATCCTGTCTCACGTTTACTACATTTCTCAATGGAGGCGGCCGCAACAATCATTTGATCCACAGAATCCATAATGTATGCATAATGTCTGCTATTGTTATTTGCCAATTTTTCAAGACTTTTGGAAAATTGCTTATGCCGTGTTGAAACTTGGTGTGCATAGCGGGATGGATGAGGCGCTATAGATGGATGGATGAAGAGAAGTAGGTCAGGATAATGACTACGGGGAAAGTAGCAATTGCCTCGTAACTGTCACAACTCTAATGGATAGCTGATCTTGATCCAATCGTTTAACAAAGAATCCAATGACACATATTATGACACAAAAACAATTAAGAAAGTTGTTTTCAAATCAAGAAGCCTTATGGCTTAATAAATAGTTTCCATCCCCGAAAGACTTATTTCCTAAGGCTATCCAACAATAAATAAACTAGGCATTATATACCCACGTACACCATCCAGCATTAAAGTAAACATATGCCTACCCCACATATATACAACGGATATATATATGGCTCGATAGCCTCGGAAATAAGCCTCGCCTTCCATCGCTCACATCTAGTTCGGACCTTGAACGAATGGTAATCAACGAAAGGATGCTTTCCTTTTTGTACGCATAAAAACCTGGTACAAAAAACCTAAGGTGAAATCCATAATCCAAAGCGCTACCACAACTGCTGGACTGTTACAAAACACAGTTCCAGAAACTCTTCTTTGTCTTAAAAAAAACTGTTGTGAATTTCTCATTCATTGTCTCTGTCTATTAAAAAATAAACAGCTCTCTGTTTTACAAAAAAAAATATACTATGCTGTGTATATTTTAATTCTGCACTCTCTCTGTCTTTTTCAAATCAACTAATGCACTGCTGTGCTTGATTTTTAATTCTTCTCTGTCTCTCTAAAAAAAAAACTAACGCACTGCTGTGCATATCTATATCAATTGCAAAAAAATATCTAAAACAATTAATGTCTTTCATTGAAAAAATTGCCCAAAATTATCACCGCTTGGAAAAATTCATAAATGGCATTAAAAATCTGTCAGCACCGCATAAAAAAAATTTATGACAAATTTAAAATTTGGTGGCAGCGGTGAATTTTCCGTGGTGGTGGCGGAATGGTGGCGCGCTGGGCGTATGTGGCGGAGCCACCTCAAACTGGTGGTTGCGGGGGCTGCCAACCATCCGTACCAAGCAAATGGGGTGACCCCCCGCACTAAACGACAGCCGTCGATCATAAGTCAACGGGCGATCACCCAGTCAACTACAAGGGGTCGCTGCTTGTTAAATGTCGAGCGGTTCGTACCCCCGTAAACCGTTGATCACCTTCAACTTGCCGTCAGTTTAACTTGCTGCTGCCAACCTGTTCCCTGTCCTGGTTTGTTGCGGCCTGCAACTCTCGTTCGGGCAGTTGGAATTACATTCCCATACTCCCCCTTAATTTCAACTGCTGGGTTTTCCTGCATACCCAAGCATTTCCTGAAATGTTCAAAGCTTTTCTACGCAAGTGGCTTTGTGAGGATATCTGCAAATTGATCCTCCGTTCTGCAATGTTGCAAAACTATCTCGCCATTGTTAACCAATTCACGTATGAAGTGAAACTTGGTGTCAATGTGTTTAGTCTTCTTATGAAAAACAGAATTTTTAGACAATGCAATCGCTGAGCTATTGTCACAAAATATCACTGTCCCTTTTACCTGTTCTTGACATAAGCTTCTCAACATTTTCCGCATCCAAACTGCTTGACACGCTGCTGCTGTAGCTGCCACATATTCTGCTTCTACCGTAGACAATGCTACAATGGGTTGTTTCTTAGAAGCCCATGAAATGGCTCCTGAACCCATATGAAAAACATAACCAGAAGTGCTCTTCCGATCATCAACACTTCCAGCCCAATCACTGTCTGTGTATCCAACTAAATCTGAACATTCTAAAGTATTATAAAAAATACCAAACCTTTTAGTACCTTTAACATACCTCAAAATCCTTTTTGCTGCTTGCCAATGTGCATCCTTTGGCTTTTCCATGAACCTGGAAATCAAACTAATAGCATGCATTATATCCGGCCTAGTTGCAGTCAAATACATGAGGCTGCCAACTATGCTCTTGTATAAACTAGGATCAAAATCCTTGTTGTTGTCCTCTCTGCTGAGTTTTAATCCCATCACCGTGGGAGTGATTGTTGCTTTGCATTCCTGCATGTTAAATCTTTAAAGTACCTCATTAACATACTTTGCCTGTGAGATGAAAATCCCACTTTCATCTTGCTCTACTTCTATTCCCAAGAAGTATCTCAACAAACCCATATCAGTCATTTCAAATTCTTCTTTCATGACTGTTTTAAAATGTTCAATAAGGCAATCATCATTACCTGTAAAAATAACATCATTAACATACAAGACTACAATCAAGATTTTACCGTCTTGTTCTTTGATGTAGAGGGTGGGTTCTCCCTCACACTTTTCAAAACCATTTTCCAGTAGATATGAATCTATCCTACTGTACCACGCTCTTGGCACTTGCTTCAGCCCATAAAGAGCTTTCTTCAGCTTGCATACATTGTGCTATTGGCCTTTCTTTTCATAACCGAGAGGTTGATCAATGTAAACCTCTTCCATTAACACTCCATTCAGAAATGCTGAATTCACGTCCATTTGGTAAACTTTCCACTTGTTTTGCGCTGCTATGGACAACACTGCTCTCACGGTTTCCATTCTTGCAACCGGTGCGAAAGTTTCCTCATAATCTATGCCATGCTTCTGCTTCTAGCCTTTGACGACAAGCCTTGCCTTGTGTCTCTCTATCTTGCCTTCAGCATTACTCTTGGTCTTGTAGACCCATTTAACACCAAGGACATCTTTACCTTTTGGGAGTTCAACCAAATCCCAAGTTTTGTTCCTCTTTATGGCATTAAGTTCCTCATCCATAGCTTCTATCCATTTCTTATCCTTGATGGCTTCTTCGAAATGAACAGGATCATCAACATGACAATATAAAGCAAACAAAGAATTGATACCTTCATTAGCTATATCTTGTTCATAAATTTCTCTCAAACTTTTGAATTTCTTACCTCTTACAGTAGGTGTATTAGTGCTTGAAGAAGCACTTGAATTTCCTCCTTGTGGTGTGCTTGGAGAAGCACTTTCATTTCTCCTCAAAGGTGTACTTTGCTGCCCTTGTATTGGTGCTGCTGATTGGGGATGTATTTCAGCCACCTCATCATCATTCTCATCATGAGATAAACAGTGTTTTACATTCACTGTTTTCTCTATGCTTCCATCCCAAGCTTCCTCTTCAATGAACTGAACATCCCTGCTCACAAGAAACTTCTTGGTGGATGGATTGTATAACCTGTATGCCTTGGATTCCTCACTGTATCCAATGAAAATACATTTCTCCCCCTTGCTGTCCAACTTCTTTCTGAGCTGATCCGGAATGTGTGCATAAGCCACACATCCGAAAACCTTCATGTGTGTGACACTTTGCCTTGTGCCACTCCATGCCTCTTCTGGCACTTTGTTCATAACTGCTTTTGTAGGGCACCTATTCAAAATATATGCTGCACAATGTACAGCTTCAGCCCAATAATCATTAGGCAAATTCTTTGCCTTCAACATACTCCTCGCCATATTCATTATGGTTCGGTTCTTCCTTTCGGCTACTCCATTTTGCTGCGGAGTATATCTAGTTGTAAACTGTTTGTGAATACCATTTTCTCTACAAAACCGTAGAAATTTTTTAGAGATATACTCACCTCCTCTATCAGTCCTCAAGACTTTGATATGCAGCCCACTCTGTTTCTCAACAAGTGCTTTGAAATTGAAAATTTTTTCAAACACTTCACTTTTGTTTTTCAAAAAGTAAACCCAAGTTTTTCTTGTAAAATCATCTATGAATGTTAAGATATAGTGTATGCTTGCAAGTGATGGAGTTTGCATCGGTCCACATACATCTGAGTGGACAATCTCTAAGCGTGCTTTTGCCCTTATGCTTTTCCCGGAAGGAAAACTTTCTCTGTGTTGTTTCCCAAGAATACAACCTTCACAAAGGCTGTCTGGTTTCTCTATCAATGGTAAACCACTTACCATTCCTTTTCTGTTCAAAAAATTAAGACCTCCAAAGTTGAGATGTCCAAATATTAAGTTCCATAACCAATTATCATCCTTTGGTTCACTTTGGAAAGTCTCCTGTGCAACTGCTGCTTTCTCTTCACCATTCTTCAAGTCTGCTCTCATTCTGAGAGGGAACATCCTGTTCCTTGTCATCTTCACTTCAGCAATACATGCTTTGCTGGGTGGTTTATCCATGATGGTACAAACATCATTATCAAAGAAAACATTATACCCCTTATGAACAAGATGTCCAATACTTAAGAGGTTGCACTTCATTCCTGGAACATAATAAACATCTTCTATGGATTTCTTTGCACCTAATCTTATTAAAACATTCACATCTCCTTTTCCCATAACAGAAACTTTTCTATCAGTTCCTAGTGTGACTTGTGACTGCACAC
Organism: Pinus albicaulis; assembly: GCA_034641835.2. Taxonomy (NCBI): domain Eukaryota; kingdom Viridiplantae; phylum Streptophyta; class Pinopsida; order Pinales; family Pinaceae; genus Pinus; species Pinus albicaulis. The sequence goes on along the minus strand of CM076572.1, from coordinate 1,257,673,097 downwards.
TCTCATCTAACATAGAAAACATTTCTAAGTTTCCTGTCATATGGTTACGACAACCAGAGTCTAGAAACCATAAATCCTCATTCTTTTCTTCAGCCATATTACAAGCTAAAAACAAATTGTTTTGGCTGCTATTTTCTCTAGTGAAATTTGCACTAGTTCCACTTCTCATATCTTTTTTCTTCTTTTTACATTCATTAGCATAATGACCATATTTCTTACAATTGTAACATTGGACATTGGATTTATCATACCTTTGTCCTTGATCATTCTGCTGTCCACTTTACTGGCTGTTGCCTTGATGCTGATTTGGATTGTTGCCCCTTCCTTGAGCATTTGCTGGACTGTTCCTTCCACCTCTGTTTTGGCTTCTGCCTCTTCCTCTTCCTTTGCCTTTCCCTCTTCCTTTTCCGAAAGACATCTGGGTCTTAAAAGCATGTTCAAGAGATGAGTTTTCACTCCTACCCAGTCTCTGTTCATGAGTCATCAGTGATGCATGTAGTTCATCAACTGAAAACTTTGTGAGATCTTTAGTCTCCTCTATGGTGGTGACAATCACATCAAACCTTGAGGGTAAACTTCTCAAGAGTTTTTCAACAATCCTCTTGTCCTCAAGAGTCTCTCCATGAGATCTGATTTGTGTGACCATTCCAATCACATGAGTGAAGAATGAGTCAATAGTGTCTGACTCTTTCATACAGAGAGTCTCAAAGTCTCTCCTCAGCAACTGAAGTTTTGCTGTCTTCACCTTCTCCATGCCCTGATAGGCTATCATAAGAGTCTTCCATGCTTCTTTGGATCTCTTAGCTGCTGCTATCCTCGGAAACACACTCTCATGCACTGCTTGATACAAGAAGAAAATAGCCTTGGCATCTTTCTTCTTATTACTCTTCAGAATCTCTCTTTCTGCCTGAGTTAACATATTAAACTCAAGTTCATCTGCTGGCTCTTCAAAGCCATCCTCAACAAATTCCCATAAGTCTTGGGGGACAAATAATGCCCTCATAGTTATTGACCAGTAGTCATAATTTTTCCCATTAAATTGTGGGAGATGGATATTTCCCATACCCATACCAGTGCTAGCTCCAGCCATTCTGCACTCTTAACTATGACTCAAAACACTTGACTGTGTGTTTTAATTTACTAACTGTACTGCAACAGTAACACATAACTGTATAGAGAAATACCTTCGAATTCTTCTTGACTGAACCTTCACGCTGCTGGAGAGGCTTCTGCAATTTAGAACTCCTTTTCTTCAGCTTATTTGACCTTCAAATAGCCTGAATAGGCTCTGATACCATGTTGAAATTTTCAGAATTTCCAAAATAATAAAACTACCTTCCTTAACACAGAGAAATAATTTTAAAATTTGCACTCACAGTCACAGAATTTTAACTCTATAACACAAATTTTATTCCATAAAATTGTTTACAAGTTCTTCCTCTATCACAGAGGGATTTACAACTGCTGGACTGTTACAAAACACAGTTCCAGAAACTCTTCTCTGTCTTAAAAAAAACTGCTGTGAATTTCTCATTCATTGTCTCTGTCTATTAAAAAATAAACAGCTCTCTGTTTCACAAAAAAAAATATACTCTGCTGTGTATATTTTAATTCTGCACTCTCTCTGTCTTTTTCAAATCAACTAACGCACTGCTGTGCTTGATTTTTAATTCTGCTCTATCTCTCTAAAAAAAAAACTAACGCACTGCTGTGCATATCTATATCAATTGCAAAAAAATATCTAAAACAATTAATGTCTTTCATTGACAAAATTGCCCAGAATTATCACCGCTTGGAAAAATTCATAAATGGCATTAAAAATCTGTCAGCACCGCATAAAAAAAATTTATGACAAATTTTAAATTTGGTGGCAGCGGTGAATTTTCCGCGGTGGTGGCGGAATGGTGGCGCACTGGGCGTATGTGGCGGAGCCACCTCAAACTGGTGGTTGCGGGGGCTGCCAACCATCCGTACCAAGCAAATGGGATGACCCCCCGCACTAAACGACAGCCGTCGATCATAAGTCAACGGGCGATCACCCAGTCAACTATGGGGTGTCGCTGCTTGTTAAATGTCGAACGGTTCGTACCCCCTGTAAACCATCGATCACCTTCAACTTGCCCTCGGTTTAACTTGCTGCCGCCAACCTGTTCGCTGTCCTGGTTTATTGCCGCCTGCAGCTCTCGTTCGGGCAGTTGGAATTACATTCCAACATAAAACACATTGAATTTGCATTCCAAACTTTAAACAAAATAACGATTTAGATAACACATTGCGATTAACGATTAATGTTCCGGAATTAAGTTAAAAAATTATCCACACTATGGTGCTAATTCTCAGTCAAAGTTTCGAACAAAAACCCCTAGCTAATTTTTCTCCATACAGCAATGTGATCCCATGTTTTTCGTTATATAACGCATGGATCGACCTAAATTTGGGTGCTCAAGTTTGATCCATTTTCTGAGCCTCAATTGTTACTTCACCAAAGCGGACTAAAATCCATAATCGAAAGCGCAGCCATTTAACACATATATCGAATTTAAACTCCAAACATTAAACAAAATAACTCCGATCACATTCTGGCCAAAGGCAAACGATTTAGTAATTAATACATTGCGATTGTCAGTTAAAGTTCCAGAATTAAGTTAAATAATAATCCACACTACGGTGTTAATTCTCAGTCTAAGTTTCAAACAAAATCCCGTATCTATTTTTCCTCGATAAATCAATGTAATCCCATGGTTTTCGTTATATAACGCAAGGATCCACCTAAATTGGGGTGCTCAAGTTTGTTCCATTTGCTCTACCTCAATTGTTACTTGCACCAAAGCGGACTGACATTAATTCTTTGCCATAACTTTAATAGAGAACACGGGCTACAGGCTACATATGATTTTCCATGCAATCTAGCAGCAAGGCACGCAACATTTTCAGATTTCGAACAAATAAGTGCAAGTGCACGTAATCTTTGAAGCTATTTTTTAGCTTAAAAATAATCGAAAGAAATTTGTTAGAAATTTTTATAAATCTAAGCTGTACTTCGGATGCTCTGACAATTTCTGATGGCGTAAAATCAATTTTTACTATTAAAATAAAATTTCTATAATCCTTATGTAAAAATTTGATTTCTATAATCTTTTAATATTAAAGGATATGGGAAGGTATTCATGAAGTTGCACATCAACAAGGAGGACAATTAAACAATCCCGCTGCTTCGTTCGAATCTAAGCATTCGAATCTTTCATAAGCCAAATCAGTCAATAATTCACTGCATTCGGATTTAGCCAAATCGTTCAAGAATTCCCTCAGCATTTAGCCTGCCACACTGACTCGTCCTAGATCAGGAAGAAAACGCATGCTCTCTCGGCAAACGACCAAGTAAAGGTAGGCAACAAGTATTTTCTTATGTCGGATAATGTTTTCGACTCTGCATTATCGCTCTCATCGCCCACTTCCTTCATATCACCACCGTCGCAAAATGGTCCCACAGCTATGAGCATATCAGTCGTTCTTTGCAAAATTGAACTTGCGTCTGTTCTCTATCTCGAACGCCTCGGAGAGAGCAGAAGTGCGTTCGATTCTGTGAAGAGGGACTGATGTGGTCATAGGAGTTGTATCATTTTGGGAAGTGGTGATGGCAAGGTAGCCAGTGATATGGGCGATAATGTAGACTTGAAAAACTTCTCCAGTATAAGGAAGTACTTGTTGCTTACCTTTAGTTGGTTTTGATTCCGTTGTTTGGCGAGAGTGCGTGAGTCTTCTGATGGAAATTTCTGATAATTTCGAGCAAAACAGAGGAAGCAAAGTTCCTCAACTCAACACAAAGAAATGAGAAATTTGGACAAAGAGGATATGGAGAAAAGCTCTGTTTTTATTAACCATAAAAATGACAATAAAAATTACAAACTTCTTCAGAAATACAATTCTGGAATACTCAAAAACTCCATACTCTGTTTTTACAAATTCTGTAAAAATAAAAAAAAACAGACAGTTGCTGAAACACGTGTTTCAGCAACAGTCAGACAGTTGCTGAAACACGGACGCAGTTGCTGAAACAGCCTGTAGAATGCATGCTGCTCCCAAAACACAGCGACTCTGTTTTCTTGCTGTTTCTTCTTCTCTGTCTATTTCTTTGCCTTCAAACTCTTCAAAGCAAATTCTTCTATTTCTTCTAACCTTTAAAAGAACTGTTGTTCATCATATTTATAAGCAAAAACATTTTTGACTTATAATATTAAAAAATAAAAAATATCTTTCAAAGCTTATCAGCGTATTGAATGCTGCAAGCGGTGATGCCTTTTGGAACAAAACAAGTCGGCTGTAGCAGGAGCAATAACTCTGCAAATTAAATGCACAGTGGAGTGCAATAAATAAACCATGACTTTCAGGCATCCGATATTTTTGAAATATCTACAGCGGATCTGATTTCCGTCCAGCTATTTATGTTGCAGTTGGAATTAAATTCCAACACTCCCCCTTAATTTCAACTGCTGGGTTTTTCACCATACCCAGGCATTCTCTAAAATGATCAAAACTTTTCTTTGCCAATGTTTTTGTCAATATGTCAGCTAGCTGATCCTCTGTTCTGCAGTGCTGCAATACAATCTCACCATTGTTAACCAATTCACGTATGAAGTGAAATTTGGTGTCTATATGCTTTGTCCTTTTATGAAAAACATAGTTTTTAGACAATGGTATTGCCGAGCTATTGTCACAGTAAATGTTTGTGCCCTTTTCTTGTTCATGACACAAATCTCTGAGAACTCTTCTCAGCCACACTGTTTGGCATGCTGCTGCTGTTGCTGCCACGTACTCTGCCTCTGCTGTTGACAAAGCCACAATTGGTTGCTTCTTGTAAGCCCATGAGATGGCTCCCGATCCCATATGAAACACATATCCCGATGTGCTTTTCCTATCATCAACACTTCCAGCCCAATCACTGTCAGTGTATCCTGTCAACATGAAACTTTCAGAAGAGGAGTAAAGTATACCAAACCCCTTCGTTCCATTCACATACCTTAGAATCCTCTTGGATGCCTGCCAATGAGTCTCTTTCGGTCTTTCCATGAATCTGGAGATTAAACTCACTGCATGCATAATGTCCGGCCTAGTTGCAGTCAAGTACATGAGGCTGCCAACTATGCTCTTGTACAATTTTGGATCAAAATCCTTGCTGCTGTCTTCTTTGGTCAATTTCAACCCCATTACAGTTGGAGTCACAGCTTCCTTACTGTTCTGCATGTTAAATCTCTTCAACACTGCTTCTACATATTTACCTTGGGAAATGAAAACACCATTTTCACTTTGGTCTACTTCAATTCCAAGAAAATATCTTAAGAAGCCCAAGTCAGTCATTTCAAATTCACTTTTCATGACTGCTTTAAAATCAGCAATGAGAACAGCATCATTGCCACTAAAGATTAAATCATCTACATATAAAACAACAATAAGAATCTTACCGTCATTCTCCTTTATGTAGAGTGTGGGTTCACCATCACACTTCTCAAACCCATTTTCAATCAGATAAGCATCTATTCTGCTGTACCATGCTCTTGGAGCTTGCTTGAGCCCATAAAGAGCCTTCTTCAGTTTACAAACTTTATGCTCTTGGCCTTCAACTTCATAGCCTGGAGGTTGTTCAACATAAACCTCTTCTTTTAACACTCCATTCAGGAATGCAGATTTAACATCCATCTGATAAATCTTCCATTTGTGTTGTGCCACAATAGACAACACTGTTCTAACTGTTTCCATCCTTGCTACTGGTGCAAAGGTTTCATCATAGTCTTTGCCTTGTTCCTGCTTGTAGCCTTTCACAACAAGTCTTGCTTTATGCCTGTCAATCTTGCCTTCGGCATTGCTTTTGGTCTTATAGACCCACTTAACTCCAATGGCATCTTTGCCTTTAGGGAGGTCCACTAACTCCCATGTTTTACTCTTCTCAATTGCACCAATTTCTTCATTCATTGCTTCAATCCATTTATCTTCATTTACAGCATCTTCAAAATTAATTGGGTCATCAACATGACAATACAAAGCGAATAATGAATTCAGACCGGTATTGTTACTTACCTCTCCTTGTTCATAAATCTCATTCAGATTTCTGAATCTTGGTCTTCTTGGTGTGCTTGGAGTTCCATCCGAACTTGAGGGTATTTCTGATCCCTGCGGTGTGCTTGGAGAAGCACTTCCTTGACTTCTCAAGGCTGTTCGAATTCCAGCTTGTGGTGTGGTTTGATGTACTTGCTGTGGTGGAGGAGGAGCCACCAAAGAAGGGTTATTTGTTGTTGTCCCTTCCTCTTCTTCTTCGTGAGACACAATTGTCTTCACATTCACTGTCTTCTCTAAGCTTCCATCCCAAGCTTCATCTTCAATGAATTGCACATCTCTGCTTACTATCAACTTCTTGGTCAATGGATTATAGAGTTTGTATGCTTTTGACTCATCACAATAGCCAATAAAAACACACTTCTCCCCCTTACTGTCAAGCTTCTTCCTTAGCTGATCCGGTACATGTGCATATGCTACACAACCGAATACTCTCATGTGAGTGACAGTTTGCTTTTGTCCACTCCATGCTTCTTCTGGTATTTTGTTCATGACAGCTTTAGTTGGGCATCTATTCAAGATGTAAACTGCGCAAGTGACAGCTTCTGCCCAATACTCATGCGGCAAGTGTTTTTCCTTTAGCATACTCCTGACCATGTCCAGTATGGTCCTATTCTTCCTTTCTGCAACACCGTTTTGCTGAGGTGTGTACCTCGCGGTGAACTGCTTTTGTATGCCATTCTCTCTGCAAAAACGCAGAAAGTATTTGGAGATGTACTCTCCACCTCTATCTGTTCTGAGCACTTTGATGTAATGCCCACACTGCTTTTCAACAAGAGTTTTGAAGTGGCGGAATTTCTCAAACACTTCACTCTTCTGTTTTAGCACATACACCCATGTCTTTCTGGTGTAATCATCAATGAAAGTTAAAACATATTTATTTCCGGAAAATGATGGTATTTGCATCGGTCCACACACATCAGAGTGAACAATTTCCAATGGTGCTTTTGCCCTGATACTCTTTCCTGCTGGAAAGCTTTCTTTGTGTTGCTTGCCCAAGATGCAGCCTTCACAAAGGCTGTCCGGTTTCTCGATCAATGGCAATCCCTTTACCATTCCCTTTCTGTGCAACAGATTCAAGCCTCCGAAATTGAGATGTCCAAATCTCAAATGCCACAACCAATTCTCATCTTTCACCTGTTCCTGAAAGACTTCTTGAGTTACGGCTGCAATAGTTCTTCCTTCCTTCAAATATGCCTTGAGTTTGAGAGGAAACATTCTATTGCTGGTCATCTGCACCTGTGCAATGACCTTCTTACTTGGAGGTATGTCTCTGATTGTACACATATCATCTTTGAAGAACACATTATAACCTTTGTCAATGAGCTGTCCAATGCTCAAAAGATTACATTTCAGACCAGGTACATAGTATACCTCTGGCACAATCATCTGTTCTCCATTTCTTGCTCGGATACTGACTCTGCCCTTACCCTTGACAAATATCTTGCTATCAGTTCCTGTTGTTACCTCAGATTTCACATTTTCATCCAGATTGGCAAACATTGCAATATTTCCAGTCATGTGATTACTACAACCTGAGTCTAAGAACCAAATATCTTCTTGTTTGTCTTGTGCAACGTTACATGCTAACAGCACAATATTTGGATTCTTATCTTCTTCATTTGCAAAATTAGCATTCTGCCTACTATTCATGTCATTTTTCTTTTTTCTACATTCATTGGCATAGTGCCCATATTTCTTACAATAATGACACTGGACTTGGGATTTGTCATACCTTTGTCCATGAGCTTGCTGTTTGTTTGAACCTTCATCTTGGTTCTGATTGCAGCTCCTTCCGCTTGTGCTTGCAGGATTATTTTTTCCTTTGTTTTGGCTTCTTCCACGACCTCTGTTATTTGCTCTGCCTCGACCTTTTCCTTGGCCAAAAGACATCTGAGTCTTGAATGCTTGCTCAAAAGAGGAATATGTTCCTCTACTCAGTCTATGTTCATGAGACATAAGAGAAGCACTCAGTTCATCTACTGTGAACTGTGAGAGATCTTTTGTTTCTTCTATTGCTACCACAACAGCTTCAAACCTTGAGGGTAAACTTCTCAAGATCTTCTCAACAATCCTTCTTTCTTCAAGGATTTCACCATGAGATCTAATCTGGGTTATCAACCCAATAACCTGAGTGAAGAATGAATCTATTGTATCAGATTCCTTCATGCTGAGTGTTTCAAAGTCTCTCCTCAACATCTGCAACTTTGCAGTCTTCACCTTCTCCATGCCTTGATAGGCAGTTTTGAGAATATCCCATGCCTCCTTGGATTTTGTTGCTGCTGCAATCCGTGGGAAAACACTTTCATGCACTGATTGGAAGAGAAAAAAGAGGGCTTTGGCATCCTTCTTCCTGTCGTTCTTCAACTGGTCTCTTTGTGCTACTGTCAAAGCAGCCAACGCTGCTGCATCTGCAGGTTCAGCATAACCAGTTTCAACAAGCTCCCATTTTCCTTGAGAAGCAAACAATGCTTTCATTGTTATGGACCAATAACTGTGATTTTTCCCATTAAACTGTGGCAGTTGGAAATTTTTCAAGCCAGTTCCAGCATCTGCCATCTTCCCTGTAAAAGAAAAGAAAAGATGCTGACTGTATAATTAAAACAAGCAAGAACTTTCTCTGCTGGAGAAAATCTGCTCAATAAGCTTCTTACAGCTCCTACAGTGGAAAAACAAACCCTGTTTTTGCCTCACTGAGTGCCTAGACCAGCTCCGATACCATGATGGAAATTTCTAATAATTTCAAACAAAACAGAGGAAGCAAAGTTCCTCAACTCAACACAAAGAAATGAGAAATTTGGAGAAAGAGGATATGGAGAAAAGCTCTGTTTTTATTAACCATAAAAATGACAATAAAAATTACAAACTTCTTCAGAAATACAATTCTGGAATACTCAAAAACTCCATACTCTGTTTTTACAAATTCTGTAAAAAAAATAAAAAACAGATAGTTGCTGAAACAGCTGTTTCAGCAACAGTCAAACAGTTGCTGAAACACGGACGCAGTTGCTGAAACAGCCTATAGAATGCATGCTGCTCCCAAAACACAGCGACTCTATTTTCTTGTTGTTTCTTCTGCTCTGTCTATTTCTCTGCCTTCTGCAATTTCTCAAAATGTTTTCTAACATTCTTCTAACCTTAAAATGAACTGCTGTTCAACATATTTATAAGTAAAAAAACATTTTGACTTATAATATTAAAAAACACAAAATATCTTTCAAAGCTTATCAGCGTATTGAATGCTGCAAGCGGTGATGCCTTTTGGAACAAAACAAGTCGGCTGTAGCAGGAGCAATAACTCTGCAAATTAAATGCACAGTGGAGTGCAATAAATAAACCATGACTTTCAGGCATCCGATATTTTTGAAATATCTACAGCGGATCTGATTTCCGTCCAGCTATTTATGTTGTAGTTGGAATTAAATTCCAACATCTTCTGCCCGATGCAAAAGGACAGAGAGTAGCGGACTAAATGCCATGGAATTATTGGACTATTTGGTATCTGTTAAGGTGATTAAGAAGTATTTAACAAATACACATTCAAATACACATCTCCAACATAGTAAGTAAGAAATAATTACAATTTTTTTTTTTTTTTTAAATATTTTGTGAGACATGAAATATTTATTTAGAAGAACATTAAACTAGCAACAGAAAGAAAAAAAAACTTAAAAAAAATGAGCACAATATTTTTCTTAAGAAAAATCTAACTCTCTTAAAACAAAGCTAATGGAAATCCATTAGATCCCTTGGTCAAGTGAGTCTTCACTCCTCACATATCTGATGGAAATCTAATAGAAATCCATTAGATCTCTTGCCCAGGGGAGGCTTCACTACTCACATATCTAATGGAAATCTAATGGAAATCCATTAGATCTCTTGGCCAAGTGAGTCTTCACTGCTTACATCCGGTGGCCTATTACAATAGAGTCTCGACCTAGCCTTTTAAAGGCTTCGTTACATGAATTCCATGAGCACAAAACCATGGTGATACCAAACCATGTGCTCAAAACCACTAACAAACCATGTGCTCAAAACCACTAAAATTTGACCCTCTCAAATTTGACTCATTCCCAAGCCAATTTTACAAAATCACTCCAATTTAACTTGTTCAACTTTGACTCTTTCAAATTTACAAAGCCACTACCCTTTGACCCGATCAAATTTTAGTCTTTCCTAGTCAAATTTACATAAAACTTTGGATGAAGGAATTAACAAGTTGCTCATTTTAAAAAGTAAAAATAAATTATGAAATACATTATTTTTTTTATTGTTAATTACTTGATCTCTTTATATACCAGTCTAGATCCATGTTAAGTCTCAACTACTAAGGGCCCAAAGGATTTTGATAGTAGGATATTTGATCCCTCTCAAGTTAAGGTAGATCTAGGATGGTTTAATTTCTCCCTTTAAATATGTTATATTCCACATGAATACCATGGGTCAATATCATTGCCCATTTTCATTTTTATTTTTATTTTATTTTTATAGAGTTATTTTTATTTTATTCTTTTTACGTTTATTTACATTACATTAATCTTTTTATTTAATTTATTTAAAAAAATAAAATTATTTTAATTTTTATATAATATGACTTAGTCAAACCGTTAAACATTACATTACAACATCTCTACCATATTGGGTTGCTGAGTGTCTTGGCCCAATACAGTTGATATAAAATTATGGTATTAGTCCCCACCAAGGCACACTCTATTAACATATTAACCACTATTAGTTTAGTACTAAAAAATGCAACTTATAATGTTTAACCTTGTTTTTTTTTTTTTCAATATAATAATTATTATTTTTTTTTAAAGGCCTAGTCTGACTTATAGACAAAATGGCTCGCACAATTTTTTTTTAAATTTCTAGTGCTCCAAAGGTTTTCAAGGGTCATGAATCCAATTATGCATTCAAATCAAAAATGTATTTTGAAAAACAGAAATCCTGGAATTGTATTGTCATTTCATCTATAAGTTAGAATAATCATTTTTTACGAGCCTAGATCCATCTTAACTCTCAACTACTAAGAGCCCAAAGGATTTTGATAGTAGGAAATTTGATCCCTCTCAAGTTAAGGTAGATCTAGGATGGTTTAATTTCTCCCTTTAAATATGTTATATTCCACATGAATACCATGGGTCAATATCATTGCTCATTTTCATTTTTATTTTTATAGAGTTATTTTTATTTTGTTCTTTTTACGTTTATTTACATTACATTAATCTTTTTATCTAATTTATTTAAAAAATAAAATTATTTTTATTTTTATATAATATGATTTAGTTAAAACGTTAAACATTACATTACAATATCTCTACTATATTGGGTTGTTGAGTCTCTTGGCCCAATACAGTGGATATAAAATTATGGTATTAATCCCCACCAAGGCACACTCTATTAACATATTAACCACTATTAGTTTAGCACTAAAAGATGCAACTTATAATGTTTAACTTTGTTTTTTTTTTCAATATAATTATTAAATTTTTTTTAAAGGCCTAGTCTGACTTATAAACGAAATGGCTCGCACAATATTGCTAGCGCTCCAAAGGTTTTCAAGGTTCATGAATCCAATTATGCATTCAAATCAAAAATGTATTTTGAAGAACAAAAATCTTGGAATTTTATTGTCATTTCATCTATAAGTTAGAATAATAATTTTTTTAACATTTGATTGGAAAAAAAATTGGAGGTATTATGCTAGTCTTTGCACATTATAATTCCATGTGGATAATATGTCATAATTTAGTACTATATTAGTAGCTATTTTTTAAACTTTGTAGGAAGACCATCCAAAAATAAAATCCTTGAAAATAGCTCATACACATGTAAATAAAGTATTTACCTTCAATTACTTCCCACCATAATTTGAGTAAATCTATAGACTTACTAGTAGTCACTACTCAACAAAATTTATGCAATTCTTGTGCTGAATTTATCCACATCACATCTCAATATATTAGTTTCTATCAATGAAAGAATATAAAATTTGATTTTCTTATTAATCACTTAGTTTACAATCTTTTATGCAATTTTTCAATTTTTCCGTACAACACTTGTTTAAGATGGACATTGAATTATTCTATTCATAGCCAATATTGAAAGTTTTTTTTTTGTTATTAATTGCAACACCTAAATTTGATTTTTTATGTTATTCTAATTCATACATTTGAATTGTTTAAGTTAAACTCTATTAATAAATATATTAAGAAAATTATGAACAAAAGTTTAATTTTATATATATATATATATAAATTAATTATGGAGTAGTTTCCATAAACTAATGGTTAAGTGTCTAAGTTACTAGAATGATTAGATTAAAAGTATTTATTTGACTGTTACCTTTCCTTTAAGAATAATAAGAAAACCTTGATGAGGAAAAGGTGTTCTATGTAAAAGGAAAAAGACAGCAAGAAGTCTAGAAGTTGTGAGTGTCCAGAGCTGGTTGGAACCATTGGAACTCTAATAAAACCTAATAATGGGAGAAGAGACTAGACGATGGTATTGAGGTCTCTCTCCAGAGAAGATGCTAAATAATCTTGCCCTGGTGAGGAGCACAAGGGGAGTAGTGGATGTAATAGCCTCTCACATGGATGGGAGGATACCATCAGGCCTCTTCATTTCAATTAGGTACTATAAACCCGAAAGGAATATAATTAAGTGTTCCTTTTTTTTTGTAAGTACTTGTTTTAAGGATACAATGTGATAATTCTATTATGAATTTATTAATAGCACTCTACAAGTCTAGTGTAGAATATTTAATTCTTGATAACTATGAACCCTCTTGCTCTAGATTAAATTTTTCCAAAATTGTACCCCTAATTGTGGAGGAAGGTCCATATGATTGGAACTGAACAATTTAGAGAATTAGTTTGAAAACTATGTAATGAAGGAAATGATCGATGAAATAGTTAGTCCCATCCATTGTAGAACTGAGGGTTGGGAAGAAAACTCTCATTTATTTATAGATGGTCTGGACATATAGGGAGGGGACTTATTAAAAACAAAGAAAAGAGGAAATTACTGAATGTAAAATTCAAACTGTAGAGGTGTTATTTACAGTACAAGACGAAAGAAAACATAATAACTTAAATTCATAGTGTAATATATTATCATTGTACTAAAAGAATAAAAACTCTGTGGAGAATAATATGTAGTGAAAAAAGAACAAAATCTCCTAAAGGAATAGCTTGGAAAGAAAATAAAATTATAACAACTGTAATATATCTTCGGAAAAGATTTGAAGCTAACTTTTCATATATGAATATAAGAATTAAAATATAATATACAAAAAGACCCCAAATGGTGTCAATCATGCTGTAAATTTTGGCACTAAACACGAGAACCATACATTACCCTCAATGGGGTGATTTTAGAATTTTAGTGCAACTACATTATAAGACAAGAAATATCGTTTCCTCATGAAAGGAGAAAAATTCCAGTTTGCGGCACAAACCAAGATTAGTAATTTACGAAAAAAGAATATAGACAGAGTCGTAAAGGTTGAAATAATATTGCAAAATTTACAGAGGGTCAAGACCAGAACTAAGATATCGTTGCAAGTTATATCAAAATATGCATTGTCCTCTGAGGACCAGAATGGGGTTTCAAACCATCCTTTTCCAAAAATGTAAGAAACGTTATAACACAATATTTATCATTTAAGAAGGCTCAAAAAGCTAAAACTAACACCCAAATATATATAAAACTTCGACAAGAATAACATTACAGAGCCCCCATATCATAACTATATCTGTTCGAAAGGTCTGAGAAGGTCTCGACAGAGACAACCAGAGGAGTCTGCTACTTGGAAAATACACAGAAGGAGCATCTTGGGCTAGATGCGACCAATGTGTTGTGTTGTAGGAGGTCAGGTTTAGTGATTACGCTACCTTCCATAACCACAGAAAATGAACATTAAATAAATACCATTTCAAGAGTTTCCGAAAGATAAATGAGATAAAAATAATATGCAGGTGCGGGTACTGAAGGACAAATGAGTTAAAAGTGTTTATAAAACAAAATATACATAAATTCCTTCATTAAAACTCAGCATAACCATGAGGGATTACCTGGGTCATCTCGGTCGAAGTTGCAAGGTCACAGAATGGGAAAGAATGGAGCAAAAGAACAATAGAGTCAGAATGCAGGCACAACCAGGACACCATGACTGCAAATAAACTGTAAAGAAGCCTCAGCATGGAGAAGAGAATATCGGCAGAGCACCACAAAGAATAGTAAGGGTTGAGAAGGTCATTACCTCGCCACTGTGCGGAATAACTAGAGTCTGAGCCATGAACTAGGAAAAAGTTGTAGAACCAACGAAACACAGAGGTGAAATGAAAGTGGTTAGGGTTTGCATGGTACGATTACACCCTAACTTCCCTAAAACCATATTAAATAGTAGGATTGTCAAAGATCTAAGGGCTGAGAAATTCCCACCTGCCAAGATAAGAGATGACCTGTGTACGCCAATGAGGTGATGCGGGTATTAAACAAATCTTTAAAATAATCATTTCGAATGTACAACTAAATCATCACCTCCGAACTTATAGATGCGGGTAGTTGGCATGATAGAAAAAATATTACTCAAATGTGTTATAATGAGTTAATTAGTTATTTGTATAGTAATGAATAAAAATTGAATTATGTCCCTCTTGCAAAGAACTTCTTTAATGTATGAAATATATAGAATGCATTGGAATAATAAATAGAATTATGATGGGACTGTTAATACTCTATATACATATGCAGGATAAAAACTCAGGGAAGCAAACACTAAAGTTTCTAATGTTTAATTGTTGTTCTTTCACTGTTGAACCTAGTACATAAATCTTACAATTTAAAGCGTACGTAAGTTCTGCTAAATATAAATCATGTTAATAGAGTTATATCTTAGGTTGCAAAAGTTTTTTTTTTATATAATGGTAAATATTTCTAATGTTTTATGGATAGACGTTACTAGTGGTATCAGAGCAGCGTCCACACACTAGGACCCATTTGGGTCACCTAAATAAAATATTGTTGTTTAAATTTCGTAAAGAAATAAGAAGGATAAATTTATATAGTACAATGAGGAGAGGCTTGGTACATCGGGCTCCCAGGATTAGAAGGGAAGCCCACCCCCAGTCTAACCCAAAAATAAATCCAGAAGTGTGGGTGCAGTTGAACATGGACCAACATCAACAAACCAACTAACTACTCGAGGAACAACAACAGAAGACCAGTAGACTATTGGATACTTTGCAACAATTACTAGAAGAGATGGTTCGAGTGAGAAGTGACAATGAGAGGTTGATGTGGTTATAGGAAATAATCCTTAAAAGTATCTCAGATAGAAAAAATCAAGGAACATCTCAGCGCAGCCCCAAAATAAATACTCAAGAAGAGGGTGAAAAACGGAATCAAACCAATGATAAGTTGGAGAGTATCCATATCCAACAGAGTAATTAGAATGAGAATTATAATGAAGTTGAGTTAGGAAATGTCTCAAATGAGAAAGAGATAAAAAAATCAAAAAATGGAGTTGCAAGGTGAATTCCAATAAATTAAATCGCTTGCATCCCACGGAGAGGTAGAAGAGGTACCCGAGACATAGATAATTAAAATTAATTAATATTTTTACATCTATGAATATAATAGTAAATTGAAAGCTCTCTTGTCTATTTATCAACTACAGAAAAAATCCACATTGTGGTGGGAGGAAGTAAAAAATGTGCAAGGAATTGAAGATCAGAATGTGACTTGGGACGAATTCCAACAGTATTTTAAAGACAGATATTTAACCGAGCACTTTTATGATGAAAATTATCGATAATATCATGATTTTAGATTGGGACAACTCGCAATGGATGAATTCATCACAAAATTTACCTCTTTATTAAGATATGTGTCGTACCTGAGACACAAAAAAGAAAAAGTACAACGATTATTGAGTAGTTTACCCGCCCACATGAAGGAAAGAATCGATTGTGTAAATACAAAAACCATGGATGGGGTGATATGAAACACACGTATGTGCTATCAACAATCCAAGTTGAAAGGAGAAGCTAGTAGGAATTGCCCACCAGAGAAGTTACAAAAAAATAATTCCAATTTTAGGAGCAGTAGATCTCGCAACTGTAAAAATATTGCCATAAATATAAGAAATCGAAAAGAGGGAAGAAACCAGCAAAACGCCAAGTGGCTAGAAGAAGAGAAACCCATGGAGGCTTCTATTAGAACCAATCATGGACATATCCAGAAACTGCCACTACAGTGTTGGGGATGCGGTGAAGTGCAATACTATATGAACTTCCCTATCATGGAAATATCCAGAAACCAACCATGATTGAGCTAGAGGGTAAGTTGCATTCCCAAACTATTTCAGTTTTGGTTGATCCTCGTGCCAGTTTAAGTTATGTAAATCCCAAGATAGTAGAGAGGTGTGATTTGTAGAGTTAAGAATTTAAAAACCCATGTCTAGTACAATTGGCCATAGGGAACAAGAGGAGAGTTAATGATAAAGTTTCCAATTATCCCCTAGAAGTTGGATTCCAGCACATAAATGCTAAATTGAACATCCTACATTTAGGCCCTGATGACATTTTACTGGGAATGGATTGGTTGGAAGTGCACTGGTCACTAGTATACTAAAAAGAGAGAATCATTTATTACAAGGCACAATATGGAACACACCAACAATTGCAAGGGATTAATAAACCACTTCAGTTGTGTCCTATTACTACATCTTAGTTTGTAAAATGCATAAAAAAAAGATTTTCGGATCTATGCTATTCACGTAGGATTTTCCAATTCTAAAGAGAAGAACCCTATAATGGAGAATATAATGGTGGTACAAGAATTTATGGATATATTTATTGAAAATATATCAGGATTACCTCCAAAATGGGACATCGATTTCACCATTGAATTAATGCATGGGGTAGCACCAATTTCACGTGCACCATATCGAATGATTGTACCTAATGAACTGAGCTAAACATGAAATTACATGAGTTGCTAGATAAGGGATACATCCATCCTAATGCGTCTCCTTGGGGGGCACTAGTACCATTCGTGAAGAAGAAAGATGGTACTATGCAAATGTGTATGGATTATAGACAAATTAACAAGCAAACTGTTAAGAACAAATACCCATTTCCGCGTATAGATGATCTATTCGATAAGGTAAAAGACACAACTGTATTTTCAAAAATAGATCTATGATATGGGTACTGTCAAATACGGATAAAGGATGAAGACATATATAAAAACAAATTTCTATACCCGATATGGGCACTATGAATTTGTGGTTTTACCATTTGGTTTAACCAATGCACCAAGAACATCCATGAGTCTAATGCATGGCATATTTCATCCATTTTTGGATAATTTTGTTTTAATATATATTGACGACATACTTATCTTCTCAAAAAATATGGAGGAGCATAAATAACACATACAAATAGTGTTAAGAATGTTAAGAGAACATCAAATTTATGCCAAATTCAGTAAGTGCGATTTTTATAAAGAGAAGATTCAATATTTAGGCCATGTTATCTCTATTGAGGGTATAGTGGTAGGCCCTGAAAAAATAAGAACTATGATGGAATGGAGAGTATCTAAGAACGTATCATACATACGTTCTTTCATGGGGTTGGCTGGATATTATCGACATTTTATTCAAGGGTCATTAGAGTGGAAAGGCTGAGTGTTTAAATAAACCATTGAATGCCAAACCAGCTTCGACTGGTTAAAAAAATTACTAACTACAACCCATGTATTAAAGGTCGTTGATCCAAACAAGGAATTTGAAAGTTGCACCGATGCTTTCAAAGAAGGAGTGGGAGTTGTATTGACACAAGACAAAAAAAGTTGTGGCTTACTAGTCTAGGAAGCTGAAAGATCATGAACAACGATATTTCACAGATGATCTAGAGCTAACTGCAGTAGTGGACACATTGAAGTTATGGAGTCACTACCTATTGGGAATAAGATTTTTATTAAGAACAAATCAAGTACTTTGACCAGTTATTTTAAACAAATTGATTTAAATGCTTGCCAAGCTAGGTGGAATGCATTCTTAAGTGAATTTGTTTTTGAAATTCAGTAGTTCGGGTAAAATAAAACCATGTCTTTGATGCTTTAATTAGGAAACTACACTACATGTATGAAATCTATTTTAACTAGGTGGAATTAAAGTTCCAAGAACAAGTGAAGGAGGCAGTGTAACAGAATCCTCAATAAAAGTTTCTATGGCAGCAAACACAACAAGAAGAAAAGCAAGGAAAGGAAACATAGTAGAAGATCAACATTGAATGACTATTGACATTTAGAGGGAAAATCTACATTCCTAATCAAATTTTCAGATGTAGCGAGTTGGCATGATCTAAAAAGTGTTACTTAAATGTGTTATAATCATTCAATTAGTTAGTTTTACAGTAATGAATAACGATCAAATTATGTCCCTTCCGCAAAGTACTTATTTAATTTATGAACAGAATATGGTGGAATAATAAATAGACTTATGCTGGGAGTGTTAATACTATATATACATATGCGGGATGCAAACTTAGGGAATCAAATCCCGAAGGTTATGAATTTTAATTGTAGTTCTTGCATTGTTGAACCTAGTAAATAAATATTACAATTTTAAGCATAGGTAAGTTCCGATAAATATAAATCGTGTTAATAAAGTTATATATTAGGTTGCAAAAGTGGTAAATATTGCTAACGTTTTATGGATAGACATTACAGGTGGTATCAGAGAAACGTTCACATGTTGGGACCCAGTTGGGTCACCTAAATAACAAATTGATGTGTAAATTATGTACAAAAATAAGAAGGAGAAATTGATAGAGTACAATGAGTAGAGGCTCGGTACATCAGGCTCCCAGGAATACAAGGGAAGCACACCCCCGGTATAATCCGATAATAAATAAATAAATGTGGGTGAAAATAAGCATGGACCAACATCAACAAACCAATAGAATACTTGAATAAAAACAACGACATATGAGTAGACTACTGGATACTGTGCCACAATTACAGGAAGAGATGGTTTGGGTGAGAAGTGATAATGAGAGGCTAGTTCGAGAACAAGAAATAATTCCTCAAAGTCTCTCAGATAGACAAAATCAAGGAACATCTCAGCCCAACCCTAAAATAAATACTTGAGAGTAGCCAATGGTAATTTTGAGAGTAGCCATACCCAATGGAGTAACAAGAACCAAAATTATAATGAATTTGAGTCATGAAATATGCTTTCATTACAATAAAAGAATAAAAACTATGTGGAGAATAATATGTAGTAAAAAAAATAAAAAAGTTCCTGAAGGAATAGCTTGGAAAGAAAATAAAATTATAACAACTGTAATATATCTCTCGAAAATATTTGAAGCTAACATTTCATATATGAACATAAGAATTAAAATAGAATATACAGGAAAACCCCAAACGGTGTGAACCATGATGTAAATTCTGACAGTAAACACGAAAACCATACATTTCCCTCAATTGGGTGATTTTAGAATTGTAATGCATTTACACTGTAAGAAAATCAATATCGATTCCACATGCAAGGCGAAAAATGCAAGCTTTCGGCACATACGAAGATTAATAATTTACAAAAAATCTATAGACAAAATCTTTAAGGTTGAAATAATATTGAATAATTTGCATGTGGGAAAAACCAAAACTAAGTAATCGTCGCAAGTTATATCAAAAGATGCATTGTCCTCTCATGACCCGAATGGGGTTTAAAACCTTGTTTTTACAAAAATGTAAGCAAAGTTGTAACACGAGATTTATCATTTAAGAAACCTCAGCAGGCTAGGACTAACACCCAGATATATAAAAATTCGACAAGAATTAAAATTACACATCCCTCATATCATAACTATATCAGTTCCAAAAGGTTTGAGAACGTCTCGATATAGATAGCTAGAGGAGTAACGTACCAGGACAATACGCAAAAGGAGAATCTTAGCCTAGCTGCGATAAATGTTAGTTGTGTTATAGGAGGTAGGGTTTGGTGATAACGTTACCTGCCATAACCATAGACAATGAAGATTAAATAAATGCCATTTCATAGGTTTACAAAAGAGTAATGAGATAAAAATAATATGCAGATGTGGGTACTAAATGAGAAATTACCTCTCACTTGAATGAAACTTTGGAATCATAAACCCTGAGAAGAGAAACCAAGTTTCAAAGTCTGTAAAAGTGTTTACAAAACAAATTATACATAAATTCCTCCATTAAAACTCAGCATAACCATTATGCCTTACCTTGGTCAGCTCGCTCGAAGTTGCAAGGTCACGGAACAAGGAAGAATCCACCGAAACAATGATAGAGTCAGAGTGCAGGCACAACCAAGACACCACGAATGTAAAGAAACCGTAAAGCACCCTCAGCACCAAGAAGAAAATATCTATAGTGCATTGTAAAGAAAAATCAGTGCAAGATGTCAATTTTGGAAGGTCAAAGAGGGGCAAGAAAGTCATTAGCTCGCCACTGTGTGGAATAACTAGAATTTGGGCCATGAACCAAGCAAAATTTTCACAGTCGACAAAGTGCGGAGGTGAAATGAAAGTGGTTAGGGTTTTGGGGGTAGGGTTACACCCTAACCGCCCATAACCCATATTCAATCGTAATATTGTCAAAGATATAGGGGCTGCGAAATGTCCACATGTCGAGATAAGAGGTGACACCATGTATGCCAAACAAGTGATGCAGGTATTAAACAAATATTTAAAATAATCAATTCGAATGTATAACTAAATCATCGCCTTAGAATTTTTATATGTGACAAGTTGGAATGATAACAAAAATATTACTCAAATGTGTTATAATCAGTCAATTAGTTATTTGTATAGTAGTGAATAACGATTAAATTATGTCCTTTTTGCAAAGTACTTCTTTAATGTATGAATTAAAGAGAATCCATTGGAATAATAAATAAAGTTATGTTGGGAGTGTTAATACTCTATATACATATGCGGGATGCAAATTTAGGGAATCAAACCCAAAAGGTTCTGAAGTTTAATTGTAGTTCTTGGATTGCTAAACCTGGTAGATAAATATTACAATTTTAAGCATAGGTAAGTTTTGGTAAATATAAATCATGTTAATAGAGTTATATATTAGGTTGCAAAATATTTTTTTTATATAATGGTAAATATTACTAATGTTTTATGAATAAAGGTTACAAGTGGTATTAGAGTAGCATTCACACTGTGGGACCGATTTGGGTCACCTAAATAAAAAAATTGATGTGTAAATTGTGCATATAAATAATAAGGATAAGTTGATAGAGTACAATGATGAGAGGCTCGGTATATCAAGATCCCAGGACTACAAGGGAAGCACACCCCCATTCTAACCCAAAAATAAATCCATGAACGTGGGTGCATGTAATCATGGACCAACATCAACAAACCAACATAATACTCGAAGAAAAACAATGACACACCAGTATAATAATGGATACTGTGCAACAATTACAAGAAGATATGGTTCGGGTGAGAAGTGATAATGAGAGGATGATTTGGGATCATGAAAGCATTCTTAAAAGTCTCTCAGATAGACAAAATCAAGGAACATCGTTGCCCAACCCCGAAAGAAATACTCGAGAATAGGGTGATCAATGACAGCAAGCCAATGATAAGTCAGGGAGTAGCCATAACAAGTGGAGTAATAAGAACCAGAATTATAATGAAGCTTAGTTAGGAAATGTCTCACATCAGCAGGAGATAAAAAAAAAACATAAAGTCTAGTTGCAAGGTGAAGTATGAAAAATTAAACCTCCTACATTTAACGGAGAGGTAGAAGATGTAGCAGAGGCATGGATAATGAACATGAATAAATATTTTCAGGGCTATGAAAATGATAGTAAATTTAAATCTCGCTTGGATATTGATCAATTGCGGAAAAAGGCCAGATTATAGTGGGAGGAAGTCAAAAACATGCGATTAATCGAAGACTCAAATGTGAGTTGGGACAAATTCCAGCAGTAGTTTAAAGAAAAATATTTAATCGAGCGATTTTATGATGAAAATTCTCCAGAATTTCATGATTTGAGATTGGGACAACTGACAATGGATGAATTCATCACAAAATTTACCTCCTTATTAAGATACCTTCTGTACCTGAGAGACGAAAATGAAAAATTAGAACAATTCTTGAGTAGCTTATGTGTCCACATGAAGGAACGAATTCAATTTTTAAATACAAAAGCCATGGACAAGGTGATATGAAAGGCACGTATGTGCTATCAATAACCCAAGGTGAAAGGAGAAGCTAGTAGCAGTTGGTCATGAAAGAAGGTACAGAAAAACAATTCCAATTTCATGAGCAGTAGATCTGGAAACTATAAAAATACTATCAGAAATACACCAAATATACAACAAGGAAGAAGTTAGCAAAATACCAAGTGGCCATTAGAAGAGCGACCCATGGAATCTTCAAGTAGACTCAATCATGGATAGGTCTAGAAACCACCATTACAGTGTTTGGGATGTGGTGAAGCATATTACTATAAGAACTTCCCTCATCATGGGAAGAATGAGATTGTAACTAACTTGTAAGAGGCATCTATAGTATGGAACGTGGCACAGAATATACCAAGAATTAAATTAACGGTTGAGGATTGGAAAAATGTTTATCAACCAACCATGATTGAGCTAGAATGTAATATTCCAAATTTTTCATCAGCTAATTGGAATATTAGATTTGTTACTTTTCTTATTTGTTTAAGTAAATAAAAGGGTGGAGGGAACCATAAACTTAATAGATGAATTAAATCCACTTCGATAGTGTGAATGTGGGTTAATTCAGTAGTGGAGTAGAATTATGGAGTAGTGGAGTATATTAATAATGAAGAAAGGGTGGAGGTCATAGAGCACTAATGAGGAATATGATAAAGATAGTGGAGGAATAAATGCAAGATGATGGAGATAGTGGAGAATCAATTCTAGAGATGATTGAGGAAGTGGAGAGTAATTGCAGCAGTGATGGAGATCATGGAGGACAGAATAGTCCTAATGGTGGCTACTGGCCACATGCGCAACACAGTTATGACATGGGCCAATGCTAGAGAAGGCTCACAACCATAAAAGGATGACGAGGGCAGAAAAGGAAGGGAGTCTAGATTTTTATTGTTGAGTGTTGTAAGACATTTCTTTGCATGCTTCAGTTGTTTAGCTAAGTCTGTCGTGTTGTTTAGAATTGGGTGTTCCCTAGCAGTAATCCCACCCTTACCCATGGGGGACTTCACATGCCTACTTTAGGAAGGTTTTCTTGGGTAGAATTCATCATTTGGAAATTAGTGCCACATTAAACCACTCTCATCTACACTTCCAACCACAAGAATTACCCATTCCTGAACTTGGGTTTGAGTGTTGGAAGGTTTTCCTCAAAACTTCCGCTGAGAAACCTATAAAGGGATAAGTCCTTGACATTGTGGATCCATTTCAGTATTTTGGGAGTTTTATTGACATATCCCGCATTAGGCCATCAATCTATTCTCCTATGAAACAAAATTTCCTAGAGGAATTGCATAATTCAGTAGTTAGGGTTTGAGGAGAAGAGGAAGTTCCAAGCAACTTAGGTTGGAATACTATGAGCAATTAATCCTTCACTCTGGGGATCAATTTAGTATCCAAGGATCAACATTGTATTATCTATAAATAGGCTACATCATCAAACCTCCTAGACAGAGCTTTATTTCCCAGCAATTGTGCATGCAACAACTGCATATTCAACAAAGGAGTTGTATCTCATGTTCTGATCTTGGGAATTGGGAGAAGGGAGTAGCCCTTCAGTTATGAGTGGGTGATATTGTAGCTAACAGATCATTCTTTTAGCTCCATATCACCATATTTCTCCAGGGAGTGAGTAACTCAGCCAACAGTGGTGCAGTGTGCAACCTGAAAAATGTCGAAATTCCAAACTCAATATATTTCCAAATTTTTTATGTTTTTTTCTCAGTTATTTTAGTATAATCCATGGTTAAAATCCAAAACAATTCAGAGCACTCTAGCAACATCTCACACATAGATATTATTCCCAACAATGGTAGTTTCCAACCATAGTAGTGTATACTTTCGAGTGCTAAGTTTCAGTAGCGTATTTCAGCCATCTTATGGCTTGAGTTCATTCCTTTTGGAGCATTGTGTACTTACATTTGCTGTTGAAACATAATGATATGGCTCAATTGTTTATGCTAATGTTTTAATTTCTTGATGTTATATTCTGGCATTTCCAACATTTTATAGTTTTGTGCTTACATTCTGGTTATTTCCTAGATTGAAATGTTATAAATGTTCTACATTCCTATCCTTTCCATTTTGGGATATTATAGTGGTATCAGAGCATGGTCTTTGGCTCATCTTGTGGGAATTTCATGAAATCAGAGGAAGAATAACAAGAAGCAGAAATGAAAAGGTCTTCAATGGAGGAAGGATTGAGTTTTACAACACTTCTCATCAAATATATGCAGAATATCACCATGGATATCAAAGAAATGAGAAGGGAAAGGAAAAAGGAAACCTAAATAAGGTTTCAGAATGGAGAAGGTCTGAGCACTTCCTATTATAAGCATAAGCAACTGACAATGTATAAAGTTTCACAATGCCCTACTATGCCCACTTTCCTTGCAGAAGGAAATGAATAGCATGGATATGGAAGAAGTTTCGAGCATGAGACTCTTAGTGATTATCTTCGAGAGTACATACCTCAATCTATAGCATTCAAAGATAATATGACTTTCCAACAATTTTTCCAGATTAAGGAGAATCAAAGATCCCACAACCACAACAGAAGAAGAGATAATATGCAGAATAGATTCTTTCTGCCTACATTCGATGGGTCATCCAAAAGCATGAAAAAGGATTGGATGGAGAAGTTAGATGATTTCTTCTAGCTAAACCCAGTAGTGGAAGAAAAGGTTATTCAGATTGCTGCACTACACCTTGAGGGTGAAGCAAATTATTGGTGGTTTGGTAGATTGAAACATGCAAGAGTGACTGCGTATGCAGAATTCACTCTAAGATTGGTAAAGATGTTTGACAAAGGAAAACCAGAGGCACTTTCCATTGAGAAATTTTCCAACATTGATGAGGAAGTATATGAGGAGCAAAAAGAAGATGTCAGCCTTGATACTCTGGGAGAAGAGAAACTACCACTACAAGCATATGCAATAGAGGTAATTACATCAGTCAGAGGAGCACTTTCATCTTTGGAAGATGGTCCTGAGCATGCAGCATTGAGATTCCCAGGCATGATTCAGGAGGTGAATGAGGAATAAGAAGAAGATACCAAAACTGGTGCAATAGTATAGGAGCAGCCATCACCATCACCAGCAGTTTGAGAAGCAATCACACTGATTGAAGGAACTCTTGTGTATTTTCAAGATGTTCCCAAGCATGAGTTGATCCAAGGGATGCAAATGTTTCCACCCCATATTATTTCATCACATCAGATTGAGATTTGTGTGGTCATGCCATCATGGAAATTGGATGACCAGGGGTTACAGAACATTGCTGATTTGGAGCAGCAGACTATCATTGGGGAGAGGACTCTTGATTGATTCAAGGAGGATGTATATCTATCCCAATTTGACATATTAGAGTTGAAAACAACACTTTGTGTTGGAGTGTGGGTTTTTTGAGGATGGGATTAGCATAGTCCTAATGCAAGGAAGCTATAGAATAGATTTCAAGAACTAGAAGTTACTATCGCATGAACTGTCATATTGTAATTATTACAAAGAGATATTGGACATTATGCATGCATTGGTAAAATTTTGGCAGCATTTGATTGGTAGTATATTTCAGGTGAAGACCAACTGCCATAGTCTCTGGCATATTTTTGAGGATGAGGAGCAGCTGCGAAAGAGGCACCAATGGTGGGTTAGTACAATCAAGACTATGATTTCAGCATTGTGTTTGGAGACAACCAGATGATAGCAGATGCACTATCATGGAGATTAGCATTGTATATGCCCATTGGTATATCATTGTTCTCTACCTTCCACCATAGTGATGAGATGCAGTAGCAGGAGGCATGGTTGCACTGGTTACTTTTGAGATATTTTGGCCATCACATGACATATCATATGTCAATGGGTATGTTATTGTGTGGAAATTTTCATGATGCTCATATGTTGTGGTAGCAGGAAGCTTGGTTATGTTAGTTTGGTGTGACATTCTACATATGAGTCAGTATATCATTGCTTCATGCTTTGCATTATAATGATGTGGGGTGGCAGCAAGATTCATTGTTGCATTGGTTACTCTTGGGAGAATATGGATTTACATTCTCCCATACCTTGCATAATGATGATGTGGGATGGAAACAAGAAGCCTTATTGAATTTGCTTCTATTATGAGAGTATAGCCACCATACTTGGTAATATGATGAGGTGGTGTGACAGCAAGAGGAATTATTGGGGTGGCCGCTATTGGGAAAGTATGGTTCAACATTTCACATGTCAATTCATATGTCACTATTTCCTACTTTGCAAAGTGTCGAGATGATTCTTAGAGCAAGCAAGGCCACCAAGGCCAAGGATTGGAGCATGGAGACATACAACCTACTCCATATAACATGGGTTGGAGAGATAGTATATGAGTTGGAACTTTCGACTTGGGGAAGGAACCACTACACTTCACATATCTCATGTAGAGAAGAGGCTCTTTGACAACAGATGGTTTCCACTTGGGGACACATTGATGAGGAGAAGCATCTAGCTACATAGCTGGAGGCCATTCTATACATTATAGAGCGGCAGCTATGGAGCTCATCATTCATAACACATTGGAGTAGAATGAGAAACCTTCCATATGAGGATTCCACTTGGGAGGGAGACGGATTTCTACAAAATCCACTTTTGCAATTGCTTGAGGACAAGCAACATTTTGGCGAGGAGGACTGTAATATTCCAAATTTTCCATCGGCTAATTGGAATATTAGAGTTCTTACTTTTCTTGTTTGGTTAAGTAAATAAAAGGGTGGAGGGACCCATAAACCCAATAGATGAATAAAACCCACCTCTATAGTGTGAATGTTGGTTAATTGAGTAGGGGAGTAGGATTATGGAGTAGTGGAGCGGATTAATAATTAAGAGTGGAGGTCATAGAGCATAAATGAGGAAGATGATGGAGATAATAGAGGAATAAATGCAAGTTGATGGAGATAGTGGAGAATAAATTGTAGAGATGATGGAGGAATTGGTGCATTAAATGCACGCATGATGGTGGTAGTGGAGAGTAATTGCAACAGTTATGGAGATCATGGAGGAAAACACAGTATTTATGTAGGCTAGTCGCCACATGTGCAGCAATGTTATGAGGCAGGCCAAGGCCAGGGAAGGCTCATAACTATAAAAGGAATATGAGGGCATCAATGGAAGGGAGTCTGGATTTTTATTGTTGAGTGTTGTAAGACATTTCTATGCACACTTCAGTTGTTTAGCTAAGTCTGTTGTGTTGTTTACCACTGGGTTTTCCCAAGTGGTAATCCCACCCTTACCCACAGCGGACTTCGAGTGCCTACCCTTGGATTTTTTTTCTTGGGAAAAATTCATCATCTGGAAATCAGTGCCACATTCAACCACTCTCATCTACAATTCTAGCTATAGGAATTACACATTCTTGAACTTGGTTTTCAGAGTTTGAAGGTTTTCCTCAATACTTCAGCTGAGAAACCAGTGGAGGGATCATCCCTTCACGTTGTTGATCCATTGTACTCTTCCAAGAGTTTCATTGAAATATCCAACATCACGCCACCCATCTATTCTCCTATGCAACAATATTTCCTGCAGGAATTGCATAATTCTGGACTAAGGGTTTGAGAAGAAGAGGAAGTTCCAATAAACTCAACTTGGAATCTTGTGAGGGATTAATAATTCACTCGGGGGATCACTTCAGAAGCCTGGGATCAACATTGTACTATCTATAATTAGGCTACATCATTAGCCATCCTAGACAACGTAGTATTTCCTAACAGTTGTGCATGTAGTAATTGCATATTCGATGGAGGAGCTAGATCTCAAGTTTTGAGCTTGGGAATCAGGACATGGGACCATCCCTTCAGTTAGTGAGTTGATTCAGTACTATTGCAGCTAATAGATCATTCTTTTACCCCTATATCAACAATTTTCTCTAGGGAGTGCATAACTCAGCCAAGAGGGGTGCAGTGTGCAACCTAAAAAGGGCTGAAATTCCAAAATCAAAATATGGCCAAATAATTTTGGGTTTTACTGGGTTTTTAGAGTAGAATCTAGAGTTAAAATCCTAGATCATTCTGAGCACTCCAGTTTCCTCTCACACATATATTTTCTTCCCAGTAGTAGTAGTTTATACTTTCTAGTGCTAGGTCTCAGTAGTGTATTTCAACCATCTTATTGCTTGAGCGTGTTTCTTTTGGATCACTATGTACTTACATCTGTCGTTGACACATCATGATATGGCTCACTTGTTTCTACTAATTTTTTAATGTCTTCATGTTATATTTCATCATTTCTAGCATTTTAAAGTTTTGTGCTTAAACTTTGGTTATTGCCTAGATTGAAATTTTATAAATGTTATATATTCACGTCTCTCCCATTTTGGGATATTACATAGAAGGTAGGTTGTATCTGCAAACTATTTCAATTTTGGTTGATCTTAGTGCTAGTTTAAGTTATGTAGATCCTAGGATAGTAGAGGGGTGTGATTTACAAAGCCGGAAATTTAAAAACCCCTGGTTGGTACAATTGGCCACAGGGGCCAGGAGGAGAGTTAATGCTAAAGTTTCCAACTATCCCCTATAATTCGGAGAGCAACACATAAATGTTGAATTGAACATCCTACCTTTAGGCTCTTATGATATTTTATTAGTAATGGATTGGATGGAAGTGCACTGGTCACTAGTAGACTACAAAGAGAAAATCAATTATTACTAGGGAGAAGATGGAACACACCAAGAATTTTAAGGGATTAAGAAACCACTTGAGAAACGTCCTATTACTACATCTTGGTTGGGAATATGCATCAGAAAATATTGTTAGATTTATGCTATTTAGGTGGGATTCACCAATTCTTAAGATAATACCTTTATGATGGAAAATATACCACTCGTACACGACTTTATGGATGTATTTTCAAGAAAATATACTGGGATTATCTCCAAAATGGGAAATCAATTTTACCATCAAATTAATGCCTAGCACAACACCAATATCATGTGAACCATATCGAATGAGTACCTAAAGTAACTAAGATGAAAATGGAATTAAAAGAGTTGCTAGATAAGGGATACATCTATCCTAGTGTGTCTCCTTCGGGGGGACCAATATTGTTTGTGAAGAAGAAGGATGGTATTATGCGAACGTGTATGGATTATAGACAGCTGAAAAAATGAACTGTTGAGAACAAATACCCATTACTAGGATAGATGATCTATTTGATTAGGTAAAAGGCGCCATTGTCTTTTGAAAAATAAATGTAAGATCTGGGTACCATCAAATATGGATAAAGGATGAAGACATATATGAGACAATTTTTCGTACCCGATATGGGCACTATGAATTTGTGGTTTTACCATTTGGTTTAATGAATGCACCATCAACATTCATGATATTAATGCATGGCATCTTTCATCGATTTTTGGATATGTTTGGTTTAATATTTATAGATGACATACATATATACTCAAAATTTGTGGAGGAGCATAAAGGACAATTACAAATAGTATTAAGAATGTTGAGATAACATCGAACTTATGCCAAATTTAGTAATTGTGATTTTTATAGAGATAAGATTCAATATTTAGGCAATAATATCTCTGCTAAGGGTATAGCGGTAGACCCTAAAAAATCGGAACTATCATGGAATGCAGAGTACCTAAGAACGTAGCAAAAATAAATTATTTCATGGGGTTGGCTCACTATTATCGACGTTTTATTGAGGGATTCTCTAATATTTCTTTTCCTATAACCTCATTACAATGAAAAGGATGAGTGTTTAAATGGACCAGCGAATGCCAAACCACTTCAATAAGTTAAAGAAATTATTGACTACAACACCTATATTAAAGGTCATTGATTCAAACAAGGAATTTGAAATTTGCACCGATTCTTGCAAAGAAGGAATGGGAGTTTTATTGACACAAGACAAAAAAAATTTAGCTTACAATTCTAGGAAGCTAAAATATCGTGAACAATGATATTTCACATATGATCTAGAGTTGACTGTAGTAGTGAACGCATTGAAGGTATGGAGACACAACCTATTGGGAAAAATATTTGTATTAAAAACATATCATAGTAGTTTGATTAGTTATCTTAAACAAACTGACCTGAATGTTTGTCAAGCCAGGTGGAATTGATTATTAAGTGAATTTTATTTTCAAATTTAACATGTTAAGGGAAAATAGAACTATGTCGTTCATGCTTTAAGTAGGAAATTACACTATGTGTATGAACTCTAATTTAACTAGTTGGAATTTAATTTTTAGGAACAAGTGGGGGAGGTTTCAGAATAGGATCTTGAATATCAGTTTCTATGGTAGCAAACACAACAAGTAGAAAATCAAGGAAAGAAAATAGAGTACAAGATCAACAATTAATGACTATTTACATTTTGAGGGAAAATATACATTCCTAATCCAACAAGTTTAAAGGAGCTGATATTAGATGAATATCATCGAAGTTCTTATTCTAGACATCTTGATTACCAGAAAATGTTAACATAAATTAGGAAAGACTACTTTTGGCTGAGAATGCATAAAAATATTGTTGAATATTTGACTAAATGTTTGGAATGTAAACAGGTTAAGGTGGAACATAGATACCCAACAGGGCTGTTGCAACCTATTCCCATGTTAGAGTGGAAGTGGGAAGTTATATTATTAGATTTTATTACAGGTTTGCCAAAATCAAAGTGACACAATGACTCAATAACGGTGGTAGATGATCAATTGAGCAAGGCATCTCACTTTATTCCAGTATAGTGAAATTATAAAATTGTACATATTGATGATATATTTATGAGAGAAGTGTTTAGATTACATGACATACCAAAAATAATTATCTAAGACAAAGATGTAAAGTTCACCTCCACTTTTTGGAAGGCATTGCTCACTAGTCTAGGCACACAAATTGAATTGAGTATTGTGTACCATCCACAAACATATTTTCAGGTGGAACAAGTGAAACATATTTTGGAGGACATGTTGTGGATGTATGTAATGGATCAACCTACGAAGTGGGAAGATTATTTACACCTCATAGAATTTTATTACAATAATGGATAAAAATAATCCCTTGGGATGAGTCCCTTTGAAGCATTATATGGTCAGCAATGTCGAACACCCATTAACTGGAGTAGTTCAGAAACCAAGCTAATTCTTGGGCTTGAAATTTTACCTGAGATGAAACAAGAATTGATGACCTAGCGGTAGAAATTATGTTTAGTTTAGGTATTTTTTCCCTGGAAGGTAACCTCTTTCTTTGTATGAGGGTATTGTATTGCGGCTATGTAATGTATGTGTATTCTCAGAGCAAGAAACATATGGGGAGACTGTCTAAGAGAACAGAGGATATTACAATGGATCTACTATAGGTTGTGTCTCTTCATTTTGCTGGATAATAGAAAGGAAGGACTGATTATTCCGGGTGGACGTAGCCCAAACTGGGTGAAGCTCGTATATATGTGTCTCTCTGGTTTTATGTGTTTCTTGTGTTTTTGTTTCCACATATACTGGGTGAACCACATATATCTGTGTCTCTCTAGTTTTATGTGTTTCTTGTGTTTGCGTTTCTGCATTTATTTTATTTGTTTAATTTCTATGTGATATATAATTTTCTAACAACTGGTACCAGAGTGGAAGGTCTATTTGGCTGATAAACTAACAGGAAAAAAGGGTTCTTGGTTCGAGTGGAATGGCAGAAGATGGTAAGTTTAGTGTCAAGAAATTTAATGGCCAAAACATCCCATTATGGAATATGCAGATGGAATATTATCTGTATCAAAAATATCTGTACCTACCATTGATCGGAAAAACAAAGAAGCCGACGACTATGATAGACGCAGAAATGGAGATTCTTGATAAAAATGCACTTGGAACAATATGGTTCTGCCTTGCGACATCGGTAGCCTTCAATATTTCGAAGGAAACAACAACAGAGGGTTTGATTAAGGCATTGGAAAAACTATACGAAAAAATATCAGCCTCAAACAAGGTATTTCTTGTGAAACTTTTATATAATATGAAGATGTCTGAAGGTGGATCTATTGTAGGCCATTCAAATTATTTCAATAGAGTTACCAGTCAGTTAAGTTCTACAGGGGTAAATTTTGATGATGAAGTTAGGGCTATGTTATTTTTGTGCTCATTGACAGAAATTTGGAATGGTTTAGTTATGGCCATTAGTAACTCTGTATGTATATCTACTCCTTTAAAGTTTGATGATGTTGTCGGTGCTATCCTTAACAAGGAAATGCGACAGAAAACCTATGGTGTTAAACCTTGTAAAATTGTTGGAATGGGTAATGTTCTTGTAAAATAGCAGAATGGAAACCAATAGTTATTGAAGGAGGTAAGGCATGTTCCAAATCTGAAGAAAAATCTAATTTGAACAGGGCAGTTAGGCGGTGAAGGTTGTGTGACAGATTTCACAAATAAAACTTGGAAGGTCACCAAAGGAGCCTTGGTAATAGAAAAAACTAAAAAGGTTGGTACATTGTATTTATGAAATGGAATTTCTAACTCTGTTAATTCTTTAACTTCCAAAGGATCAGATGCAACATTATGGCATCATAGGCTCAAACACGTGAGTGAGAAGGGGATGAAGATTCTTCACTTAAGAAATTTATTGTCAGGTTTGAAGAATATTGATTTGGATTTTCTGTGAGAATTGTACTTATGGAAAACAGAAGAGAGTCAGATTTCTGAGAGTTGGGAAAGAAAACAATAGTGAAAAATTAGAGCGTGTCCATACAAATGTATGGGGACTTTCTCAGGTATCATATCTCGGTGGCTCTCATTATTATGTTACTTTTATAGATGATGAAACTAGAAAAACTTGGATTTACTGCATTCAAAATAAATCTGATGTATTTGATACTTTCATGCAATGGAAATCTTTAGTTGCGGTTGAGACAGGAAATAAGTTGAAGTGTCTGAGATCAGACAATGGAGGTGAATATTACAGAAAATAATTTTTTGATAGGTATTGTTCAGAGCATGGAATTCATAGAGAGAAGATAGTTCCAAGAACGCCACAAGAAAATGGTGTGTCAAAAAGGATGAACATAACAATGATGGAGCGTGCAAGGTGCATGAGATTGCATGCATGATTTCCTTTACAATTTTGGGCAGATTTTGTAGATATTTTTGTTTATCTAATAAAAAAAGGGCCTTAAGTTCCTTGGATGGTGGTATTCCAGAGGAAGCATGGACAGGTAAAAAGGTAAGCTATTTTTTAAAGCCTTTTGGTTGTGAGGCCTTTGTCCATATTAATAAAGAAAATAGAGAAAAGCTTGAGGAAAAATCAAATAAATATATATTTATTGGATATGGTGTGAATCATTAGGAGCATAGATGTAATATTCAATGAAAAGGTCTTGTATAAGAATCAGTTGCAGGAAAATAAACAAGAAAAAGAAAATAAAGAATACACAGTCCTTGATGAGATCACAGAAAAAGTAAAGGTGCCTGAAAATAATAATAATCAACAACCACAACAAAAACAACCACCACAACAACAAAATGAACCTCAAACACCTGAAAGTGGTGTCAGAAGATCTACCACGATAAATAGACCCCCTGAATGATACTCTCCTTCATTATATTATTTATTGTTGATTTATTCTCGTGTACCTGAATGTTAGGAAGAAGAAATGCAAGTTGAAACCAAGAAGAAGTGGGAGCTATCCATGAAAGAAGATATGGACTCCTTAATACATAACCAGACTTGGGACTTAATCAAGTTGCCTGTAGGTAAAAAAACATTGCAAAATAAATGGGTTTATAGGTTGAAGGAAGAAGATGGAGGAAAACAAAAGTAAAAAGTTAGACTTGTGGTGAAGGGCTTTGCATAGAAGAAACATGTTGATTTTGATGAAATATTTTCTCCTGTTGTTAAGATGACTTCAATTAGAACTATTTTAAGTCTTCTAATAGCATAATATTTTCATTTTTAACAGTTAGATGTAAATACAACATTTCTCCACATATATTTGGAGGAGGAGATCTATATGCAGCAACCAGAAGGATATGAGGCCAAAGGGAAAGAAAAATTAGTTTGCAGGTTAAAGAAGAGATTGTATGGCTTAAAACAGGCTCCAAGGCAATAGTATCTAAAATTTGACAAGCATGTCTGAAAAAGGTTATACTATATGTCAGTCTGATCATTGTCTTTATTTGAAAAAGGAAAATGATGGTAGCTATATTATATTATTATTTTATGTAGATGACATGGTTGTTGTAGGGTCTAACATGCAAGAAACAAATGTGCTCAAAAGAAAATTGACAAATTCATTTGCAATGAAGGATTTGGGAGCTGCAAAACAAATCCTTGGTATGACAATAACTAGAGACAAAAAAAATTGCAAATTAACATTATCTCAGAATGAGTACATACAAAAGGTGTTGAAAATATTTAATATGCAAAATGCAAAATCAGTTAGTACAACATTTTCTAGACATTTCAAACTTAGTAAGGAGATGTGCCCCAAGACCCAAGAAGAAATGGATTATATGTCTAAATTTCCATATGCATCAGCATTTGGAAGCTTAATGTATGAAATGGTTTGCACAAACCCCAGTATTGCACATGCAGTGGGAGTTGTAAGTAAGTACACGAATAGTCCAGGAAACAAACACTGGATGGCAGTGAAATGGATTCTCAGGTATTCGAGAGGTACCGCAAATCAAGCATTATGATTTGGTGGTTTAAACATTGCTTTATAATATATAATTTTCTAACACCTAATGGGAATTTGAAGTGGGTGATCATGTTTATGTGAGAATTAGACCCAAGAATATCACCTTAAGGTGAACTATTTGTGCCAAGTTGGCCTCCCAGTTCTGTGGACCTTTCCAAATCATCGAAATATTGAGAGAAGTGGCCTATTGGCTAGCTTTACCAGGACACATTCAGGTGCACAATGTGTTTCATGTGTCCATTTTGAAAATATATGTGCATGACCCAAAGCACATGATACATTGGCAGAACATTCAGGTAGCATTGAATTGAATGCTAAGAGTCCTAACAATATAATTAGTACTTTGACTAATTCAAATCTTTACTAGTTGTAGGGCGAACCAGCTGACATGATTTTGGTATACCCTCGTTGTATTCTTGAGTAGAGTGAAATAATGCTTCAGAGGCAAGCCATCACCCAAGTTAAAGTGTAGTGGAAACACTTTAGTTCAGAGGAGGATACTTGGGAAGATGAAATATTTGTACGATAGGCCTATCTGGAATTAGGTAACACCTGGATTTGATTTGTTATGTTATTTTGATTGATACATTTGACCTGTTTAAGTTAAACTGGCTTAATAAGTATAATAAGCAAATTATGAAAAAAAGTTTAATTCTTTTTTTATATAAAGATTAATTATCAAGTGGTTAACATAAACAGATGGTTAAGCTTCCAAGTTATTGGAGTGGTTAGATTAAAATTAGTTATTTGATATTTACCTTTCCTCTGGGAATAAAAGGAAAACCCTAATGAGGAAAAGGGGTTCTATGCAAAAGGAAAAATATAGGAAGAAGGCTGGAAGGTGGGAGTGTCCAGAGCTGGTTGGAACCAGTGGTGCTCTGATAAAACTTGATAATTGGAGAAGATACTAGACGATGGTCTTGAGATCTCTCTCTAGAGAAACTGCTAATAATATTACTCTGGTGAGGAGCATGGGGGAGAAGAGGACATAATAGGCTCTCTCATATTTGGTAGGATAACTTCTGTTAGGGTCCTATAATAATAGCGTTCATAATTTTTGAATTGACTATGATAGTCATGTAAATATGTACTTACCTTGCTTTTTGTAAGTTGTTTTCCCATATTTTGAAAAATGAAGAATAATAAAAAATAAAAGAGGGTAAAAATTCCTAAAAGAAATACCAAAGGAATTAGAAAAAATAGACCCCAAAAGAAAAAAGAGATAAAAGTCAGAACTGAAAGTGAGCAAGTCAAAATGCCACTACTATTTAATTTTACTGCAAGAATAATGATTATGTGCAGATTGTCAATAAATTCCATAATCCATGATTAGTTAAATAGTTTAATCTTAACTTTTCATGCTTTGAATTTCATGTTTTAGATAGAGAATAAAAGATATGTCAAATAGTATAAACATGAAAAATTAGTAGTTAAGATAGAGAATAAATGAGGAGCTCAACAATGTAATACGAGCCCTTGGATGAAATAAGGTTAGACTTAGATAGTTTTTATGTTTCAAAAGAAAAACGATTTAGGGTCACAAGC
Organism: Pinus albicaulis; assembly: GCA_034641835.2. Lineage (NCBI taxonomy): Eukaryota > Viridiplantae > Streptophyta > Pinopsida > Pinales > Pinaceae > Pinus > Pinus albicaulis. The sequence goes on along the minus strand of CM076572.1, from coordinate 1,257,636,528 downwards.
TCAAATGCACCCATGAAAATGAAGTAAAAAATGTTAGAAATAAATATGGGTAGGTAGAAGGTAGTTGTGCGAACATGTAATAAAGCATCAATGGGAAAAAACTACTAATTTCCCCTCCCCTGCAAATATTCAGTATTCTAAACTATCAATTAAAAATTCTTAGAGAATTTCTCTAACTTCTGTTGTGACTAGACCCAAGGCTCGATGACTGATTAGTTAAAAATATTGAATTCCTACACAAAACCCATATTTATCAGCATTTACCCTTCATTCATAATCATAATCCTTTTCCTAAGTAAAAACCCTTTTTACTTAGTACAAGTAAAACCCTAAATAACTAATTTCATTTCCTTTCAAAAAACATTCAAAAATGCTCAAAATTCAGTTATCCTAATTTAAAGTGTGGAAAAATAACACAAATACAAGCTATGCTTTATTTTACACTTTAAATTATAGTTAAACATGTATTTTAGTTCATACATTATCCCTTGATTTTCATATTAACTTCTAATTTATTTATTGATTCCTTAAACTATTCCTTCCAGTATAGTATTAAACCCTTATATTTAAACAAACCCACAAACCCTCTATTTTACATTTGTACCAATGTTTTAAATATCCCATGTGATAAATAAAAACCCCACCCAATATCCCATTGGTTCAAACATATCAATAAAACAAATATCTGCACCCCCTATAGTTTTAAACAACTGTCAAATGTTGAAAAACTAAATAATATTAAACCTGCTCATATATATGGTTGAAAATTTGGTAAATGTTCTAATTTAACATATAAATCTTATATCCGTTGTATCATATAAACCTAAGGTTTGAACTTATTAAACGCTTATTCATTAAGGTTTAAAATTTAAACCCCGCCGCATATAATATATCCCGACCACACTACCAAATATCGATGCTACTTTCCCAATATATCTGGGCCATTCGCAATCAAACCCCAAGATCCAACAGTCAAAACACTATATCGCAAATAAACTTGCGCAAAATTCCTCATTTCATTTCTATGTGAAATGGGCGGTATTGAAACTTTCTCCCTCCTCCACGTGGTCAATACTCATCGGATTGCGTTGGTTTGCTCCAAAACCAGTTACCAGTAAAATGACACATGGTAACCATTTGTTGTTTAGACCCTTTGAGCCTGAAAACCACTAGTTTCCATGACTTGACTGCCATTAATTGATGGTTCCTGTTAGCCCTAAATATGCCTAATAAATTTTGGAAATGCATCCATTTCCTCTCTTTCTGTGCGTAAACCTCTGCACAAGCCACCCCAACTATAAAACAAGCATTTTTCAACCTTTTTTATGCCAAAATACTGCAAATTTTTGGCTTGAACCTATTTGAATACTGCCAAGAAGCTTTTCATCTCTCCAGAAATTGAAAAGACCACACCGAAGTTGTTAAATATGTTCAAAAGACCTCAGAGACTTCTTCAAAACCCTGTACCTGCGCATAACGGGTTTTCTTCCAAAACCAAGCCTGTTTCAATTTGAAAAGACCTTTTAAAGAAAATTTTCCACTTAGATCTTAAAATCACCAAAAGAAACCTTTCAAAAAGTCCAAAAACAAGCCAAACCCTGTCAAAATTTCCTAAAATTCCTTGTTTATGTTGCACCCTGTTTTAAAACACCAGAATAATCCCAGAAACCTTCTGAAGTTATCCTAAGCCTCTGTGCCCAATATCAAAAGACTATTTAGTCCAATCATTCACTGAAAAACTCAGGAAACCCTTGTTTCTTGTTTTAAACCAGTAAAAGTCTGTAAAAGCCTATTGAAGGTTGAAATTGAAGAAGAAATCCAATGAAAAGCCCAAATAAAGACCATATATTATCCAAGAAACCTCTACTAAAAAATACTTCTCCAAACTATATAAACTTGTAGAAGTAGCCAAAATGACTAAAAAGTAGAGTTCTAGCAATCTTGATGGTTCCAAAGTGCCAAAATCAATTCCAGCCATGACTTCTAAGACTGCTATTATTTTAAATCCTTTGCAACCCCCTATCATAGACATTGAGCACATTCCATTAGCTGATGTTGACTACTAAATAGCAAACCCAATTGTTGAATTTAATCTGGTAGATATTCATAACTGGAGCTATGAAAAATCCTTAGATAATGAAGAAGAAGTCCATATCTGGGAATCACACTTGCCTAGATATGTTATTCCAATAACTCATCCATTTCAAAAGGTCATTAGGTTATGTCAACAGTATTATGTGCCTGAGCAGAGAGCCATAGTAAATGCCAAAAAATAAGTGCTTTTCACCATTACTAATGAATTCATTAACCAAATGCTACAACTCCAACCTGATCCTAAAGTAGTCCCTTTATCCATAGATGCCCTTACCAAGCTGTATATTGGCCTTTATTTTCCCAAAATATTCATGATCTTCCAAACATTTATGCCTTACATGTAGAAATTCCTCAAATTAATCCTCTATATTCGACTTCAAAATTTCTAGAGGGTTCAAGAAATGTAATTTCCATGCTTTCATTCATCCTAGGGTACTTTACTAATGAACGCACAGATGAAACCATATTAGGTTTATTATCTACATTTACCCCAGGACAACCTCCATCTATTAATTTTTATTATGCTGGATATATTGCAGACAATATCCATGACCAGTTGATCAAATTTCGAACTAAAGGATTGTTCAGATACACATCCTTCCTCTTCCATATGTTCTTATATTTTTTAGGCATATAATTTTCCAAATTCTCTTGAAAAGCTTGACATAGAGGGAAATCCTCTTTTAGTTATTTTCTAGACCTCTTTGATCAGGAAAGAGTCCACAGAATTCACATATGCAGAGTTTTGAGATTCATTCATCCATCCATTAACCAAAATATTGACAAAAACTGAGCAGCCAAGGGTAAGTGATGAGATGAAGAAAATTATACGGTTGTCAGAGTAGACCAAGACTGGTAATTGGTACTTATATGAAAAACATATTGAGATTAAATTGTTTGGATCCAATTTGTTGCCTTATAAGCTACACAAACATGTATCAATGAGAATTTTTGCCTTGGAATACATCAGGTAAATATTAAACTTTGATTCTATCGATTTATTGGCAGAAAAAAAGAAAACATAGTTCAAAATGAAGAATCAAATAGGACCATTCATTTGCAATCATAGGGATGCAGAGGCAAAATCGTCTAAACAGCTATTGGAGTGCACATTTGAAGAAATCTTTCCTTGGAATTATGATCCGCAAGGGATCCTATGTAAAATGAGGGTTAAATGTAAACTAACCCCCTTCATTCATGAGACAAAACGAAAAATAGAAAAATATGTCAATCAGATTGAGTGGACAAAGAATATTTTAGTAGATGCAGTGAAGAAAAGTGATAATAGTCACACTTTAGAGACTACAAACCAACCAGAAAAATCCACTAAGAGAGTAAGAGAGGAAATTCAAGTTAATATACAATAAAAGGCCTAAGTTAGATTCAGTAAGTAAAGAAAAATTAACCATTGATGTTGAAGAAACAGATCGCCCAAACACCAATACAGATGTTGCCACTGTCATCATCAATGAGCCAGTTACTGAGAATCAGAATGAAGAAGAATTTGATAATGAAAATGCACAATTGATAGAAAGATAACAAAGCATGGAATCTTCGTCCTCACAGATAGTCGAGGAGAAAGATCTATATATTAAAGGAAAGTACAAACAGATCAAGGTAAAGAATGAAGAAATAAAAAACAATATCTACTCTCAATATCTGAAACAAACACCAAGTGTTCAAAATAGACTTTTGTCTGCCTTTGATTATTAAAAAAAAATGCTAATCATGTTAGTATTATAGCCTACAGTAGAATCTCCAAAGGCAGTGGTAGATTATAAGAATATTGATTTGGAAGTCCAAACTGAAAAAAATGATGCTCTTGATTAGATTGAATTCCATAGACAGAATTTAGATATGTTGTACTCTATTGTTACAACTAAAGCCATGAATGTTAAGAAACTTCATAACACTATCAAAAACATGAAAGATCAAACAAAATTGGATAAAGCATCCTTGTATGCTAAGGATCTAAGAATCAAATATTTAGAAGAACTGGTCTTGCAGGTTGGATATGACCCTGCTAATGTAAAAGAAAAAGAACAGTTAGTGAATAAAGAAGAATGAGGACGTTGCAGCATTAAGAAAAAAACTTAAAATGCCATCAAGTGAGCATCCTCAAACCAAGGAAATAATAGAAGGATAGAAAGAAAAGGATGACATGATGAATTTCATTTTTCAGTTGACAGCCCGGATAAAAGAAATGCAGAATTAGATGGAAAAACTTGTCCAGGAAAAAGAAACACCAAAAGTACCAGAAATTCCTACAATCATTCCTGTAATCACTACAGTTGTCCCATCAAATTTAGTTGAAAATCTGGCACCCAAATAACCACTAGCTACTGTAGTGCCAGTAACTTCATCCACAAAATCAGCTACAAAATCATCTACAACGACAGTTCACCCTACAGATGAGGCCAGCAAATCTGTGAAATCCCTGAAAGAAATGTCTCTTAAAAGAAGTGAGATCAACAGTTTGAAACAGATGGTGGAAAATCTTGAGAATACAAACAAGTTAGCTAAAATAAATGGAAAAACACATGAGCAAAATTCCATCAGAATAAATGAAGAATTGAATAAATTACAGAAGGAATTAAATTTGAAGGAACAGATTTCCTATGTGAAAAATCATTTGTGGAATAAGATCATAGACGCCATCAATTATGTATGGCCCTCAATTCAAGTGATTTTTGAACAGAGAGATTTACTAAAAGCAGCATTAGAAGAGATTCAGAAGACTAAGGAGGAACTTGATAACAAACAAGAACAAGCAATAGAATTGATCAAGTTCCCTAACAACAAGAACATGCAAGAGACAGAAGAACTTGAAATTAGTGACAGGACAGAAACTATCCTTGAGATAAGGAAAGTTATCACCAAAAAGACCCTGACGAAGCAACTTGAGGGAAAATGTGAGAATATGAACACCACCATAACTAGGTTTATGGTCAAATTTTAGAATTTGAGGCAAAGAATTTTGCCTAATATTTTGGTCATTAATGAAAAATTAATGCCTTAGGAGGATTAAAATAAAAATATCAGAGAATATGCCAAGGAGAAAGTTGAAAAATTAGGTGGTGGACAAGGCATTCCAACAAGAAAAGTCTTACTCAAAATTTTTGAGGACTTATTCTATTTACAACATTAACTATAACACTTGTTTGTCATTAAACCAACTTTTTCTAGGTACACAAAAGCAAATGAAAACTTCAGGAAGCTGAAGAAAATACAAATTCTAAGTGATGAAGTTTGGGATTCATTAACAGATTGACTTTAAAAAGTAAAAAGGAAGAAAGATAACAATGAAAAAAATTTGCTGAAATTGCAGTCAAATATATTTTTTACAGCAGTAAAGATATTTTAAAGAGTTTAAAGAGTATCAGAGATTAAAGAGAATCAGTGAAAGAGTATCAGTTAAAGTAGATCAGATTCCAAAACAGATTTCAAATATTTGAAGCCAGCAAGGGAGATACCAAGGCAACCAGCTACATCTTATCCTCAGTCAGTTCCTATTTCTTTTGAATTGATAGGACAACTTGTTGATTTGTTGAGGAGTTGTCTCTATTATTGTTGTAAAGATATTTTATTTTCCCTTAGATAATTCCTAGAAGGATTCTAGGATATTTTGTAAACAATTATGTATAAATACTTCATCTTTAGAAGTATTATTGGGGAATAACTTGATGAAGATTTCTATAGTCATTTTTGTGGACTTGAAGGCTTTTTGTGTTTCAAATTTTGAGTAGAAGACTGGATCAGATCAACTAGCATCATATTTCAGGATTCAAGTGATGAGCTATTTGGAGTGAATTGTTTCCTACTTGTCATTGTTTTTATTTTTTTGTTACATGAATTCCATTATGTGTTCTAAATTTGAATGAATGAATAGGAGTATTACTTCAAGATTTGTTAAAAGCACCCTGTCTTTACTATTTGTCACTTATATGTTATTTTTCTGATTTCCAGAGTAGGGAACCCTAAATTTCTCCCTCTTTCGTTTAAGCTCTGCATTCTAATTCCATTTTCCGGATCAAAGAACCCTTCATTGCTCTTTATCCCAATCATATCATCTCACAAAAAAAATTTCCAAGATCTTCAAGGGTTATCTATATTTCCCTCAAATAATTTGACTTTTTGGCCTTAATCCTAGTTCTGCCTGCTTGACTTTTGACTCCTTAGCCCAATGGAAAAATATATTTCCCACTATCCATCTCTCCCAGTGATTTTTCCCACCAAAACAATCAAAACAAAACCAATTTCACAATCATAACTAGCCTAATATATTACAAAAAAATAAAAGTTAAAATTTATAGAGAGAGCCCTCTCTAAACCCTAGGAAGGCTAGATCCTAGAGTTTAAAAGTTGGTCTGTGGTTACCTCTAGTTTTCTTAACTAAAAACCAAAAATCTCACAACTAGATAATTAATGGAGTGCTAACATATTGGTAACCATACTGGGGATCAAACTAGTCCTAAGTTGTTAAATAAACCTTAAAGAAAATCATTTTTTATCATATTTTTGCCTTTAAGATTGTTTAACTACTTGTGAGTATAAAAAAATGTAATTCTGGCTTCTAGGAAAGTTTATTATACCATGTCTAATATATATCCTAAGGCTGTTGTTATAGTGGAAAACCCAAACAGAATTGGGAAAAAGAAAAAACAGAGAGAAGATTTAAATGTTAAAATTTCATTTAGTAGAGTGAATTCATTACCAAAGGAATTAGTGAGTTTACAGGATATGGAGTTTGATTTGAAATTTGAAAATTCTTTGTTCAAAAGAAAATCTAGAAGTAATTTAAGTAGTGTTGATTTAGACCCTATTTTTATTTCATTTTTGGAATCAAAATAGAAAAGTATTGCAGCAAATTCTGAATTAAAGAATGTATAAAATCAAGACAAACTTGAAGAGATTAATGCTGCTATTCTTAAAGAAATTGTTGAAGCCATAGAATTAGCTGAACTGTTAGCATATACATCTAAAACTTCTATTCCTAATTTAGAAACCATCACATCATCTATAGTTTCTACTACTATTCAATCCATCTATCCATTTAGTCCTAGATTACCATTACAACCTAGAAATTTATTTCCGTTATGCCCTACATCTGCTTCATCCACTAGTTCCGCCACTTCTTTTTTAAGTAGTTCCATATATTTTCCAGTTTCACTTCCCAGTACCTCAACTTTAGCCTTTAGTTCTTCAATTTTTTTTTTCTATTTTAGCACCTTATAATCCAATTTCATCAACCACTACTTCCAGTTCAGTTCCAGGTATTTCTACTTTACCTCCTAGCCAAGCTAGAATTCAAGCTATGGCTGCTAAGTATGCTCCTCTTGTTCTTCTAGGAAAGCTTCATGACATGCCCCAAGATTACCAAAGTAATATACCACATTTTGATGCTACTACACAGTATACTACACAGCAGCACATAAACAAAATGACAGATTACTTTGAAGTCCATGAGGTAGATGAATCAGATGTACAAATGAGGTTGTTTGCACAAACATTAACATGAGAAGTAAAAAACTAGTTCAAAATTCTTAATGCAGGTAGTGTAGCTGATTTAGTTATTTTTTATAGATTGTTTTTAAATAAATCATAAAATAAGAAGAACACCCTACAAATGTTGTCTGAATTTGATGCAATGAAAAGAGCTCCAAATGAATTTGTACAAGACTACTACACTAAATATAATAGTGTTTACAATTCAATTCGAGCAAATCTAAAACCCACTCCTGACTCTATCTTTCTCAAATTACCAGATGGATTTGAAACTGATATGGCATATCAGCTAGGAGAAATAAATGGAGAAGCATTGGAAAGAATGCAAACATATGCAGTGGGTGTAGAAGTAAATATTATAGCTAAAAAGGAAAGATTAAGAAATGAGAGGAGAGTTACCATGAAAGAAGAAGCCTCTAGTTCAGACACAAAAATAGATATGTTAGCTAAAAATTTAGAGAAGATTATGGATAGGTTATATAACATAGAAAGAAGACCCCAATGGCATAATAAAAAACAAATCAGAAATCCTAATTTTAGAAAAAACATAAATTTAGGAAAAGCAAAAGACTTAGCCCCAGACCAAACAATAAGACCTCCCTTTCAAGATAACTATGCTGAGAGTTCTCAAAATAATGATGATGATGGGGATACCATAAATTTAATGGGAATAGATGATAATAACACTATATTTCTCACACAGGAAGATCGGGAGTTATTTGAACTTCAACAACTCCAATTAAATTTAGGGGAATCCTTTGATTACAAATAAGGTTATGAATTTTCCATTAACGAAGTACACAGTCATTATAGTTGTTTGTGCTCAACCTAGTCTCCTAAATTGAGTTCATTAATTGTCAACCAGGGTCAGTAAACTGCTGAAGTGTGGTGCACTATATGTGCCTAGGTATCTATTCCCCACTACGTTGTGTTTAGTGTTTTCTGATGTTTTTGGTTTTATGGTTTTATTTTGAAAAGGAAAAGAACTAAGTGCTAAATGAAGGGAAACTATTGGTCAAACAGAGTGAAGCCTAAACTATGATGGTAAACAAATGCAAATGCTGAAACAAAACAGATTCTAACTATGACTAGCAACCAACAAATACAAAGCTTGATAATGACTCTATTGTAAACTCACAACATGAAATTGAAATGAACCTGAGAAATGAACAAGATAAGTGTAAATGAAGTTTTCTCCTAAATCACTAATCAAACAGATAACTTACAATGTACAACATCTTTATCCATGAATAAAGAAGATTTATCGAAAAATACGTGGAAAAGAATATTTATAACAAGGTAAAGTTTCTATTCTAAACTAGTTTCTACTGCTGTTCAACTCAATTTAAAACCATTAAACCTTTCTCAAAAGTTATAGATTTCCTTTCAAAAATAGTCTTTGAGAAAGAGGCTTGTTTGTGAAATGATAAAGAAGCTGCAAAATACTCCAGACCTTATAATAATACTATCTTTTGTCCAGATAATTGTGTATGAGTATGAATTTTGAATAAAAGAAGTTTTGTAAATAATTAAGCCCGTGAGATTGAATTTATCAACTAAGACAAAGTAAACTACAATGGACAACAGCTAAACTTGAAGTGTTAAAGCAATGAGTTAAAACTAAACTAAGATGCTATTAATGTACAATGAATAGTATTAAGCTAAAGAGCCATTATCATACTTGAAAAGAAAAGACAAATCTGAACCACATGCATTCTACCTCCGGAGTATTTATTGAAATTGACATGCCATTACTCTATGAAATTACACAGTCCATCTTGTTCATCATGAATAATATGTTGGAAAAGTTTAGTAGAACAATTCTGGTTGTATAACTCAATGCAATTGAAACATAAACATAAGACTGAAAGTAAATACTTATCTAAACTGTGAAAACAGAGCTAAAATACTTATCTAAATTATAAAAACAGAGTTGCACAGGAGGTAGGGGCCCTCCACCACCTCGTAGCATGAAATATAACTCAAAATTGACTTAGCTCATGCAGCAAAATGATGCTTCTTTCATTAAAGGATAAAATCTTCAAAAACAACGTATTATAGTCTTAGACAGCTTAACAACCAAACAGCCACCAACTAACCGCATCTTGGTCTCTCAAGTTATTTTTATAATGAAATTACATAACTACTCTATGAGAAAAACATGGATAAGTGTCTTTCCCACTTCTAATCGAATTAAAACTCTTATTGGAGGTTGCGTACTTTGTTGCAGAAAACTGTAAAGTTTGTGTCCCGGTAGAACTCTACCTCCTGGTTTTGGTTTCCCACGTGCATAACCACATGTAGAATTGTGCTTAGACTTTGTAGGGAGCAAGGAATGATGTGGATGAATTCTGGAATTTGCCCATATGCGCCTTTCTTTGAGACGACACCTGTAACCCACTCAAACTGTAAAACAGCTGCGGAATGCGGGATCAGCTATGGAATGCGCGGTCAGCTACAGAATGCCTGTATTCTGTAGCTATTTTGCAAAAAATTGTTAAAATAGCAAAAATCATGAAAATATAATATGTTAATAAATTGCATGTAACCTTTAAGCAATCCTAATAATTCTTCATTGATTTTAGGCTTATGAAGTGATAAAAGAATGATGAAATGAAGTGAAGGTTTGTAAAAGAGAAGGCAATTCTAGGGCTCAACATACCCCCACTGCAACACTATTGCATGTCCTCATGCAATTTCATCGAAACTTATTCCATGTGCTCTGAAACCTCTGTTAACATATCCAACTTTATCTTTCTGCTTCTTTTGACCCTAATCTATTTTCTACTCTATGTTAACATTTCAGAAATTAGTTCTTCATCTTCCTCTTGTAGTGGAGTGTCAAGTTTATTTTCAATAACCATGTCAGTTTTTCTTCTTCTGCTCCATCAAAAGTTTTGGCAAAAGATTTTGTAATCTCCTTATGGAAGTCATCAAATTTCTCTATAAAATTTAGCCTCCTTGCTTATTGTAGTAGTTCCTTGACTTATGGATATCCTTCCAAATACTTGACTTCAACTGATTCTGTCCTGAAAATTAGCCACATTCCTCCTCTATGCAGATTATCTTCCTTTTAGAATTACTTTTCTATGCTTGAAGCTAGATTGACTATAGAGTCTAATGCTTTATTTTGAAATTGTATCTCTGTGTATGAAGATGGATTAGTTGAAGAATGATGCTTCACCCTTAGAATTACCTTTCTACACTTAGAGATGGATTGGCTGCAAAGTGTAATGGAAGTGAATGGATGGAGGTAATTAAGCTATAAGGGAAAATGAAGTGGCTATGGATCTGATGGAGAATTTATGATGAACTTGTGGTGAAATAAGTGAATGATACAATCTTAAGGAGATGTGGAATAGTAGGTTGGAATGTTGGATAAGGGATATGGCCAAGATATGTTAATCAATTCGAATGATAGGTTGTTTTAGGAAACATATAATTATACACATTGTATTTATTTCATGTTTTAACTTTTTGCTATTAAAATAATTTTCACAATTTACCTCAGAATTTTGACCTTGTTAATTGCTATGCTTGATGTTGTTCCTTTGGTCCTCTTTTAGCTTGTTGGTCTTCAAAACAAAATCCTTCAATTTCCTGTAATCATCATCTCTTTGTAGGCTGTACAATTATGTCAGAACTGCTGAACAAGATGTGGCTGCAACATGCAATCTGTAAAAAGAAATGAAGTATGAATTATGGAAGATGGATGTGAAATGTGATGGAGTGAAAGTGGAATAGGACTTGTGAAATGAAATTAAAATGGCGTGAGATGGAGTGAAAGTGGAATGGACTTGTGAAATGAAATGAAAATGGCATGAGATGGAGTGAAAATGGAGTGAGATGGAGTGGAATTGTAGAATGAAATGAATTTTGGAATTTCTCTCAAATGGTACATTAGACTTCCCTGAAATTTTCTGAGGTTTTCACCAATATTATTATGCATTTTCCGACGAAAAATCTCTGCCATTGGTTACACAGATTTCCCGGAAAATGAGAAATGGCTGTAGGTGAAAGTGGCCAATTTCTTGAAAAATACACACTAAAATTTTCTGAAATTTTCTGTGTTTATTCACCCTACCTCAATGCATTTACCATAAAAATTTCAGGACCAATGGATGCACAGTTTGAAAGTTATGATAAAATCAATTTCTGCCCTGTTTCACCCTTCATTCTGCCCAATGTTGCAACAAAAAAAGTACGCCACAGACTCATTTTAAGGCCAAATTGAGTGATTCCAAAGGAAAACTATGTAATTGTACCTTCTCCACTACCGCATGATTTCATAATTTCATTTTGATGAAGAAAAGGTGCTGCTGTGCAAAAATTCTCAAATCTGTCCTATTCTGTCCATAATGCTGAAAAATGAAAATCTGCCTGAAAAATCCTTCTGAAATGCCCTTGAAAATTGTTTTTTTCCAAATTATTTCCGCCGCTTACTCAATCTATCATATTCTAAGAAAACCCAGAAGCACAGAATTTTTTATTTTTGCTCCAACCTCTTGCAATATTTGCGCCAAAACTGCCTTCTGGAAAAAGTTGCAAAAAGACGAAAACAGGCTGCTTCAGCAATAGCTACAGAAACTGCCACTTTCTGCAGCTGTGGTTGAATTGAAAAGAAGATGAACATGCTGCTACAAGAAACTAATAAAATGTACTGCTGCAAGTTGTTTTTGATTCCATAAAACCATTAGTCTTCATTAAAGCCAACATTCATGGTACAATTCTTACCATGCGAATAAATGTGTCGAAGTTGAGCATGGGAAGAAATCATTGGATTACCGATAAATAATGAAAATTGTTAACCAATGCGAGATAACTCACCGATAATGTAAATGAGTGTCAAGGTACCTAAGTGCATCTTGACAGGGACGAATGAATGTGTCGAAGTCGAGTCGCCTGCAAGATTTGACAATCATGAGACATTGTTGTATTCCCATTCTTATCAACGAGGAGGCTTGCCATTGATGAATGCAAGCTCCAAGGCACTCCAAATAATCTCTAATCTTGATCCCAGATAAAGTGTTGAGGTCGATGAGACAAGATCTGTTGGAAGGTGGACCTTAAGGAATTCCACATCATCCAACTCGAGCATAGAACCAAGAATGATTTGAAGAACCATGAAACATTGAAACCATCATGAAATTGCAGAACTTATTGTGAAATTTGCCCGTCAGTTGCCTGCTTTTCAAGCAAAGCTCATGTCCAATTGCGCCAGCACGCTCGTTTTCACAATAGGACTTATTTTTCTCTTTATTTTTATTTTTTTTCTTTTTCTTTTTTTTATGTCCTACTCTACTTGAAAAAGAAAATCTTGTTCAAGTATATGAATACTTCTAGTGGAACCATGTCTGTAACAAGATGATAGATAAACTCATATGCAGGTTTGAAAAATACTCTTTGACATGTACCAGTATATGAGATGCCAACTGTCTTGATTTAGATGATGTTAGAAGATATTGAATAATTGAGCATTGGAATCCAATGAATGAATTAAACCAAGATTCAATGTAATCTTGTCTTCCTTGTCTTTCCTCTATCATGAAATGCAAGTCTTCAGAGATGTGATCTTCATTCATAGAATCTAGTGATAGGCATGCATGAGACTTTTCAATCTCTGGTTCCAATATCTCCTCTTTATCAATAGACATCCATGATTCTTGGACCTTATCTGAGTCTTCTTCTTCTGGTTGTTGTTCTTCAATGATAGCTGGTGAATCATTTTGCAATACCTCAGAATTGTAAGTTTATTGAGGTGTTTTCTTGTTGGGGATATGAAATGGTTGTGGAGGTAGTGGAGTGGGAATGAATTTTTGGGGTGCTTGTGTGGATGATAATGGGAAAGGTTGAATTGAGATCAAATGAGGGTGATATTGATGTTGTGGTGGAGGCGAATGGTATGAATAACATTGATGATGGTATTGAGGATAGAGAGGGAAAGATTGAGGATATGGTGGATTTCCTTTATAGGGCCTTTGCCAACTTTGTTGCCAAGATTGGTTTTGAGGTTGGGATTGAGATGGCCAAGGTTTCCAAGGTTGATTTTGAGGTTGGGATTGAGATGGCCAAGGTTTCCAAGGTTGGTTTTGAGGTTGGGATTGAGATGGCCAAAGTTTCCAAGGTTTATTTTGAGGTTGTTGTGCATAACCTTGAAACTGTGCATAAGGATATTGCATCATATTGGGTTGATGAGGCTACCATAGTCCTGTTGGAGCTACATAACAAAGTTGCTCTTGTGCTTGATTTGCTCCATTATTCTTCTGGTAAATTGCCTTCAACCCTAGTAATGATGGGAAATCTTCAGTAGTATGTGATCCTGCACAAATTTTACACTTTTTAATGTGATTAAGTGGACATTCATGCAAAACATGTTTCTTTCTACATTTAGGGAAAAATATAAATGAAGCAACTTTTTGCTTGTTTTGCATTCTTAGCATGTCAGTTTGTTCATTTAAATTACCAAGAATGTTTAGCAAATTGTTAGGTTCAGTTTGACTTACCAATCTTGATGCTGACTTACCTACTTTTGCCACAAATGGATCTTGAGGGTACCTTACACACTTTGCTTTTCCTCTTGATATGTTCTTGCATAGTTCACAAATTTCTTGAAATGAAAATCGATAAACATCTCCTTTTCCCACAAGATTAAGAAGATCAATCCATTCATCCTTTATAGCATTTAGTAGGAGAGATTTTAATGCATCTGATCCTAAATTATGCAATTTAGATCTTTTGATATTATAAGTAAATCTCTCCACTAAATCTTCTAGGTTTTCATCCTCTTTTTGGTTCATCTTAAGGACTTCATTTCTAAGGTCATGGTGCATGCAATAACCTTTATATTTTTCCAAAAATACTCTTTTCATATTATCCCATGTCCTTGTAGAATTTGTTCCTAAAGTCATAAACCATCTAAGAGATCTATCCTTCAATGTTGCCGGAAACAAATTCAATTTTTGCATGTGCAATGAGTAGCCATAAGATCTACAAATTATTTCAAATTCAGAAAGAAAGGTTTTCGGGTCTTCTGATCTCATACCTTTGAAGTTAGGAAGTACATATGGATGGATGTTCTTCATTTGAATGTTGATATTAGTTTCTTGAATGGGAAATCCAAAAGGATCTTCCTCATTGTCATCATCTCCATCCATTTCTTCAACCTACTTTTTCACCTCTTCTTATTCCTGCAAAAATATGAATTCATGATGTGGATGTGTGGCTCTTACTGCACCACATGATATAGTGGATATGGTAGGTGATTGAAGTTTTTTTTTTGTGTTTTTGTGTTTTTTTTTTTTTTTTGAATGTAAGAAATAAGGCTACCTAGTTACACTTCCCCAGCAACGGCGCCAAAATGTTTGTGCTCAACCTAGTATCATAAATTGAGTTCATTAATTGTCAACCAGGGTCAGTAAACTGCTGATGTGTGGTGCACTATATATGCCTAGGTATCTATTTCCCACTACGTTGTGTTTAGTGTTTTCTGATGTTTTTGGTTTTATGGTTTTATTTTGAAAAGGAAAAGAACTAAGTGCTAAATGAAGGGAAACTATTGGTCAAAACAGAGTGAAGCCTAAACTATGATGGTAAGCAAATGCAAATGCGGAAACAAAACAGAGTCTAACTATGACTAGCAACCAACAAATACAAATCTTGATAATGACTCTATTGTAAACTCACAACATGAAATTGAAATGAACCTAAGAAATGAACAAGCTAAGTGTAAATGAATTTTTCTCCTAAATCACTAATCAAACAGATAACTTACAATGTACAACATCTTTATCCATGAATAAAGATTTATTGGAAAATATGTGGAAAAGAATATTTGTAACAAGGTAAAGTTTCTACTCTAAACTAGTTTCTACTTCTGTTTTGCAACTCAATTTAACACCATTAAACCTTTCTCAAAGGTTATAGATTTCCTTTCAAAAATAGTCTTTGAGAAAGAGGCTTGTTTGTGAAATGATAAAGAAGCTGCAAAATACTCCAGACCTTATAATAATACTATCTTTTTTTCAGATAATTGTATATGAGTATGAATTTTGAACAAAAGAAGTTTTGTAAATAATTAAGCCTGTGAGATTGAATTTATCAACTAAGACAAAGTAAGCTACAATGGACAACAGCTAAACTTGAAGTGTTAAAGCAATGAGTTAAAACTAAACTAAGATGTTATTAATCTACAATGAACAGTATTAAACTAAAGAGCCATTATCATACTTGAAAAGAAAGGACAAAGTTGAACCACATGCATTCTACCTCCGAAGTATTCTATTGAAATTGACATGCCATTACTCTATGAAATTACACAGTCCATCTTTTTCATCATGAATAATATGTTGGAAAAGTTTATTAGAACAATTCTGGTTGTATAACTCAATGCAATTGAAACATAAACATAAGACTGAAAGTAAATACTTATCTAAACTGTGAAAACAGAGCTAAAATACTTATCTAAATTATAAAAACAGAGCTGCAAAGGAGGTAGGGGCCCTCCACCACCTGGTAGCATGCAATCTAACTCAAAATTGACTCAGCTCATGCAGCAGAATGATGCTTCTTTCATTAAAGGAGAAAATCTTCAAAAATAGCGTATTACAGTCTTAGACAGCTTAACAACCAAACAACCACCAACTAACCTCATCTTGGTCTCTCAAGTTATTTTTATAATGAAATTACATAACTACTCTATGAGAAAAACATGGATAAGTGTCTTTCCCACTTTTAATCGAATTAAAACTCTTATTGGAGGTTGCGTACTTTGCTGCAGACAGCTGTAGAGTTTGTGTCCCTGTAGAACTCTACCTCTTGGTTTTGGTTTCCCACGTGCATAACCACATGTAGAATTGTGCTCAGACTTTGTAGGGAGCAAGGAATGATGTGGATGAAGTCTGGAATTTTCGCATATGCACCTTTCTTTGAGACGACACCTGTAACCCACTCAAACTGTAAAACAGCTGCGGAATGCGAGATCAGCTACGGAATGCACGGTTAGCTACGGAATGCCTGTATTCTGTAGCTATTTTGCAGAAAATTGTTAAAATAGAAAAAATCATGAAAATACAATACGTTAATCAATTGCATGTAACCTTTAAGAAATCCTAATAATTCTCCATTGATTTTAGGCTTATGAAGTGATAAAAGAATGATGAAATGAGGTGAAGGTTTGTAAAAGAGAAGGCAATTCTAGGGCTCAACAATAGCCTAAGAAGTAAGAAAAACAATGATTCTTCTACTAAGAAAACATCTCAAACACTAAATAAGAAAATAGTAGAAGCTCCCAAAACAAAATTTCTGCAAATTTTCCCTAGGGAAAATAAGAAAAAATCAAACTCTTCCCAAAAAGTTTCCAGCCCTAAGATTTCACCAAGCCCTAATATTGGGGATATAACTGATGAGGTTGCTAAAGCTACAGAGGGTTCACATAAATCTACTACTCCTAAAGCACCTAATTTTGTTAAAACAACAACCTTAGATACTGAAATACTCAATGTTGATCCTAAATCAATAGATCCAAACGCTTCCACTGCAAAGACAACTTTTGAAAACTCAAAATGTGAAAAAACATCTGCTTCTTCACAAACCATTCCTGAAAAGAAAATAAAAATTAGTAAGACCCAAGAAATTCAAACTCAAATTGAAAACATAGCTGTAGAAAAAGAAGATAAACCAACACGAACTACAGTTACCAAAGAATAATTGATTCAAATAAGTAAATCACAACCTTCATTCAACATATAATCTGAAATTGCAAAGTTAAAAATACCAATTCCACTGACAGAATTGGTAAAACATGACTTGTATAAAGCAACCATAACTGAAACATTAAACATAAATGATGGAGAATATTCCATAATTCTGAATGATGATTAGCCAGAGTTGATTTTTGGCCCAGATGTAAAGGGAAAGCATTTAGATGGAGTAGTTCCTCCATTTTACATTAGTTTAACTATTCATGATCAAATCCTACGTAATGAAATGCTAGATTTAGGAGCTTCACATAACCTAATGGCCAAAGCTATAATGGAAACCCTAAACATAGACATCACAATGGATTTATAAGGATTTATTCTCATTTCACTCAAGTAAGGTAAAATGCCTAGGTTTAATCAAAGATTTGTGTGTAACTTTAGTTCAAAATCCTGGTAACAGTATATTAATGGACATTGTAGTAGCTAATATTCCACCTAAATATGGAATGTTATTATCTTTCTCATTGGGAGAAAATTTATAGGGATCTCTACAATTGTACATGTCTTATGCTACTATATCAGTCTTTGGTCAACCTAAGAAGTTATATAGGGAAACATTAATGAAATATATGGTAAGTACTACTGAAAGGTCAATAAATAATCCAATTTATACCACACCTACTAACCTAGATTCTTTCATCCTATGTAATGCTGAAAATAATAATGAAATCAAGACTAAACTAAGAGAAGAAAAGAAAACACCAAACAATGATAACATCTTTCATGAATCTTTATGGCATTTAGATTTTGATGGTTAAGTGAATAAGGTAGGAGCAGGATTAGGAGTATGGATAACTAATATAGACAAAAAAAAACATGCAGTAGGCCATGCTTTCAGACTGAATTTCAAATGTACCAATAACATGGTTGAATATGAAGCCCTCATTATAGGACTCCAGATAATCACAAACTTAGGAGGTGAAAGAATAGAAATAATGGGAGATTCTGAGTTGATTGTTAAAAAAATTAAAGGAGAATATTTAGTTCACAATCCTTAACTTGGCCGATAAAAAGAGACTGTACTAGATCTGATTAATGATTTACTGAAATGTAATTTCTCTGCAATACCAAGAAGGTAAAACTTACAAGAACACTCTTTGGCAACTTTTACTAGTACTTGTAATTTATCTTTTCATCCTAATCATATGTATATTGCAGAAGTAAAACATAGACCAATAATTCCTGACAACCTCCAATATTGGCAATTTTCTTCACAAGACCAACAAATTTATCATTTTTTGAATAATGAAGGAGAATTTTAGAACTGTAAAATAGACATTGATTGTACCATAGACCAAGATTTAGATGGTGAAATTGATGTAAATGATATAGATGTAAATAAATTAAAGTTTTATAAACCCACTAGATTTAGTCAATCAGAAATAGATAAATTAGAAAGAGTAGAAATTGATGAGATAATTGATGAAGAATCTGAAAAATTAAATCTCAAAGACAATTTCTTACCAAAAGGTTTAAATCATTTAGAAGATCTATTTTACTCAAATGATGTAGCTAGAAAACCCAAAATGGAGCTAGTTAGATCTGATATTGAAGAATGCAATATTGGTAGAGAGTTAAAGCCCAAATTGATTAAACTCTCAAATGCTTTACCTCAACAGGAAATGGAAAAATATATTGCTCTTTTTAAGGAATTCCAAGATGGTTTTTCTTGGAGTTATGAGGACTTTAAATCCTATGACACCAGCATAATTCAACACCAGATCCTTGTAAAAGAAGATCAAAATCCCTTCAGACAAAAGTTAAGAAGGACCAACCCTGTGTTGATGTATTTGATAGAAAAGGAAGTGAAAAGAATGTATGATGCATATATCATTGCACCAATCAGGTATTCTGACTGCGTTTCTAACCTATTTCCAACAAGAAATAAAATAGGAGAGATTAGATTATGTGTTGGCTTTAGGAATCTAAACAAAGTATCCTTAAAAGATAATTAGCGTTTACCAAAAATAGATCACATCTTACATAGGGTAGTTGGTTCTTCTAGGATTTCATTTTTAGATGGTTTTTTGAGATACAACCATATCTTAATCCAACCAGAGGATTGAGCGAACACAAATTTTACTACTCCTCAGGGAACTTTTATGTATGTAAAAATTCCTTTTGGTTTAATGAATGCAGGGGAAACCTTTCAAAGAGCTATGGATGTAGCCTTTGGAAAGGAAATTCGTGAATTCTTAGTAATTTACTTAGATGACATAATTTTATTTTCTAAAACTGATTATGAACACTTGGATCATCTCAGAAAGTTTTTTTATAAAATGCAGAAAGCTTGGCATCTCATTAAATCCTAAGAAACCTTATTTGGATTAGAAGAAGGCAAGTTAATAGGACACATAATATCAAAAGAAAGAATCAGAATAGATCCTACTAGGATAAAATAAATTCTTAACATCAGTCCACCAAGAAACATAAAATAGTTACAAGCCTTTCTAGGTAAGAATAACTTTTTGAGAAGATTTATATCTAACTTAGCTGAGATAATTAGAGAATTAAATAACATGCTCAGAAAATATTCAGTTCTTAAATGGACTGTTGAGGCTAAACAGTCATTTGAATCTATCAAACATGCCTTAACCAAAACTCGAGTCCTTATAAGTCCTGATTTCAAAAAAGATTTCATCATTTTCTCATTTGCTTCAGAACACACCATTGACGCAGTTTTACTGCAGAAAAATGTCCAGGGTTATGAACAGCCCATAGCTTTATTTAGCATAACACTTATAGATGCATCTTTGAAGTGTAATATCATGGAGAAACAAGCCTTAGATTTGGTAAAGGCCATTAAAGAGTTCAGAGTTTACATCCTCTATTCTCACATCATTGCCTATGTCCCAAATACTGAAGTAAAATACATTCTTACTTAGGATGGTCCTGATGGAAGAAGAGGAAAGTGGATTGCCACTATCTTAGAATACGACATACAGATAAAACCCACCAAGTTAATAAAAGGTCAAGGTTTAGCCAGACTCATGGATTAATGAAATTGTAATGCCCTAAACATAAATTTTATTGCCCAAGTAAATGATCAGGAAGAGATGTCGACTCTAGAGATCAGTGCATCCTTTTTAGACTCACCATGGTATGCAGATATTATATTTGTATTACTAAACTTACAAGATCCTCCTGGACTGTCAAGAACAAAAGCTAGATTCTTAAAACTTAAGGCAGTAAGATTTTGTATTTTAGATAATGTACTTTTTCGGAGAGATCATAGTGGGGTTTTATTAAATTATTTGTTAAAAGAAGAAACTGAAAAAAATATTAGAAGAATTTCATGCAAGTGATTGTGGAGGACATCTTTATTAGAAGACTATTGCAGACAAGATTCAGAGAGCTGGTTTTTACTGGCCTACTTTATTTGCTGATGTAAAAATATATGTGAACTCTTCTCACAGGTGCCAAATATCTGATGGTATGAAATAGTTGTTACCCTTTCCCTTAAAACCCATCTCTATTTAATTGGAGAAATTCACCCCCATCATCAGCCCAACATAAGTGGATTCTGACATCCACTGTGTTGGAAATGTTGTCATTGATGGCAAAGGAATTGGAAAAGACAGCAAGGAAAAAGAGACAGAGAGGTAGAAAAGGTAGCAAAAGAAATAGAGGAATTAGAGACAGAGCAGTAGAGTTGAATTAGGGGTTTAATACAGTTTGCAAAAGAGATGGCAAAAGGGAGAGCTGCTAGGAAGAGTGAAGGTAATAGATTGAAGGAAAAATTGAATATCTAGCCAAGATTTGTGTATGTTGATGAAGAACTGTGGAATTGTGTTAAGTATGGTTGAGTAAATATGGAATATATATGACCTGTGTGATCAATTTCATAATGGCCAGAGGATACCTACGGTGCCCAGAGAAGAATGAAATCATCGTTGCAGAGTTAGGATATGTGTATTATATGTGTATTGACTGATGTAATTCTTGTGTGGAATCGCCTGAACCTCTGTGTCAATAATCTCTGTAATGGAGTCGAATTATGTCCTGTGTAATTGGAAGGGTTGAATGATACTCTATATCTGATGAGGGAGTTGATGGGAGATGGTACAGATTAATGGAGTAGCGAAACACTTGGTGACGACGGAACGCAAAACATTAAAGCAATTTAATTATAATAATACATTTAAAAGGCGACGGAACCCTGCGTGGAAGAGCGGAACCATGGCCATGTGAACAGTAAAGGTGGTTTACAGTTTTCATCCCACCACCTATGCGGAGTAAGTGGTATTTCTTGGATGAGGAGCGATTCCATAGAGTGCTCGACACGCATCCCTGTATGATTTTACAAAACCGCTTTTCACTGTGTGCCATCACACATTATAGTTCAACCCAGGATGCCCAGCGATATCGTTGAGCGTCGTTGATCTAGGAAGGGGTCATTGGACGGTCATCATTTGTTGAAGGTGCACGAAGATTAACATAGGTACGGTGGGCCATCATCCATTAACGTTCGTCATCAGAGGTCGAGCGATATGCATATACACCGTTGATCTGGAAGCTTGCTAATCTAACAGTGATCGGATGCTAGAATTGCGTGAGGTTTACTGTGGTACGATGGGCATATTGGATTAGATATTAACTATGTATGTGGGCCCGGGGTCAAAGGTTTATCGCAAGATTAATTTTTTTGGAAGCGTTGGATGTTTCTATAAAGTCCGAAGGGTTAAACTTTAGATATAAGGCTTAGGAATTAAAAAGTTTTAAATATAATTATTTGTCAATTTCTTTAAAATTGATAAATAAATTAAAAAAAGATCAAAAAGCCCCGTGGGACAAACTAAAAAGAATACTGACAGAGGAATACCACTAGCGGTTCGTGGTTTTGACTCATGGTTTTAATAAAGGAAAAACTATATAAGGAGAAGAAAAATAGAGAACGTGTGGGTATCGTAAGGGTTATGAATGAATAAATTTTTCTAAGGAATATCTGCATGGGTGAACTCTGATCTTAACTGATAAATCTGAATCTACGATGCACCCTGTTGTAGCTCCTACAATACCCTCCAAAAATACATAAAATCATAACACACACTTCAAAATTTTTGGAGCCCCCTTTGAAACTAAAGAAGGAAAAAAGCCAAGTAAAGTCTTAAAAGCAAGTCGCTAAGTCGCATACCTGATATTTCAGGACTACGTTAATTATTCACTCTCGCGAATCTCTAAGGCTCAGTCGCTGTGTCATTGAGTCGAAGTCAATAATTTGCACTAGTAATTCAGCCATTTAATCTAAGGCTTCCAAGGCTCCATGCTCCAAAGTCAAGAAACAAGCCAAAGAAATTAGCATCACGATCTCGCGACTCAAATGATCTAAGGTCGCAAGGTCGCAAGGTCGCAAGGGTGCTCACAAGGTCGCAAACTTGAAACCTGCGACCTCATTAAATGTCCGCACGTGCGACCTTTTATATAAGGTCGGGTCGCTAGGTCGCATTTGTGACTCTCAGCGAAAACCGTGGAATTGCTCTGACAGGTCGACTGGCGCGTTTTCTTCCGGGTAAGTTGCCTTTTCCTCCCTATGTTTCCCTCTTAAGCATTTCTTGCCATTATTGAGCCTCCCCACGGTCTTATTTATTTGCTGGAAAGGATGTAGGGTTTTCTTTGGAGTTTCACCGTTGTTTTGTTTCCCACAAACCCCAAGGTCACCCGTCTCTTGCCTAATTCCTCATGGCTGTGCCTTATGGTCAGTTTAGGCCCTTTCAAACCGCATACTTTTCCCGTGTGGTATCACGTGTGTCGCGCGCATGCTGAATCCCTCCTATAAAGAAGGCGACTGCGATCAGCGACTGTGTCGTGTTGTCAGCAAGGTCGCAAACTCTTCGGGCCGACTGGCGACTCCAGGATCATTTCAAGGTCGCAAGGTCGCTGTGAGTCGTTGGATCAACGCACACTCCTTGTTTAGAACAAATAATTAAATTCAGATGTGTCAGACTTATTTTAGCTATTATCATCATGTCTTTCTTATCCGATCTCTGCTTTTAATGCGCTAGAATTGCAGGGACATTAAAGACGGCCCCTTCTCCGATCATGTATCCGTATCGTGGTGAATAAGTGTGGTGTTTGCGCTTCTCAATCGTGTTGTTTCAAACCTAAAGGATACGACAAGGGTAAATGGACTCCACACCCCGGACGATCCTACTCCCCAAACGGTTCAAAGTCTAATTGGGACTTTCTACCGGGGAGATCCCCTACTGTTGGCCGGACATATTTTCCCGTCAACAGATTTGGCGCTAGAAGGAGGGCATGGCATCCTCCCAGCATACAACAGACTTTCCATCACAAACTCCCCACCGGGAGGTCATAAATAACGAAGTTACCCTTCCCCCTTTAGAGGATATTCCAACGGTGGAATCCCGATACTTTGAAATCACTAACGAACAGCTGAGGGCCTTACGCCCAGTTGCCCGTAATCTCATCAGGGATTTACGATATGCCCCTATCATGGAATTCCTAGCCCACACTAGGACCCCTGCCGATAACATCACTCGCAATGGCATGCTGGTCCGCACCATACCTGAACTTGTGAATACCATGATTGAAGACCTCGCACGGGCTGTCCAGGAAAATGACCCCGTTATCCACGATAGTGAAGGTTTCCCTGATACGAAACCTTTCCCTGAACCGCAGCCTGACTTACATCAGTGGACCAACAACCAAGTATATTCCCCACGAGAAGGAGAAGGGGAAAGAAGAAACGAAAGAGAAGGTAACACAGCCCGAAGGAATGCGGAGGAAGGAAATAGGCCCCGAAGAAATGAAGGTGGTGTCAACAGGGGTCATGGTCGTGGTGGTAGAGGAGATATCATTCGCGGCCCGAGACACCACGCCAACCATAATCACCACCAAAACCAAAATAGACCCCCTCCTTACAACTGGGAGCTTCTTAGAAACGTGAATAACCGTGAAAGACACCGAGATGAACACTCTCGTCATCATGAAGGAACATCGGTGTCAGGGACGGGAAGTGAGTCTGAAGCAGAAACCCGACATCATCAACGCCCCAGGAGGGTGCAGCCTCTAGCCTGGATGGCTCAATCCCCATTGGCCCTCTTAGGTCCCCTCCATGATATGCCCAGACACCCAGAGAAGCATCTTCCTAAGTTCGATCCAGAGAAAGGCACATCGGCAGAAGACCATATTAGCAGTTTTTATCTGTCTCTACAAATCATGAGAGTTCAGTCCGATGATGTTGCATGTCGACTTTTCCCACACACTCTTGTAAGCCAGGCAGCCACCTGGTACCGCTCCCTACCCAGTGCTTCTATTACTTCATGGGACCAGTTCCGTCGTGTGTTCTTGCAAAAGTTTGCTGAAGATAAAACACCCTCTATGCTCCTCACCGAACTAAGCACCATCAAGTGCCATAGAAAAGAGAAAGTTAAAGACTTTAACCAACGCTTCGCCACCATATTGCAAAAATTTCCTCCAAACTTAGCGTTGGACGATTCTATCACCATCGACTACTATACTAAAGCCCTCCCCAGGGATATTGCCGTTTTCGTCAAACGTGAGGCCCGCGCTACTCTTACAGCAAATTATGCTGCTGCTCTCGCGGTAGAAAAGGACATGTTGTCGATAGGAGTCATGGACCATGACGGAAAGGATGATCTCAAACCAACCACTAAAAGAGGTCAATCTTCCACCCCTAATAGAGAGAGATAAACTTTTGATTTCGAAAGTATGGCCAAGACCCTCAAACTACTAACGAATGAGGTCTCTGACTTAAAGAGAAAAGGCGTTGAAACTTCAACTACAAATAAACCCCCGAAACCCTTTTTCAAGAAAAGCAATCCCAACACCAGCAGGCCTCCGTCAAACACCAGTGCCGCTCTCAACGTGGAGGAGATAGGAAAAGACAATTTTTTCTCTTTCCACCAAGCTGCCCATTCTGAAAAAACGTGCCCGCAATGGATTGGCAGCATGACCGCAGTGGTTAACCAACTTTTGGATGATCAAACTCCAGGAAGCCTGACAGAGGATGAAGTCTCTGATCGAGATGAGGGTTCACTCCTAGATGGGGAATCAGGAGCCTCTGTCTTAAATTTCGATGTAATCCGCGGGGGAGAGAGTCTTGCTCCCATTGATATCAACATGGAAGGCAGTCCCAAGGCTCAGCCCACTCGAAACTACAGTCTTAGAAGCAAAGGCTCTGTTCCTGAACAATCATATGAGGACAAGAAAAGGGCTTTCCTAAGGAAAATTCTTCCTCCTGGAAATGAGGGTCAAGTTACACCAGAAAAGCCCGTGAGTAGTAATAGCAAAGCAGGTCAAAAGACCAGGCTCCCGGTGGAAACCCCGAAAACCCCCACCGAACCTAGTCCCCAAACCGATACTAGCTACAACATAGTGGAGGACATGAAAAAGACCAGGGCTAATATCTCACTCTACGAGTTGGCCCGCATCACGAACCAAAAGGAACTTATCCTAAAAGCTTTCGCCAACAACCAAAATACGAAGAACGTCAGCAACACGTCTGCACAAACCAGTCCAGATATCCAGTCTATAGTAAACGCTGTCAACACGAATTCGAGAGGATCCACCCCTCCATTTCTCTTATCTTTTGAGATGTTTAATTTCAACGTTCACAATTGCCTCGTTGACTCTGGTGCTTCCACGAATGTCATGCCTCTATCTGTGTGCAAGAAACTCAACATCCTCCCAGAGAAAACTGACGCAAAAATCATTCAACTGGACAGATCACAAGTACCAACAGTTGGAGAATTAAACAATGTCATCATCCGCCTCTCATCCGACTCTAGGGTTCATCAATGTATTGATATTGTGGTTGTTGACATCCCAGAAGCTTATGGTGTACTGCTTAGTAGAGACTGGTCTAGCAAATTGCAAGGATACTTCGCCACAGATTGGTCTCACTTATGGCTACCTTACAAAGGGAGAAACAACCAAATCAGAGTCGAAAGTGAACCATACATGAAACACACTGTAACTAATTTGGATGCCACAAATGAACCCATCAGCTTCACCCAGGAGGAACTTGGTATGTGTTTTCTAGATTCCATTTTTGGGTGTTACCGACCTCCCCAGTCCGCAGTAGGCCCCGAGGTCCTTTCTGAAATGACACTCGTCGCAGAGGAACAAGCTCAAACTGTATCACACCAAGCCGAAATTCCTCCGCAAGCCACTACCCCCAAGAACCCGGAAAATGATATATGGACTTTGTATTACGACGGTTCCAAGAATCTCGATGGTTCTGGCGCTGGCTGCGTTTTGCTCAATCCACATAAGAAAAAATTCTTAGTCTCTTGTCGACTCGAGTTCCAATGCACTAACAACACTGCTGAGTATGAAGCTTTGATCCTTGGGCTTAAAAAGGCGCTGGATTTGAAGGTAAAATGCTTACGGGTCATTGGAGACTCCGAGATTATCACTCGGCAGGTACGCAATACTATTCACTGCTTGTCTCCACATTTAAAGGCGTATCAGCAAGAGGTATGGCGATTAATTTCTGCTTTTGACGCTTTTGGAATTAAATATGTTCTTAGAATGCATAACGCAGCGGCAGATACTCTGGCTAATGCCGCTGCCAGGTTTACCCCTTTGAGGGATGGTTTTTCTATTGAAGTTATATATAAACCCTCCGTCCCAGACAATGTCACTAACTTGCGCGTCTTCGATGATGATCAACAGGTGCTGGATTTCATGTGTAACTCAGAGATATTCAAAGACGCTGCTATAGATGAAGATGAGCACGACCAAGCTATGCAAAAGGAGTACGAGCAAGTCAAAGGAAACCCCATGCCTAAAGGGGTGGTATCACTGGAAAAGCTTTTCGATCTACAAAATCGGTTCCGTGGGCCCCCAAATGCAAAAGTGCAGAGCTCGATCTTGGCTCATCGACAAGTGAACTTGGGATCAGAAGATAATCCTAAATTCATCAACCTGGGGAAAGACTGCACCCCCCAAGAAGCTCAAGATTTCACTCAACTATTTCGCAAGTATCGTGACGTATTCGCTTGGACATATGAGGACTTATGCACATACGATACTCGAATCATACAACATGTGATACCCATTAAAGAAAATGTAAAACCATTCCAACAAAAGCTTAGGAAAGTACACCCTACAATGGAGCCACTGATTCTAAAAGAACTCAAAAAACTTTTAGACGCCTGCATTATCTTCAAAGTTCGCCATTCCACATGGGTGTCCAATTTGGTGCCGGTACGGAAAAAGTCAGGTGAAATTCGCTTATGTGTAGATTTCCGGAACTTGAACCGTGCCTCGAGTAAAGATAATTACCCAGTGCCCCCTATGGAGCAGATACTACAAGCAGTGTCCGGCTCAAAGATGTTCTCCTTGTTGGACGGATTCTCTGGCTACAACCAAGTACTAGTGGCTGAACCAGACAGGTTAAAGACTACCTTTCGGACTAAGTGGGGAACTTTCGCTTACAGGCGCATGCCTTTTGGATTAATCAACGCGGGAGCAACATTCCAAAGAGCTATGGATATAGCATTCAGGGGTCTGATAGGCCAAAGTGTGGTAGTCTACTTGGATGATGTTACGGTGTTCTCTAAACGCCGAGGGGATCATTTGCGTCACCTCAGACAGATCTTCGAAAGATGCAGAAAATATGGTATCTCGCTCAACCCGAAGAAAAGCGTTTTTGCTGTAGCAGAGGGAAATCTACTAGGTCACATCATAACTAAACAAGGCATTGTCGTTGATCCAGAACGTGCGAAAGCCATTGCTCAGATTTCTCCCCCCAGCAGTAAGAAAGCAATGCAGTCCTTTTTGGGAAAGATCAATTTTGTACGTAATTTCATATCAGATTTCGCCCAGATAGTGAAACCACTACAGGGAATGATAAAGAAAAATGCTACCTTCAAATGGAATCAACCCGAAAAGGAAGCTTTCGACCAGATCAAGAAATCTATAGCCGAAGCACCTTCCCTCCAGAGCCTAGATTTCGGCAGAGATTTCAGCCTGTACACGTTTGCTTCAGACTCATCCCTGGCAGCCGTACTCACACAAAAGGACAGAAATAATGACGAGCGTCCCATTTCGTTCATGAGCACTGGTCTGCAGGGAGCTGAATTAAATTATCCTGAAATCGAGAAACATGCTTATGCGGTATACAAAGCGGTCAAACATTTCAGACCGTACATCTTGAAAAACCATGTCACGGTTTACGTTCCCCACCCAGCTGTTCGCTCACTGTTCATGCAGCAAGAGTTGGGCGAGAGAAGAGGGAACTGGGTTGCGTGTATGCAAGAGTATGACTTAGACTTTAAGCTGGCACGCACAGTTAAAGGACAGGGTTTATGCCAAATGGCTGCAGAGGCTGCAGGTTCCCAAAAGAGTGAAGAAGATAATTGGGAGCAAGAGATTGATATGTACCAAACTGACGTCATGCCTTAGGAAAGGAACCCATCTTGGTACTCGGATATATCGGGATATTTGGCACACGGTGTATTGGACTCAAATCTAGATGCCCGGCAGAAACGTGCAATCAGACTCAAAGCCGCGTCTTACCGGTTAATCCAAGGGAAGCTTTTCAAGAAACATTCCAATGGAGTAATGTTACGCTGCCTAGAACATGATGAAGCTCAGAAAGTCTTAACCGAGCTACACGATGGACCAGCAGGAGGTCATTTCGCCGGGGATACCACTGCCCATAAAATTATGCGTGCAGGTTATTATTGGCCAACCCTTTTCAGAGATGCTCACGCATATGTTCGGAAATGCATTCAATGCCAGAAATTTGCAAGCTGAGAAGCGCGTCCGGCTGCTCCTTTGTTGTCAGTAGCAGTAGAAGAACCTTTTCAACAATGGGGTTTGGACGTCATTGGTGAGATTTTACCCCACTCTTCTAAGCAACATAGGTACATTCTGACGGCCACTGATTATTTCACCAGGTGGGATGAAGCGGTACCATTACGCCGAGTTAACGATCAGGAGGTAATGCAATTTGTCACTCACTCCATCATTACCAGGTTTGGCGTTCCAACTTCCTTGGTGTTTGATAATGCAACGTATTTTTCATCTTTTAAATTATATGATTTTGCATTAGAAAATGGCATTGTTCTTAAACACTCTGCAAAGTATTATCCCCAAGGAAATGGTCTAGCAGAATCTACAAATAAAAATCTGATCCGCATCATCAAAAAGACCCTTCTGTCTCACCAACGAAACTGGCATAACGCTCTCCAAAACGCACTTTGGGCCGATCGCGTCACCCCTAAGTCATCAATAGGCACCTCACCATATTTTCTCGTGTACGGGAAAGAAGCCGTCCTCCCACCCAATTTGTCTCTTCCCGCTCTACAGTTGTCTCAAGAGTGCCACGGTACCCCTTGCCCCGCCTTGCAAACCCGCATTGACACCCTGCTGAAACTAGAAGAGGAAAGGCAGAAAACCCGGGAGAAATTCGCCATCCACCAGAGTCGGATCAAAAAATGGTTCGATAAAAAGTCTGCAGGAGATAAAAAATTTGAAGTAGGAGATCTTGTCCTAAAGTGGGATAAAGCACACGAAGAAAAAGGAAAACATGCCAAATTTCAAGCACTATGGATAGGTCCCTTTCAGATTAAAGAAAAGGTGGGTTCCCATACTTTCCATTTGCAGACTCTGGAAGGAAGAATCGAGGTCCTCCCGGTAAATGGGCATGACCTCAAACACTATTTTACTTAAACTTCTTTTGTTCTAAAAGAAAAAAAAAAAAACTCTTTCTCTAACTCTTCAAAGAAAACCTTGTCTAAGCTGCCCACAACCGACTCACTCCTTGAAGAGGTTCTATGCTGATGAAAGGCCTTTCCTGCAAAATAAGGGGCAGTCGGAACTCGCTTGTAATGGGCACCTAAGGATAACACACGGTCTTACTAAAGTCTTCAAGCATAAGGAACCACCTAGCAGCTTAAAAGGGTGCAGGCAGAAAAGGTCTTGCATAGCAGCAACCGGATCGTGAGGGAGCAGGGCTAACTCAAGAGAATTGCAGGTCATCCGGGAAAAACCCGAGTCCTCATACAAGACCAGGAGCAACCTCTTTGCAAGCAAAATAAGTCGGGATCCCTCATCCGCCCAGGAAAAATATGCCCATCTAAATAAGTGCCACAGGCACATTCTCAAATAAGTGCAATTGCACACGAATAAAGGGTAAAGGATTGAGAAAGGCTTCCTGCGCAGAGAGGTGTTGTAACGACTCCGCCGGGGTACTGACCAGGCTCGCTGGCAGCGGAGCAACGTTCACGACTCCTTAGGCAGTGACTCCGCCGGAGCCGAGAGGTTCGCTGGCAGCGGAGCAACACCATGAGGACGAAATAATTGTACCGGACCCTGCAGTGGCCCAAGGTTTCCCCAACCCTCTCGATCCTGGAAGCGTGAGAAATTAAAATTCGGTTGATCTGCACACAACAAGCCAAAAGGGCAGGCGACTATGCGGGGTGGCAAAGGAAGGAAGGTGTAAACTCTGAGGTAAAGGAACAAGCAAGTATTAGACCCCTCCCTCCTCCCTCATCGACCCTTCATCAACAGAGACTCTGAATTCATCCAGTGAATCGCCATTTGTTGTAGCTCCTACAACACCCTCCAAAAATACATAAAATCATAACACACACTTCAAAATTTTTGGAGCCCCCTTTGAAACTAAAGAAGGAAAAAAGCCAAGTAAAGTCTTAAAAGCAAGTCGCTAAGTCGCATACCCATTATTTGCGACCCATGCGACCTATCCGACTCTGCGACCCTAAGGTCGCATAGGTCGTCAGGTCGCAAGAGTCAGAAGTCAATCAATTTGCGACCTTGCGACCTAGCGACCTTAAGGTCGCAAGGTCGCAAAGTCGCAAAATGAAGTTTTAAAGAAATTAGCGACTCAGCGACCTTTGCGACCCAGCGACCTTAAGGTCGCAAGGTCGCAAGGTCACAAGGTCACAAACTTACAACTTGCGACCTCATTAAGTGTCCGCACATGCGACCTTTTTATATAAGGTCGGGTCGCTAGGTCGCATTTGTGACTCTCAGCGAAAACCGTGGAATTGCTCTGACAGGTCGAATGGCGCGTTTTCTTCCGGGTAAGTTGCCTTTTCCTCGCTATGTTTCCCTCTTAAGCATTTCTTTCCATTATTGAGCCCCCCCACGGTCTTATTTATTTGCTGGAAAGGATGTAGGTTTTTCTTTGGAGTTTCACCGTTGTTTTGTTTCCCACAAACCCCAAGGTCACCCGTCTCTTGCCTAATTCCTCATGGCTGTGCCTTATGGTCAGTTTAGGCCCTTTCAAAACCCCTTAATTTTCCCGTTAGGGAAAGATTGGCCGCAAAGTCGCGCGCGCGCGAAACCCTCCGGCAGGCGCAAGTGCGACCTGCGACCTAGTGACCAGGTCGCAAGGTCGCAAGGTCGCAAAACTCCTTCTCAGCGACTCTGTGACCCTGCGACCTAGTCGCAAGGTCGCAAGGTCACGTGTGAGTCCTTTTGTGGATCAGCGACCCAGCGACTCCCAGAGAACAGTCAATTAAATCTTTGCATGTACAGACTCAATTTAGCCATTATCATCATGTCTTTCTTATCCTGGGATTTTGTTTTGAATGCAGCAGGTGAATTCAGAGCAGACACAGTACCGGTCCTCTCCGACTCTAGCAATATGGCACCCCGGGTATCCCGAAGGAGAAGCAGGCAGGTGGTGGAGGAAGAATCAGACACAGACATACAAACAACTCCGCCGCCAATATACAGAGACACCCTTTGCACCTTTGCAAAGGAGGATAGCCTTAGGTGGTATGAAGTATACCGTGAGTTCGCCATGCCAGAAGAGGAGTTCCCAGAAGATCTCCCGGACCGTGAAGTATACCTGAAAGTCAAAAAGTCCAAATTGCACCTAGCTGGGTCACATCCCGCCATCTTTCCGTGCCCAAAGATGTTGGACTGGATCATACAGAAGACGGACCCAAAAAACTTCGCAATCCGAGATAGTGCAGGGAAAGCTTTCGCAACATTGGAAAGTTCAAGAGCACAGGTCTACTACTCGCTACCCAAACCAGAGGTGAACTTCACCCCAAGATGGTTTGCTGCAAATGAAGTGCCGATGGTTGACACAATCAGAAGATGGTGGGCAGAACCAGACAAATTTAAGATCAAAAAGGACCAGGAGTACCCGGTGGCCAGTCTGAGGAAGGTCTATAAGCTAGTGGCCGCCATGCTGTGCAGGATATACGGGCGTTCGGATGCCACCACCTTCAACGGAACATGGGCGACCATCATAGAACACGTAACAGTCCACGGCACTCGGTTCAATTGGGCTGGTATATTAATGGGCTCCATGCACACAAATTTGGCTTCAGCTTTAGCCCCAGATGAGGGAGCGCCATCAGAATTCTACATGGCTTCGTATCTATTAGATGTTGTCTGTGCCCAGATGCATGTTGAGGGATGGCCACATAACTGGGACCCCGAACAGACCCAGGCAATACATTTGCAGACCAAGGTATTCTGGGAATCCAGGTACAAGTCAGACATCGAACAAATCTCTCATATATTCATTCCCGCCCTCTACGGGAAACTATTTGGTCAAGACACCCCCTGCATGTCTTGGCGAGCAATGGAGACACTAGGTCAGGTGGCACACTGGTTCCCATTCGCCGAATTCAAAATCATCCGAGTATTTGGCTCGTTTAAAGCACCACATGCTCTACCTAAGTTTATTACTGATAAGGTGCTCATGCAGGAGGTGTGTTTCCAGATGACCTCGGGCTTCTCTAACGTCCTTTCCAAAGGGAAGAAGAAACCTTGGCCCGCTCTACCTCTCACCATTGGTGCTTATACAGTCAAGGACTCCAGGGAAGTAGGGCGTGAAGGGGAAGAGGTGAAAAGTTATCACTTCAGAAACCTGGATTGCCGAACTTACGACCCAGTCAGGATAGTTCCTGAACATTGTAAAAGGGAAAATTTTAGATGGAGTTATCAGCATGTCGAGCGCCCAGCAGAGGACGAGAAAAGAAACTGGTATAACGCAAACAGGCATCTCGCTCCAGGAATCGATTCTGACCGAGAGGAAGAAGATCACCAGAACTTAGGAGATAGAAGCCAGAAGCTTGGAGGCTCTTCTTCCTCCAAAGATAAAAGAACACAGACCAGTACAGGGCCTGACACCGCAGATCAGGAAAGGGAAGCGGAAGCCCAAGCCAAGAAGGAGGAGGAAAAGAAAATGAAAGAAGATGAAGAGAAACGTAAGAAAGACGCCAGGACAGAGCGAAAAAAGAAGAAGGAGGAGGAAAAGGAAAGATAGGAAAAGGAGGCACATGCGGCGGTAGAAAAGGCACTGAAAGAAGAACTCGACAAAGTCGATCGTCAGAAAAAGGCAGAACAAGCTGCCGCGGCAGA
This sequence comes from Pinus albicaulis, assembly GCA_034641835.2. Taxonomy (NCBI): domain Eukaryota; kingdom Viridiplantae; phylum Streptophyta; class Pinopsida; order Pinales; family Pinaceae; genus Pinus; species Pinus albicaulis. The sequence continues at coordinate 1,257,602,830 of CM076572.1, read as the reverse complement.
GAGAAAGAGAAAAGAGGAGAAGGAAGCAGAGGAAGTGGCAGAATGCAGAAGGAAAGAAGAACACGACAAGGCAGAAGCAGAGCGTCGGCAAAAGGAGAAAGAAAAGGATCAAACACAGGATGAAGAGGACGAGCTCATAGACGACATCGACCTATCGCCCCTGAATATCCCTTCAGGTGGCGCGAAAAGTACCCTCAATGTTGATGACTTCCCCGGTGAGCAAGAAGAAGAAGTCTTCGACTTGACCAGGTTGACATTTGACCAATTCTCTTTTAAAATACGGCAAGAGAAAAGGAAATCCTTAGCGCAAGGCCATCCCGCCATCTCCACGGTCGCCACTGGAAAGGACATAGTCCCGGACACAAGGACTAATCCTGTTATGATAGCATCAGTGGGCACCGCTTTTGCCGCAGCCACAGAGGAAAATGTCACGAGGATGAGCAGGGAAATTATTTCTTTACAGAACCGGCTAAAAGCGGAAGAGCAGGAGAAATCAAGGCTAGAAAATGAGATGCTCCAGCTCCAGGGTAGGCCCGCCCAAGTGAATGAGGTCCCACTGGCGGTCAGGAAGGAATGTGATGTGTTGGAGATGACAATGAGGCAAGTATACCAGGAAATGCTCACCCTGAAACAAACAGTGGCCCCATTGGCAGAGGCACGAGAAGAAACCAGGCAGAAACACGAACAGCTCAGGGAAGCCTCGGCAGCCTTGGAAAAAATGATGAATTGGATAGCACAGTATCAGCAAGCTCCCGAACATGTGCCTCGGAAGGATTGGAGTCATACGCAAGAAGCCAAAGTACAAATTCGGATGAGTATGCAATCCAAAGACAAGCTGTCCAAAGATCTGGACAAAGTGGTGTCTGCGTATAATCACCTAATCAGTGGTATTGACTCCATGAACGCTCTCCATCACATTCCATCATTAGGGGCACTAAATGAAACTAAAGACTAGGAGCAGGTAGAGTAGGAAATTCAGTCTTTTCTACAGCCCGTAAGACAAGCTGCTGCCGCACCAGAATTCGAGGCATCACAAGAGAACCTGAATCGGTTGCTTGTCACTCCAGTGCAGATCTACACCAAGCTTGCTTCTCTCTCAATGCTGATCTCTCAGAAGAAGGAGACTTTGGTGACGAATGCCCTAGAATGTATGCATCGGATAAAAGAGGAAAGCCCTCTTGTCACTCCTATAACAGCAGATTACCAGACTTGGCGAGATTTCCTCAAGGGCAAGAAAGTCGACGTTCCAGAAACCTCAATTGCGCGACCACCTCCATAGTTCAACCGCCGGGTCGCAGGTCGCACCTGCGACCAGGTCGCAGGTCGCACGTGCGACCAGGTCGCAGGTCGCACTTGCGACCAGGTCGCAGGTCGCAATTTTGACAAACGGGAAGCTGAACCGTCGGAAGGCCATAAGTGCGCCTGTTGAATCTATAAATACCCCTGTGGGGAACATTGTAAGGGCTGCTCCTTTTGGGACTGAAAGGCATTATTTCATTGTAACTGAAGAATCATACTCTTGATATATGAAGTACAAATACATGTTAAAACCCCTTTGAATGGATGATGTGTTGAGCTGTGACAACATTGTGTGTATTCTGCATGCAGTTTCAGAATATCTTCTGATTAATGAATCTGTGTTATTAATAGTATCATTCATGCACCATAGCTATCTGTGATTGTGTTGATGATGCTCAAGTTTATTACTTACTTTATGATGAATGTTAATGAACTGTTTTATTAGCATTTCGTTATATCTTTCGGAAAGTTAAGGGATATTCTTGCCACAAAGAACTGTTTCTTTGGCGGTCAGATTATCCTGCATGCATACCCCATAGATGTGTTGCTAACGACACTTCCTGAGTGTATGCAGTTTGTCTATCACCTTGCTACGCACAGTGTCATATATTGGTTTTATACATCAGTCATGTATCCTGTATCGTGTGAATAAGTGTATGTTTGCAGTTTCAATCAGGTTGCTTGAAACCGAAAGGATAGTCATTTAAGTGGTAGCTGGACCCACACCCCGGACGGGATCCCTACTCCAAACGGTTCAAAGTCTAATTGGGACTTTCTACCGGGGAGATCCCCTACTGTTGGCCGGACATATTTTCCCGTCAACACACCCATGGATATAATGATCTAACAATGATGAATCTCTGGTTGGAACGACGGACGAAATAAAAAAAAAAAAGGTATGAGTGTACTGAATGAATAAATCTGGTGGCCTGCAAGGTATGTCGTGTGGAAACTGGTGGATCTAGTATGAAAATTGATGAAACGTGGTCCACAGTAGATCTGAGGGTAGAAACCTTCATTGAGGGGGGTTGTAGCTCCCTTCCAGTGGTAGCTGGTAAACGAGGGCAGAGGCTAGTAGCTCCCTTCCAGGAGAGGCTGGTAAACGAGAGAAGGTTATAGCCTTCTGTAGGTGGGTGCCTGCGTGCTGGTATAAGTCTGCACCAGCATATATTGTAAGAAGTTTTCTCTATAATAAATATTGAAGTCTGAGATTACAGCAGCACTGGTTTTCTCCCGAATTGGGTTTCCACCTTAAATCCTAGTGTTCATATGTGTTTTTTATGTTTGATGGTTTGTTCTGTTATTTTTTTTCATGCTTAATGCTTTTCTGATGCAATGCTCTAAGTAAAGACATAGTAAGATATCTCGACATACATGTTGGATGTAGTACTGTAACATATGGTTTTAAGAGAAAGAAAATAAAAATTGTTCAGCCCTAAATATTGATTCACGCCCCCCCCCCCCTCTCAGTATTTTTCCCAACAATTGGTATCAAAGCAGGTCCTTCCGAAAAGCTTAGCCGCTAGAACGAAGATCAAGCAAGATGAGCAATCAAGATGTCACAACATCTATCAGGACTCTGCTCTTTAATGAAAATAATTTAATATTCTGGAAAACAAGGATGACATCCTATCTTCAGTCTCTGGGAGCAGAGGTATGGGCAATTGTTGAACAAGGATATCAATATCTAGCTGCAGTACCAACAGATCCGACGGAAAGAAAGAATTATGAAACAAATGCAAAGGCGGTCAATGCTCTATTGGGAAGTCTAACTAAATCAGAATTTGTCAAAGTCATGCAGCTGAATACAGTAATGAAAATATGGGACAAAATCATTCTAAGTTATGAAGGTGATGCAAAGGTAAAAAGTGCTAAATTCCAAACTCTCAGAATTCAATATGAGAATCTAAAAATGGATAATGAGGAGAGCATTGCCAATTTATTTTTACGTCTTGATGATATTGTAAATATTATGAGAAATCTGGGAGAAACAATAACCGAATCTACTTTGGTTGAGAAAGTCTTAAGATCACTAACGACAAAATTTGAGTCAAAAGTTTCTGCTCTTGAATAAAAGTAGGATCTTCAAAATCTTAGTGTGGTGCAACTTCATGGCATACTAACTGTATATGAAATGAGAAGAGGAGGACCATCTGAAGTCAAAGAAGCAGTATTTAGAACTTATACAAAAGGGAAGGAAGTACAAAAAACAGAAGGATGAGGATATATCTTAGAAGAAGATGAGATAAACTTTGTAAAGAAAATTCAACTTGGCACAAGACGGTTTAGAGGTAAGCTTCCTTTCAAATGTTTTGATTGTGGAAGAGTTGGTCATTATGCTGCTAAGTGTCCTTATAAAGAAACACATAAAAATGGGAAGGAAGTAGCAAGAAGGAATAAGAATCATTTTAGCACTATAAAGAGTTACTATACTCATGAAGATAGTGATGGGTTATCTAATAGTGAGGAAGAATGTGAACAAGATATTAGACTTCTCATGGAATTTGAAAAGGAATCTAGAGAAGAAAAGGATACTTTTGTGGATTCTCTAGAAGACAGTGATTTTCTTTCTGAAAACAATAAACTCAAAATTTGCTTAGAAGAGAGTAAAATAACCATAGAAACTCTGAAAAATCAGCTCGAAAAAAAAGAGAAACATAATGAGAAATTAGAGTGTGAAGTAGTAAGTCTAAGAAAATAATTTGAGAAAGTAAAGACTCTGAATCTTAGATTTTCTAAAGGATCTGAAACCTTAGATGAGATTATCAAGGTACAACATTCTCCTCTTATAAAGACAGGTCTTGGATATATCGGAGAATCTTCTCAGGCTTCAGCACCAAATTATCTAAAAGCAGTTACAGCTGGTTTACAACATGTTGCCACTCAGCAAGGGAATAAAGAATCTTTACAGGTAAAGCATGATCATCTCAATTCAAAGAACACTAATAGGAATGTCTTTCAAAGAAACACCAATCAACAAGTGAATTCATATAGAATATTTTATGATCATAGAAATTTCTTCTTCAATGGACAATGTTTCTCATTTCACAATTTTGGTCATAAAGTTGTTCAATGTGTTGCATATAAAACCATCATGAAAAGAGAAGCAAGGAAGAAAAAGATTGATATTGGAACAAAGAAGAATATTTATAACAACTTTTCTCCTCTTCAAAATGAAGTTGAATGTGCTTACTGCAATAACTTTGGCCATGAAGAATCTGAATGCAGGAGAAAAGTTCTACCAAAAGAACATGTTTCTTCAAGCTCCAAAATATGGAAAAAGAAGGAATTACAGGTTGAAAATTGTGGCATAGCGTTATTTGCAGAAGATGAAGAAAACCAATGGTACATTGATAGTGGATGCTCAAGACACATGACAGGTGATAAAGACAAACTTCTTGCATATAGTGCTCTAGAAAAACAAAAGAATGTTACATTTGGAAATGATACTCCTGTGGTCATTAAAGGAAAAGGGTCTGGTTTTCTAAAAGATAAGGTGAAAGCTAATGAAGTCATGTATGTGGATGGATTAAAGCATAGCTTGTTAAGTGTAAGTCAAATGTGTGATCAAGGAAATAAAGTTGTCTTTAGTTCAAAAGAATGTGTGGTACGTGATCTTGATACAGGTAAAGAAATTAGAAAAGGAAAAAGAACTCCAAACAACCTGTATATATTGAAGAACTACAAAGAACAATGTTATTTGAGTAAATCTTCAGAAAACTGGCTATGGCATAGAAGGTTGGGGCATCTGAGCTTCTCTCAAATCAACATATCAAAAAGACTTAAAGTTGTTCGTGATATTCCCAGTATTACTCTACCTGAAAATATCATATGTAAATCTTTCCAATTCGGTAAGCAAACCAGAGTAAAATTTAATGCCAAGGAAGGATCATCAAGTAAGCCTCTTGAACTCATTCATACTGACATATGTGGACCTAAGAGGAAAAAGTCACCACGTGGTGAAGAATACTATATCTTGTTCATTGATGATTTCTCTAGAATGTGTTGGATTGGGCTGCTTAAACAGAAAGATGAAGCATTTGAGAAGTTTCAGATCTTCAAAGCACTAGTTTAGAATGAATTAGATCTAAAAATCAAGTGTCTCAGATCTGATCGAGGAGGAGAATATACATCAGATGAATTCCTTGAATTTTGTGAACAACATGGAATAAGAAGACAATTTTTTGTAGCTGGCACTCCACAACAAAATGGTGTTGTAGAAAGGATGAATAGAACAGTTCAACAAATGGCTAGAGCTTTGCTTGATGATTCCGGAACACCTGACACATTTTGGGGAGAAGTAGCACATACAATAGTAAACATTCTCAACAAGGCACATGTCCGTGTAAATAGTTATAAAACTCCATATGAACTCTGGTATGGTAATCCTCCCACTATAAAGCATTTTAGAATTTTTGGAAGCAAATGCTTTATCAAGAATAATGATGAAAAACTTGGCAAGTTTGAACTCAGAGCAGATGAAGGAATATTTCTTGGTTACTCCTCTAGGAGTAGGGCATATAAATGTTACAATAAAAGACTTTGGAAGATTGTTGAATGTATTTATGTTGTTATTGATGAGTCTCCTGTAGCTCCAAAAGAAGAAAAACGAACAACAGATGAAGATGATGATGACACATCCCCTTCTACATCAAATAGTAATGATACAAACAGTGAACCCAGTGAAGAACCCGAAGATTATTTTTATAAAAAGGCTCCCTCCAGATATGTTCAAAAGAATCATCCAGAATCTCAAATTTTGGGAGAAAAGGGATCAGGTGTACAAACAAGAAGGACTCTTGTGGGATCTTCTAGCAATCTGGCATTTTTGTCTACTATTGAACCTCAAAGTGTTAGTCAAGCTACCAAAGATTATTTTTGGATTCAAGCCATGAATGAAGAGCTGGATCAAATTGAGAAGAATCACACTTGGGAATTAGTACCAAGACCTCATGACAAAAATGTCATTGGAACTAAATGGATATTCAAAAACAAGTTAAATGAGAATGGGGATGTTATAATAAATAAAGCTAGACTTGTTTGCAAAGGGTATGCTCAACAAGCAGGTATAGACTTTGAAGAAAGTTTTGCTCATGTAGCCAGACTTGAAGCCATAAGAATTTTTCTTTCATTTTCAAGCTTCCAACAAATCAAAGTTTCTCAAATGGATGTTAAATCATCTTTTCTCAATGGTGACCTAGAAGAATAATTTTATATAGAACAACCAGAAGGATTCATTTTGGGAAATGATGAAAAAATTGTTTGTAGACTTAAAAAGGCTCTTTATGGTCTCAAACAAGATCCAAGGGCATGGTACTATCATCTTGATAAATATTTTCATCAACAAGGATTTTCAAAAGCGTCTGCTGATAGCAACTTATACACAAAAAATAAAATTGACAAACTATTGATTGTGGTTGTATATGTAGATGATATAATTTTTGGAAGTAATGAAGAGTCTATGAGTCAGAAGTTTGTTTCTGATATGTAGCAAGAATTTGAAATGTCTTTACTTGGGGAAATAATATTCTTTCTTGGCTTGCAAGTGCAACAAGCAATAGACGACATATTCTTATCACAAGAAAAATACCTCAAGCAAATCTTAAAGAAGTATGGCATGGAATATTGCAAACCTGTAAGTACACCAATGATAACCAGATGTAATATCAGTTCTAATGATGATTCCCCCACGGTGAATCAACCAAAATACAGATCTATGATAGGAAGTCTACTTTATCTCACTGGGACAAGACTAGACATCATGCATGCAGTTGGGATTGTTGGAAGATTCCAAGCTAATCCAAAGGAGTCTCATCTTCAAGATGTGAAAAGAATATTCAAATATCTACAAGGAAATCAAGACTTTTGACTATGGTATCCAAAGAATGCTGATCTTACTCTTCATGAATACAGTGATGCAGATTGGGCTGGAAGAGTTGATGACCGGAAGAGAACTAGTGGTGGTGCATTCTATATGGGGCCCCGGTTAGTATCTTGGTTTAGCAAGAAGCAAAGCTATATTGCCTTATCCACAGTGGAAGCAGAATATGTGGCTGCCGCATCATGTTGCACTCAACTTATTTGGATGATGCACACCTTACAAGAATTTCAAATCAAATTTTCACCTCCTATCTCCATTATGTGTGATAATACAAGTGCCATCAGTATCTCAAAGAATCCTGTTATGCATTCCAAGACCAAGCACATTCCCATCAAATATCACTTCTTACGTGAACAAGTTCTTGAAAAAAAACTGAAATTGGAGTATGTTTCCTCCAAAGAACAAGTTGTTGATATATTTACCAAACCTCTACCTAGGGAAGCGTTCAAATACCTCATACATAAACTAGGAGTAGTCTCTTCCATGCAAAGGATCAGGTCTACTTAAATACAGAATATCAAATTGGTTGTGAGGTGTTGTTGGGCATCTCTGAAAGCACAGGCTAAGGGGGAGCACTGATCATATGAAAAGGATGCATTGTTGTTATGAAGATGCAGCATGATCTCAGGGGGAGCATGGTATTTTCAACTCTTTGCCATTGATGTCAATGGGGGAGGAAAAGCAACAAAGGGCTTCTATAAGGCCATCAGAGGAAGAGTATTTCCATCAATGCCAAAGGGGGAGATTGTTGGAAATGTTGTCATTGATGGCAAAGGAATTGGCAAAGACAGGAAGGAAAAAGAGATAGAGAGGTAGCAAAGGCAGCAAATGAAACAGAGGAATTAGAGACAGAGCAGTAGAGTTGAGTTAGGGATTTAATACAGTTTGCAAAGGAGATGGAAAAAGGGAGAGATGCTAGGAAGAGTCAAGGTAATAGATTGTAGGATAAATTGAATATCTGGCCAAGATTTGTGTATATTGATGAAGAACTATGCAATTGTGTTAAGTATGGTTGAGTAAATCTGGAATATATATGACCTGTGTGATCAATTTCATAATGGGCAGAGGATACCTACGGTGCCCAGAGAAGAATGAAATCATCGTTGCAAAGTTAGGATATGTGTATTATATGTGTATTGACTGATGTAATTCTTGTGTGGAATCCCCTGAACCTCTGTGTGAATAATCTTTGTAATGGAGTCGAATGATGTCCTATGTAATTGGAAGGGTTGAATGATACTCTGTATCTAATGAGCGAGTTGATGGGAGATGGCGCATATTAATGGAGTAGCGGAACAATCGGTGACGACGGAATGCAAAACATTAAAGCGCAATTTAATTATAATAATACATTTAGAAGGCGACAAAATCCTGCGTGGAAGAGCGGAACCATGAATGTGTGAACAATAAAGGTGGTTTATGGTTTTCATCACACCACCTATGCAGAGTAAGCAGTATTTCGTGGATGAGGAGCGATTCCATAGAGTGCTCGACATGCGTCCCTGTACTATTTTACAAAACCGCTTTTCACTGTGCGCCATCGCGTGTTATAGTTCGACCCAGGATGCCTAGCGATATCGTTGAGCGTCGTTGATCTGGGAAGGGGTCATCAGATGGTCATCATTTGTTGAAGGTGCACGAAGATTAGCACAGGTATGGCGGGCCATCACCCATTAACGTTCGGCATTGGAGGTCGAGCGATATGCATACACGCCTTTGATCTGGAAGCTTGCTAATCTAATGGTAATCGGACGCTGGACTTGTGCGAGGTTTATTGTGGTATGATGGGCGTATTGGATTGGCTATTAACTGTGTATGTGGGCTCGGGGTGAAATTTTTATCGCGAGATTAATTTATTTGGAAGCGTTGGATGTTTCTATAAAGTCCGAAGGGTTAAACTTTAGATATAAGGCCTCAGAATTAAAAAGTTGTAAATATAATTATTTGTCAATTTATTTAAAATTGATAAATAAATTAAAAAAAGATCAAAAATCCCCATGGGACAAAATAAAAAGAATACTGACAGAGGAATACCACTAGTGGTTCGTGGTTTTGACTCATGGTTTTAATAAAGGAAAAACTATATAAGGAGAAGAAAAATAGAGAACGTGTGTGCATCGTAAGGGTTATGAATGAATAAATTTTTCTAAGGAATATCTGCATGGGCGAACTCTGATCTTAACTGATAAATCTGAATCTACGATGCACCCATGGATATAATGATCTAATAATGATGAATCTCTGGTTGGAACGATGGAAAAAAAAAAAAAAAAAAGGTATGAGTGTACTAAATGAATAAATCTGGTGGCCTGCAAGGTATGTCGTGTGGAAACTGGTGGATCCATTATGAAATTGATGAAACGTGGTCGATAGTAGATCGGAGGGTAGAAGCCTTTAGTGAGGTGGGTTGTAGCTCCCTTCCAGTGGTAGCTAGTAAATGAGAGTAGGGGGTAGTAGCTCCCTTCCAGGAAAGGCTGGTAAACGAGAGAAGGTTATAGCCTTCTGTAGGTGGGTGCCTGCGTGCTGGTATAAGTCTGCACCAGCATATATTGTAAGAAGTTTTCTCTATAATAAATATTGAAGACTGAGATTATAGCAGTGGTGGTTTTCTCTCGAATTGGGTTTCCACCTTAAATCCTGGTGTTCATATGTGTTGTTTATGTTTGATGGTTTTTTCTATTATTTATGTTCATGCTTAATGCTTATCTGATGCAATGCTCTAAGTAAAGACATAATAAGATATCTCGACATACATTTTGGATGCAGTACTGTAACATATGGTTTTAAGAGAAATAAAAGAAAATTTGTTCAGCCCTAAATACTGATTCAATCCCCCCGCCGCTCAATATTTTTCCCAACACACTGACTATTTTACCAAGTGGATTGAAGCCATACCCTCGAGGCAAGCCACAGATATTGTCATTATCTCCTTCCTATAAAGTAACATTCTTTCAAGATTTGGATATCCCCAAAGATAATTATTGACAATGCACCAATATTCAAATAAAAAAGATGATTAAATTTTGCCATAAATACCATATTACCCTAGGTCACTCTACTGCATATTTCCCTCAAGGTAATGACCTAGCTGAACCTTCAAATAAGAGCCTTTTGAACATCATCAAAATGTTACTTGAAGATAATAGAAAGACTTGTAATAAGAAGTTAGTCAATGCCTTATGGGTAGATAGAATTACTATCAAAAAATCCATTGGTACCTCCCCTTACCATCTTGTCTATGGAATGGATGTTATTTTTCCATCTTCCTTAGGAGTACCAGTGATGAATATTATCCAAGAGTTACAAGTTCAAACAAATGACATTCAAATAAGGATTAATCAAACTATTCACTTGAAACAAACAAGGGAAGAAGTTTGTATCAAGTCTCAAGTTATCCAGGATAAGATCAAGAAATGTTTGATAAAAAGAGTAAGGAAGATGATTTCTACATTGGAAGAAAAAGGTTCAAGAAGGGAAGACAAAGGTAAACATGGAAAATTTGATTTTCTATTGAAAGGACCTTATGTAATTTATGGTTACATAGGTAACAATTCTTTTTTTCTAAAAGAAATTAATGGGTCAGAGATGTCAGAAGGAGTAGTAAATGGAAGAATGTTGAAGCACTGCTACTCCCCTGAGATAAAAAATAGATAGTTTCATTTACTTTGATCATTGCACATATAAATCGAAGATTTTAGATTGGATTGGATGTTCTCCTAACAAATTTGAAGCCCAGAGAGAAGGCCCTAAGTTATGAAGAGGTAAAATATCATAAGTATAAATAATTGCAGATATCAAAAGACACCTATAGGGTCATCACAGTCAAATTTCAGAGGCTACTAGTCTTAAATTTCTTGATATTTCACCAGGAAATGCCATCCTCAAGTGGAGCCACTATTATGGTCCAATAATAATGAGGTTCATAATTTTTGAATTGACTATGATAGTCTTGTAAATATGTACATACATTTCTGTCTGCAAGTTGTTTTCCCATATTTTGAAAAATGAAAAATAATAAAAAATAAAAGAGGGCAAAAAGTCCTAAAAGAAATACCAAAGGACATAGAAAAAATAAACCCCAAAATAAAAAAGAGATAAAATTAAGAACTGGAAGTGAGCAAGCCAAAATTCCACTACTATTTACTTTTACTGCAAGAATAATGATCATGTGCACATTGTCAATAAATGCCATAATCCACTATTAGTTAAATAGTTTAATATTAACTTTTCATGCTTTGAATTTCATGTTTTAGATAGAGAGTAAAATATATGTCAAACAATATAAACTTGACAAATCAACAGTTAAGATAGAGAATAAATGAGGAGCTCAATAGTGTAATCTGAGCCCTTGGATAAAATAAGGTTAGATACTTTTTATGTTTTAAAAGAAAAATGATTTCGGGTTGGAAGCTCAAATGCACCCATGAAAATGAAATAAAAAATGTTAGAAATAAAGATGGGTAGGTAGAAATCAGTTGTTCAAGCATGTAATAAAGCATCATCAGGCAAAAATCACTAATTTCCCCTCCACTACAATTATTCAGTATGCTAAAATATCAGTTAAAAAGGCTCAGAGGATTTCTCTAACTTCTGTTGAGACCGGACCCAAGGGTTGATGACTAATTAGTTAAAAATATTTAATTCCTACACAAAACCCATATTCATCAGCATTTACCCTTTATTCATAATCATAATCCTTTTCCTAAGCAAAAACCGTTTTTACTTAGTACAATTAAAACCCTAAATAACTAATTTCCTTTCAAAAAACATTAAAAAACCCTCAAAATGCATTTATCCTAATTTAAAGTGTGGAAAAATACCACAAAGTCAAGCTATGCTTTATTTTACACTTTAAATTAGAGTTAAACATGCATTTGTATTCATACATTATCCCTTGATTTTCATATTAACTTATAATTTATTTATTGATTCCTTAAACTATTCCTTACTGTATAGTATCAAACACTTATATTTAAATAAACCCACAAACCATGTATTTTACGTTTAGACCAATGTTTTAGATATCCCATGTGATAAATAAAAACCCCACCCAATATCCCATTTGTTAAAACATATCAATAAAAAAATATCCCGCCCCCTATAGTTTTAAATGACCGTCAAACATTGAAAAACTATATAATATTAAACCCGCTCATATATATGGTTGAGACATTGGTAAATGTTTCAATTTAATATATAAACCTTATACCCGTCGTATCATATAAACCTAAGGTTTGAACTTATTAAACGCTTATTCATTAAGGTTTGAAATTTAAACCCCACCACATATAATATATCATGGCCCCACTACCAAATCCCGATGCTACTTTCCCAATAAATCTGGGCCATTGGAAATGAAACCCCAAGATCCGACGGCTGAAACACTATATCACAAATAAACTTGCGCGGAATTCCTTCTTTCATTTCTATACGAAATGGGTGGTATTGCAACTTTATACCTACTCCGCATGGTCAATATTCATTGGATCACATTAGTTTCCTCCAAAACCACTTACCACCAAAATGGCATGCTATAACCATTTTTTTTTAAGACCCTTTGAGCCCAAAAACCACCAGTTTTCGTGACTTGACTACCATTAAGTGTCGGCGCCTGTTAGTCCTAAATATGCCTAATAAGCATTGGAAATGCATTCATTTCCTCTCTTTCTGAGTGTAAACCTATGCATAAGCCACCCCAATTGTAAAAAAAGTGTTTTTCCACCATTTTTATGCCAAAAGACTACAAATTTTTGGCCTGAACCTATTTAAAGACTGCTAAGAAGCTTTGCATCTCTCCAGAAATTGAAAAGCCACCACAGAAGCTGTTCAATCTGTTCAAAAGACCTTAGAGACTTCTTCAAAACCCTATACGTATGCATAACATGTTTTCCTCCAAAACCAAGCCTGTTTGAATTTTAAAAGACCTTTTTAAGAAAAAATCCCACTCAGAGCTTAAAATGACCAAAAGAAACCTGTCAAAAAGTCCAAAAATAGACCAAACCCTGTCAAAATTTCCTAAAAATCCCTGTTTATGCTACGCCCTATTGTAAAACATCAAATTGAGCTCAGAAACCTTTTGAAGTTATCCTAAGACTCTGTGTCAAATCTCCAAAAGACTCTTTAGTCCAATCATTCACTGAAAAACTCAGGAAACCCTTGTTTCTTGTTTTAAACTAGTAAAAGTATGTAAAATCCTATTGAAGATTGCAACTGAAGAATAAATCCAAGGAAAATCCCAAATAAAGACCATATTTTATCCAAAAAACCTCTGCTAAAAAATACTTCTTCAAACTGTCTAATCTTGCAGAAGTAGCCAGAATGACTAAAAAGTAGAGTTCTAGCAATCCTAAATGTTCCAAAGTGCCAATAAACTCCAGACATGACTTCTAAGACTACTATTATTGTAAATCCTTTGTAACCCCCTATCATAGAAATTGATAACATTCCATTAGCTGATGTTTACTACAAAATAGCAAACCCAATTGTTGAATTTAATCTGCTATATATTCATAACTCGAGCTATGAAAAATCCTTAGATAATGAAGAAGAAGTCCATATTTGGGAATCACACTTTTCCAAATATGTCGTTCCAATAACTCATCCATGTCAAGAGGTCATTACGTTATGTCAACAGTATTATGTTCATGAGCAGAGAGCCATAGTAGATGCCAACAAAGAAGTGATTTTCAGCATTACTGCTCAATCCATTAACCAAATGCTACAACTCCAACCTGATCCTCAAGCAGTCCCTTTATCCATAGATGCCCTTACCAAGCTATATATTGGCCTTGATTTTCCCAAAATATTCATGATATTACAAACATTTATGCCTTTACATGTAGAAATTCCTCAAATTAATCCTCTATATTCCACTTCAAAATTTCCAAAGGGTTCAAGACATGTAATTTCCATGCTTTCATTCATCCTAATGTACTTTACTGATGAACACACAGATGAATCCATATTAGGTTTCTTATCTACATCTACCCTAGGACAATCTCTGTCTTTTATTTTTTATTATGATGGATATATTGTAGACAATATCCATGACCAGTTGATCAAATTGCCAGCTAAAGGATTGTTAAGATACACATCCTTCCTCTTCCATATGTTTTGTATATTTTCATCCAGATAATTTTCCAAATGCTCTTCAAAATATTGACATACAAGGAAATCCTCTTTGATTTATTTTCTCGACCTCTTTGATTAGGAATGAGTCCACAGAATTCACATATGCAAAGTTTTCATATTCATTCATCCATCCATTGACCAAAATATTGACAAAAACTAAGCAGCCAAGGATAAGTGATGAGATGAGGAAAAGTTTACAGTTGTCAAAGCAGAATAAGAATGGTGATTGGTACTTATATGTAAAGCATTCTGAGATTAGAGTGTTTGGATTCAATTTTTTGCCCTATAAGTTACCCAAACATGTACCAATGAGAATTTTTTCCTTGAAATACATCAAGAAAATATTAAACTCTGATTCTATCAATTTATTTGTAGCAAAAAAGAAAACATAGTTCAAATTGAAGAATCAAATAGGACCATTCATTTGCAATCATAGGGATGCAAAGGCATAACAGCTAAACAAATTTTGGAGTGTAGATTTGAAGAAATTTTTCCTTGGAATTATGATCCACAAGGGATCGTAAGTAAAATGAGGGTTAAATGTAAATTAACCCCCTTCATTCATGAGACAAAACCAAAGATACAAATATGTCAATCAGACTGGGTGGACATAGAATACTTTAATATATGTAGTGAAGAAAAGTAATACTAGTCACACTTTAGAGACTGCAAACCAGCCAGAAAAGTCCACTAAGAGAGTAAGAAAAGAAGGTGCCTATCTTGTTGAAAATACCACTGAAAATAAATTCAAATGAAGATACAACAAATGGCCTAAGTTAGTTTCAGTAAGTAAAGAAAAAGTAACCATTGATGTTGAAGAAATAGATCTCCTAGACACCAATACAGACATTGCCACTATCATGATCAATGAGCTAGTTACTGAGCATCAGAATGAAGAAAAAATTGATAATGAAATGCACACTTGATAGAAAGAAAACGGAGCATGGAAGCTTCATCCTCACAGATAGCTGAGGAGAAAGATCTAGATATTAAATAAAAGTACAAACCAATCAAGTTAAAGAATGAAAAAATCCAAAACAATATCTACTCTCAATATCTGAAACAAACACCAAGTGTTCAAAATAGACTTATGTCTACCTTTGATTATTCAAACAAAAAGCTAATCATGTTAGTATTGCAACCTATAATAAAATCTTCAAATACAATGGAATATTAGAAGAATATTGATTTAGAAGTCCAAATTGAAAAAATTCATGCTCTTGATCAGATTGAATTCCATAGACAGACTTCAGAGAAGTTTTACTCTATTGTTACAACTAAAGCCATGAGTGTTCAGAAACTTTATACCACTATCAAAAACATGAAAGATCAGATGAAATTGGACAAAGAATACTTGTATGCTAAATATCTAAGAATAAAGTATTTGGAAAAATTGGTCTTGCAGGTTGGATATCACCCTGCTAATGTCAAAGCAGTAGAGCAGTTAGTGAAAAATAAGAATGAGGACATTGCAGCATTAATAAAACAACTTAAAATTCCATCAAGTGAACATCCTAAGACCAAGGAAATAATAGAAGGATAGAAAGAAAAGGATGACATGATGAATTTTATTTTTTAGTTGACAGCCCAAATTAAATAAATGGAGATTCATATGGACAAACTTTTCTAGGAAAAAGAAACACCAAAAGTACCAGAAATTCCTACTGTTATTCCTGTAATCACTACAAGTGTGCCTTCAACTTTGGCTGAAAAGTTGGCACCCAAAGAGCCATCGGATACTTCAGTGCCAGTAACTTCATCCACAACATCAGCTACATAATCATCTACAATAGCTGTTCACCCTATAGATGAGGCCAGCAAATTTGTGAAAGCCAGGGAAGAAATGTCTCTTAAAACAAGTGAGATCAACAGGTTGAAACAGATGTTGGAAAATATTGAGAATACAAATTTTTAGTATGATTCTTTCGTCGTAAAATATCACTTTAGCTACGCATAACAAATAGCCCTAACATCGATTATGGCTACGAAATATCTTTAAGTTTGCTGCACAAATTCAGATCTAAGCACAAAAGACATTAAGAAGATAAAATATAACATGGCTCCATAAATCCAATGGACAAGACAAGAAGAATGTATTCAAAAGAATTTTGTATTATATTAAAGAATGGGGCACCTGAGAGGAAAACAAGAAAGGTGTTCTCCTCAGTGGGATGGGTTCTTGAAATTCCTCAGTGTTTCAGATCTAACATTTCTCTCTCTTATGGGTGTAGAAAAACAAACATAGAACTCAATGGGAGTTCACAAAGCAAAATGGAAAATGGTGACCAAGTGTAGATCCAGAGTGATCTAATGCAATGAAGGTGACTAATGAATGGGGAAAACCCCCCTATTTATAAAAAAATATTGGGGCGGTCTAGAACTCGGTGCATGAATAAAATATTATTAATCGAATTCTAGAAGCACCTTTTAAGAATATTTTATTTTATTTGTTGGAGGGAAAAGGTTTCTTGACTTGGGTCAATTCCTTTATTTATAAATAATAAATAAATAAATGATTTATTTATCATTTTAGGGGAATGATGGGAATATAATTAAATTTATTTAATTATTTATGGATGATTTAGTCAAATTTAACTAAGAATATTATTTAAATAATGATTTAAATAACTTGTTCTTGGGAAATAATTAAATAAATAAGGATTTATTTAATTAATTTCCTTGTTTTGGGTTAAATATGACCAAATGAGTTATTTTATATGGTGAAAGAAATTTTACTTAGGTTAAAATTGGTCTTACATGGTGTACCTGGGTTCATCTAATAATAATAGGTTAGATGACCAAAAAAATGGTGTAACAGATTGCCCCCCAACGTACGAGTGTTAGGAGAAAATCGTATGACCGAAGTACGTTGTAAGAACTCAATCACTAGATATCAAGAGGGAAGAGAGAGAGAGAAATGTAAGGTTGTCTGAGGTGTTAAAGGACTAGACCCTGAGGAGACGAGACTTATAGGTGCAACAAGTCTCTAGTTTATAAAGTGGTACCTGTGCTAAAGGTGGCGGGGGAGGCATACCTATGCCCACTGACACAAAGTAGAAAGAATAAGGCACCCGGAAAACCACGAAATGCAATAATGAAGCATGTGCTGGCCTAAACATGAGCCAGATAAAATAACAGGATGAATCCCACATACATGCGATGTCTGGAATAATCGTCAGGACTTATACAATAATATGGTAGTACATGAGATACAAATACACCCAAATTCCCCCTACACGCAGGGAAGGGCTCGCAACATCTGACTGGTATGTGAAAATCGAAGAGGCACCACAAGCGATTGAGGTTGATATCATTAAATGGGAGGGGCTACATCAGGGGCGGAACTGAAGTCATCTGGGCATGTGGGGGGATACCTACAGGGCCACCCCCTCATGAGGGTTGAGACATCTCACACATGCCCGGGAATCACCAATAGTTGTTGCTGCATCACTGGACCATCAAGTGTATAGATCACGATCATGTTGATAGGAGCTTGAACCAAGGTACACTGCCCCCTAGACCTGGCTTCTGGAATAAATGAGCTCATGTCGACAGAAGTAGGTCCGCCATAGGTGAGGCAATAAGGGAACCCAACTAAGGCACGAGGGAAAGTAGGAGAGCGACGAACAGATAGACACTAATGATGATGATGGAATGGGGGATACAGAGGAGTGGTTGAATGACTTCCCTTGTTAGAGAATAAAGGGCATGAATGGCTCGACAATGATTGACACAATATCAGGGGGAATAGGAGACAAGGGTACTAAATGCCATAATTTACGACATGAGAGAGGCATCAAGCAAGAAAGGATGGAGGATGATGGCGGGGTACAAAGGAACTCAGAATGGACTCCATGAATGTGAGGGTGACTCGACTCAGATGCTCTAAACAAGGGTGACTTGATGGTGCTGCCACATAGTAAGGGTCCAATGGGGAACCATAAAAGCATGAGAACAATAGGGTAACTCATGACGAAAACCAACACGAACGAAGAGGAGTAAGTAGGCAAAGTGGTGCCTCAATTACAAGTTTCGTAAGTGAAAAAATTCGATTTGAAGAAGAGGTAAATAGACCCTTCATGGACAAAAGGTGTCCTGCTGAAGTATCAAAACATGAAAAACTAATAGATACCCATTTGAGAGCTCAATGAGAGCTTTCCAACGATGCGAATGGTGTGTCAAAAGGGGCTACGGTTTGGTCGCAGCGGGTGAAAGAAAAAACATGGGTTTTCTTCTAATAAGGCATTTTCCCTCCAAAATCATTCATTTTCTTGTGTAGCTGTGGTAAATGTGGAGAGGAGAGAAGGCCCTAAATATTGCAGTGATCATAGCAGACAAACCGACCATTGGAATTGTGATCCATCAGTTGCAGGTAAGAGGCCTAATCCTAAGCTTTGTTTTTGATGGATTCAAATTGCAAATTAGGGCTTTAAATCTCAGTGACTGCCCCTATTCCATCATTACAGTTGGGTCATACTTTTTGGGGCAAAATCTGTGACCTACGATGCAGGTTTTGGCCTGAAAGGTGCAACCTGGCCCAGGTTTTTCCCAGAAAGTGCGACCTGGTGGATGTGGGGGATTTTAGTGCTGTGATGGGCTGAGATTTTGTTTTGGTGTAAGTTAATGTAGTTTTTTTGATCTGGAGGCTGACAAAAATGATGTTTTTGTGCAGATATGGCAGATATACGGATCAAGTGGAGAGAGAGAGACTTAGGTACATTACGAACATAAATCCTGGCGGATCATGGTGTCCGTCGTGCAGTGGCTAGCTATGGGGTTCTAAAATTTTTGGAGAACCCTTTGATGAGGGCATGAGAGCCCTTGTTGGCCCGGATTATCAGTTATTGGGATCCAGATCATGAGGCGTTCATAGTGCAGGGGCATAGGATCGAGCTGACAGTCCAGGATTTGCATTTCTTGACTGGTCTCCCTCCATTAGAGATGGTGGGAAATACGCAGCCAGTGTTACCACCGAGGCGTAACATTATGGATTTTTTTGAGCAACATTGTTGACCAGGTGTCCAAGTCAAGGGGACTCGGATATCCATTGGTGATCTAGAGAGGTTGGAGACCCGGGTAGTGGCCGCAGCAGTGTTGCGGATCTTGGGTAGCTAGGCGTTCCATCACATCACTGGAGGGCAGATGATGATTGTGGAGAGTGTGCTGAGTGGGACTTACTATGGGTGTGCCCAGATGATGTTGGTGTCAGTGAAAAAATAGTTGTCGCTATGCAAGCGACAAGTGAATCATGGTTGTGCCTATGGGACTGTTTTGTGTTCTTTCTTCTTCGATAAGATCTCGACCTTGCGACCTCGTATATAGTTACCTGATGGAGGTCTGAGAGAGCCTCAGATGCATCAGTGGGGACGATTAATGTGTAGAGGAGGAGGGGTAGTCGGACGAGTGTTCCGACCAGAGTTCTTCACCCATTGGGATCAGATGCCACTATAGATAGACGACTATCCCTATAGTGGGATGAGTTATTGGGGAGATCCGGACTTGCCGCTTCTGCCTGGTTGAGTGTGGCCGCCCGATGGTAAGTGAAAAGAAAATAATATGTTATGTGCATTTTATATTTTGTGACTAGTATGGATGGTACTAATCATTATATGTTTTGGAATGCAGATATAGCTCCGGTGAAACCGACCGGATATATGGGATGACCGGCAGCAGCAGGAGCTACCAGTGCAAGTGGATCAAGGACAACATAGAACAAGGAGATGGCCGCTCTAGTGGAGGACATCCATCATAGATGTGAGGGGTTGCTGACCGGCGTGTGAGATCGTGGTTGACAGGATCTAGATGACCAATACATAGAGTTATGTGTTGGGCTACCCTCGGAACGGCGAGGTATCATGTGACACATGGAGATGGCTGGTCAGAGTGTGCGTGATCTATGAGCTGTGGGAGCAGAGCCATTGGCTCGGGATCCTCCAGAGAGTGATTAGATGTAGGGCAGATGGTGCCCCTTAGTGTTTTTTGTAGGGGCAAGTAGTGCCCCCCATTTTGTAGTTTTGTTTTTTGTACCATGCGATGGGCATGTGATATGTTTTAGAGTAGATGGACTCTAAAAACACTTGTTATATGATATATATGAATTATGTATTTGATTGATAGTGTTAGATTTTATTGTGTTGTGTGTGATAAATTCCAGTCTAGAACATGGTTTGTGATTTGATCTATTTAGTGATTTTGATCTCTAGGTATATGGCTAAATGTAATGAATCGAAATTGGCAGATCAAAAGTTGCACTCATAAATATTTTCTAAACAGGAGAGGGTTATGCACACGATAGACACTATTAAGTTGTAAGACAAGAAGTAGGGAATCTAAATGAACATGCAGATGGAGGATGTGATGAGAGAGGGCATCGGCTAAGAGACCACGAATTGCATCATATTTGGCCTGATTATTGGTGGCTTGACCAATGCAGAATCCATTTGCAAGAACCAGGGTATGCAAGGGGGTAAAGATGGCCCATGCTGCTGAAGCGAGATGGCGGGAATAGCGACTTTCCCCATTGGCGTAGCCCAGATAAGGTATGGACGAAAGGGCCGATGTAATAGTCTCATAAAACAAGAAATGGGAAGGACGAGAAAAAGGAGGGAACGTGAGTAGAGGATAGACCTCTAATGATGGCTATGGGAGGGAGCAATTCAGGTCGGAAGTCTAGGATTCATGGATCAACGAGAGGGAGATGAATGAGAACTATGGGATGAAGGCCAGGTACTAAGGCTACGAAGAACATCAAAGATACGGATGGTATGATCATGATTAGGAGGGGGAATGGAAGGGTAAAGGAGACCAGACGACGCTGCAAAGGTACCGAAATCATCAGTATGGGAAGAGATGCACAGATACGAGTCATCACCGGGAATGACAGAAGAACAGGTAAAAATATGGTAAAAATATGAAGAACCCGTGTCTAGAGGAGAATCAAGAAGGATAGGTGGAGTGGGTTCAGAAGGAATGGACTCCGGGGAGCACGCGGATGATGATAGGTAGAGAAGGGAAGCAGCAGGGTACGACATCTCAACATCAAGGGGAGGAATATGAATAGTAGCAGCGGGATCCTCGAGTATACTGGATGCATATTGAGCAAGGATGGGAGAGGCAGATTGATTCTGCTCAACTTCGTACTCATGGATGACCTCTAAAGAGGCTCGGTAATGTGTGAGGTGAGGACAATGGTGAGAATAATGGCCATGGACACCACACAGAACACAGGTTTTTTTGGTGCGAAGATTATTTGGGTTCTTGGCTACGTAGGAGAAAGAAATAGAGGTTTCAGGGGTCGTAGATTCAGGTAACGCGACTTTAACCATTGGTTGGATACGGGGAAACTCAGGACAAGTATGGATGGGATGACCGATACCATCACACAAGGCACAAGGTTTGGCAGGTGGGGGTGGGGTAGGGTCAGGTGTGGTGGCGTTGTCATTGGATGCCCCCTTGTGAGTTTTTTGTTTCTTTCTTGTAGCTGTTGCAGCATTAGGAGGGTTCTGCGGAGGGGCTAGGGGCACTGTGGTGGTGGAAGGAGCGAAGGGAATCGGTTGCATTGGTGTCACGGCTATGTATCATTTGGGGTGGCCTAGTGGGGTATCAGTTGGAGGAGTAAGATACCATACTGGAATTCCCAATGTTAAATTAGGTAGGGAAAGGGTGGCCATGACAGCGACCGAATAGACACCGGGGGGAGGGCCAAGGAACGATATTGGACGAGCGGGGTAATGACCAGGGGGGATGGCTCCCATATGGTGGAGAATTGAGGGAACTAACTTAGGGGGGTGGGGAGGTGCTGGAGTGTGATGGGAAGGGTCAGGTGAAGAAGGTTCAGTTGACAGAAGTGAAGGTCTAGGAGCAGGAGGCGGTGGGTAAGATTGAGGTTGCTGACTAGTTGTAGCAGGTTGTGGAAGACCAGCCTGATACGATTGCATCATGTAAACATTCACTGAGATGGGTTCAGAGACAGGAGGAGGGGGAGGACCAGGAAAATTTCCAAGAAAAGAGGAGTCTTTGTAGACGCCAAGGGAAACACTGGTAAAAAAATCAACAGTTGGTTTATTGGTGACAGTAGAGATGGTGGACTCAGGGGAGGTATGCGATTTTGGTTCATGGTAGGTTAATTGGCCAATGGTGATAATCTTTCCATTATGAGGGAATAACATCTTGCGGTGGATTGCGGATGGGACAGCAGACATGGCATAGGTGTAACTATGCCCCAAAAAGATGTTGTAGTCAAGAGGGGCGTCGATAACTTCAATGTCGACACAAACAGTCTTGTTGGAAAGGGTGATAGGACAGTTACAGAATAGGCCAATGGGCTAGGAGGTATGGCCATCCCATGCATGAAGGGTGAGGGTGGAAGGGGCCAGTTCAGGTGATCCGAGTTGTTTCCAAACCTAAGCGGACATGACGTAGGTAGATTCCCCCTCATTAATAATACACCAAGCAACATTGGCATTTTGGATTTTGACTAGGATTTGGAAAGCAACCGAAGGAGGGAGAGGGGGATGGTCTGACTGACGGGCGTCAAAAACAATCACTTGGTCATCGGCAGGATCTAGAGTGCCCACGGCAGATAGTAGAGCCCTCTTTTTAGAAGGACACGACTGGAGAAGTTCCAGTGTTGATATGGCAGCAGGAGATTGGGCCAGATCGTCTACTATGCTGTATGAATCGGCAGGCCGACCAGAGGCAAAATTTCGGCATAATGGTCCCTTAGGAGTCTTGGGATGAACCTCGGCTTTGGGCGGAGGGAGTTGCAAGGGCCCATTGGGTGTCGATAGAGGCTCTATGGGACCTGAAGATGGAGACTCAGAGACAGATGTAACGGGAGGTGTGGAATACTGACTAGCCCGAGTTTGAAGGTCAAGGTCAATGGGGAGAGGAGGGTCAGAGGCCATCATGAGAATCTGGTAATCCTAGGAACCAGAAGGGGAAGGTTGAGTGGTTACCGGGGCCTGAGGAGGTTGAGTGGCCACGAATCCTTGTTGAGGGAAAGGATCGGTAAACATAGCAGGTTGGGAAGTAGTTGGAGTGGGAGGGATAGTAGGGGAGGAGTGTTGCCCCCTCACAGTGGCCTGAGATTCCCACATCTGTCGCATTTGTGGTAATAACGGACAATCATGAGTGTAGTGACCATAAACACCACAACAAGAATAGGGCTTATTGGTGCGAAGTGGCCTGTCCGGCTTAGGTTGAGGGCCCTGTGGCTGGTTGGCAGTGGTAGAGTCAATACTGGAAGGATTGGATCCATAATTACCAGAAGCAGATTGATTGCCTCTTCTCCTTCTTTGAGAAGGAGGAAAATTAGGTGCCCCCTGCTGTGCAAATACTTGCCCTGGAGGGGGTAGTAAGTGCGATTGCGGGGTGGAAAAGACAAGGGGGTGGGAGGGCCAAATGCCGGAGGAGATGAGACACTAGGTTGCGGATATGGATAAGGGGTAGGTTGGGCAGCAGTAAGGTAATCAGGAGGGTGTGAAAAAGGAGGAGGCATGCCGTAGCCTGAATACATGCTACCTGGAGGGGCTAGCCCCTGGGGGAAAACCATGGCCCGGAGGAGGTTGGGCAGAGGTATGTGATAGGGCTCCAATGATACCGTCGGCAGAATGAGATGCCCCCAAGGCATTAGGGCCACTAGGTTTGGGAAGGTCAGGAAGGACGGTATAAACATAACCAGATTGGGCGTAGATAAGGTCATACTTCAAGGCTATTTGGAGGGGGGCTTCTTCGGTTTGGGGAAAATGGGATGCAACATCTTTACCAATGGGAGGTAAGAAAGGGCAAAGGAACTGGTCCATGTAAACCCGATCTTTAAAGGGGGGAGCGCAACACAAGCTCCGTCTTCTCTGCCATTCCTGGACATGATCAGAAAGGCGGGTCGAAGAGGATTGATGAAAAGAAGTTAAGAGTTTAGTACTAGTGTCGTATCGGAGGGGGAGCTGGAAATAAGATAGAAAGGCTTGGGCAATGGTCGCAAAGGTGGTATGGGAAGAGGTGGCTTGGTCAAGATACCATTTAGAAGCTTCGCCGGTAAGCGTGCCTTGGAACAGTCGAAGATGGTTGGAGTCATCAGTGATGGAATTGGAGGAACACCACATGTGAAAAGATCGAATATGGTTAGAGGGATCTTCACTATCAAGGCCTTCGAACTTGGGAAAGTCGGAGGGGAGCTTGGTAGGCATAGCAGGCCAACTAACATCGTGGCGAATAAGATCATTGATCAGCTGATTAAAATCGGGGAGACTGAGGCCAAACATATAAGGGAGTAATGGGGCAGTCGAGGTAGGTCCCATAGTGGTTCCACTGTAAATGGACCCAGTGGTAGAACTGGGGTTAGGGCTAGGTCTGGAACTAGACATGGTGAAGGTAAAAGAGGGGGAACTAGAAGTAGGGGGACAACCTGAACAATCAGAAGAAGAGTCGGAGTGCGGACTCATGGGAGGACTTACTCGAGGATGATGGGAAGGAGGAAGTCGACCGATCGAAAACTGAGGGTGAAGGCCAAGAAGTCTCTGGGAGAAGCGTCGCGGGGGTGCAATGATGACCGGAAGAAGAAAAACCGATAGGGGCAGGGACAAAATCAAGTGAGGTCAAGGGCAGAGAGGTGTAGTGAAAATTGATTTTAAATTCTTTGCCAGACGGTGTTAACCAGGTGCTTCTTCACTTAGGTTCAGTTTGTTGCGTGTGTTAATTTTAATTTTTTAAACCTAGACATTTTGAGAGTAAAAGAAAAAGTGTGTTGCGTAACGGAAAAGAAATTTGTAGTAAATAAGACTGAAAGAACAGAAAATTAAAAACTAACAATGCAAAAATCTAACCCAAGAAGGCGGGTCTCTCAAAACTAGTCTACAAGAGGGAAAAAACTAGGCCAAGCAAGCTAAAAAGAGGCCAATAGATCTAAGGTCCGGAGGGACTGGGATCTAAAGGGAAAATCTTCTGAAACATGGTGTAGAGAACAGAAAATAGGCAGAGGCAAGGTTGTTGCTAAAAAGGAGGAGATTAGCTAAAACTAGAAGAGATAGGGCAGTGGCCTTAGGAATGAACCCAAACAAAATGATATGAGGTGATTTGAGAGGGAGAAGAGCTGATCTAAAGGGATCTGAAAAGGAGGTACCAGATCTAAGAAAGATAAGGCTGAAACTCTAAAAATGCAGACTTATGAAACAACAAAGACTCTCCCACAAAAAGTGGAGGCTATTAGAGCCCTAAGGGGCAAGATTCCCTCTTAGTTGAGTAAAGCAGATCAGAAACAGGTCTAAATGGGCAGAGACAGAGGCTAGAAAACCCTGACAGAAGCTTCAGACAAACCCAGAAAAAGTGCTGGAAAGTTTGCAGAAAAAGTGTAGGTCACAGGTTCTGACCTGTTTTCAGTCCAAGTCATAGGTTTGGGGCATAAAAGTGCATCCTCAAGCTCAGGTCGCACTTTTTGGGCCGATAAGTGCGACCTGCAAATCCAGCTCTCTCGGCGGTAGATTTCAGAAAAAATTGTCGTCTCAACTGCGTCTGATGTATGTCACCTGCGCAATAAGGCCAGAAACACATGGAAGTTAAAAATATGACTATTTGAGGGTTTTAGGGGTGAAAAACACCATAAAAATAGGAAAAACGGAAAATGAAAGAGAAACTCTAGGGTTTGAAACAGCTGGATATGCAGGAAGATATAAAACGACAACGGTCGCAAAATAAAACCTGTGTGGAGTCACCAATTGTTAGTATGATTCTTTCATCGTAAAAGATCACTTTAGCTACGCATAACAAATAGCCTTAACATCGATTATGGCTGCGAAATATCTTTAAGTTTGTTGCACAAATTCAGATCTAAGCACAAAAGACATTAAGTAGATAAAATATAACATGGCTCCATAAATCCAATGGACAAGACAAGAAGAATGTATTTAAAAGAATTTTGTATTATATTAAAGAATGGGGCACCTGAGAGGAAAACAAGAAAGGTGTCTTCCGGTTCTCCTCAGTGGGATGGGTTCTTGAAAGTCCTCAATGTTTCAGATCTAACATTTCTCTCTCTTATGGGTGTAGAAAAACAAACATAGAACTCAATGGGAGTTCACAAAGAAAAATGGAAAATGGTGACCAAGAGTAGATCCAGAGTGATCTAATGCAATGAAGGTGACTAATGAATGGGGAAAACCCCCCTATTTATAACAAAATATTGGGGCGGTCTAGAACTCGGTGCATGAATAAAATATTATTAATCGAATTCTAGAAGCACCTTTTAGGAATATTTTATTATATTTTTTGGAGGGAAAAGGATTCTTGACTTCGGTCAATTCCTTTATTTATAAATAATAAATAAATAAATGATTTATTTATCATTTTAGGGGAATGATGCGAATATAATTAAATAAATAATTGTTTATTTAATTATTTATGGATGATTTAGTCAAATTTAACTAAGAATATTATTTAAATAATGATTTAAATAACTTGTTCTTAGGAAATAATTAAATAAATAAGGACATATTTAATTAATTTCCTTTTTTTGGGTTAAATATGACCAAATGAGTTATTTTATATGGTGAAAGCAATTTTACTTAGGGTAAAATTGGTCTTACATGGTGTACTTGGGTTCATCTAATAATAATAGGTTAGATGACCAAAAAAATGGTGTAACACAAACAAGTAAGCTAAAATAAATTCAAAAACACATCAGCAAAGGGCCATCAGACTAAATTAAGAATTGAAGAAATTACGAAAGGAATTAAATTTGAAGGAACAAATTTCCTATGTTAAAAATCATTTGTGGAATAAGATCATAGAAGCCATAAATGATGTATGGCCCTCAATTCAAGTGATTTTTGAATAGAGATATTTACTCAAAGTAGCATTAAAGAGATTCAGAACACTAAGGAGGAACTGGATAACAAACTAGAACAAGGAATATAATTGATCAAGTTCCTTAACTAGAATAATAGGCAAGAGCTAGAAGAACTTGAAATGACTGACATGACTAAAACTATCCTTGAGATAATGAAAGTTATCACCAAAAAGAACCAAATGAAGCAACTTGAGGAAAAATGTGAGAATATGAACACCACCATAACGAGGTTTATGGTCAAATTTGAGAATTTGAGGCAAAGAAGTTTGCCTAATATTTAGGTCATCAATGAAAAATTAATGCCTCGGGAGGATTACAATAAAAATATCAGAGAATATGCGAAGGCACAAGTTGAAAAATCAAGTGCTGGACAAGGCATTCCAACAGGAAAAGTCTGTCTCATAATTTTTGAGGACTTATTCTATTTACAACATGAAATAAAACACTTGTTTTTCATTAAACCAACTTTTTCCAGGTACACAGAAGTAGATGAAAACTTTATGAAGCTGAAGAAAATACAAATTCCAAGTGATGAATTTTGGGTGTCATTAATAGATTTACTTTAAAAGGTAAAAAGACAGAAAGATAACAGTGAAAATAGTTTGCTGAAATTGCAATCAAACAGATTTTTTACAACAGTAAAGATATTTCATAGAGTTTAAAGAGTATCAGAGGTTAAAGAGAATCATTGAAAGAGTATGAGTTAAAGCATATCATATTTCAAAATAGACTCGAAATATCTAAAGCTAGCAAGGGAGACACCAAGGCAGCCAGTTGCATCTGATCCTCAATCAGTTTCTATTTCTTTTGAATTGATAGGATAGCTTGCTGATTTGTTGAGCAACTATATCTATTATTGTTGTAAAGATATTTTTATTTTCCCTTAGATAATTCCTAAAAGAATTCTAGGATATTTTGTAAACAATTATGTATAAATACTTCATCTTTAGAAGTATTATTTTGGAATAAACTATTGAAGATTTCTATAGTCATTTTTTCTCCCTCTTTCGTTTGACCTCTGCCTTCTACTTCCCTTTTCTGGATCAAAGAACCTTTCATTTCTTTTTATCCTGATCATATCATCTTACAAAACAAATTTCCAAGATCTTCAAGGGTTATCTATCTTTCCCTGAAAACATTTGACTTTTTGGCCTTGATCCTAGTTCTGCCTGCTTGAATTTTGACTCCTTAGCCCAATGGACAAAGAGATTTCCCATTGTCCATCTCTCCCAGTGGTTTTTCCCACCAAACCAATCAAAACAAAACCAATTGCACAATCATAACTAGCCTAATATCTTATAAACAAAACAAAGTTAAATTTTATAGAGAGAGCCCTCTCTGAACACTAGGAAGGCTAGATCCTAGAGTTCAAAAGTTGGTCTATGGTTACCTCTAGTTTTCGTAACTAAAAACCAAAAATATCACAACTGGAGAATTACTAGAGTGCTAACAGCATCAACCATATTCATTTGAAGTAGGTAATATAAACCCAAAAGGAATAGAATTAATATTGGGAAAAATACTGAGAGGGGGGGGGGGTAAATCAGTATTTAGGGCAGACAACTGACACTTTTATTTTTCCTTCACAAAACCCGTACGCTACTTTCCTAAAGGAAACCAACGTATATACGCAGATATCCTTTGCTGAACTTGCATATGCTCAGAGATCTAATTATGCATTCAATTCTTAACTCAGATCATTACTTTATTCATTCATCAAATATTTCAGAAAACAGTAAACAGGTGCAGAAAGAACAAAATAATCATCACACATAGGCAACACACATGAAAACCAGGATTTTTAGGTGGAAACCCTATTTGGGAGAAAACCACTGTTGCCGTTGTCTTAGCCTTCAAAATTATATTATTAAGAAAACTTCTTAGAACATGTACTGGTGCAGACTCATACCAGCACTCAGGCACCCACCTGTAGAAGGCTACAACCTTCTCTCATTTACCAGCCTCACCTGGAGGGAGCAACAACCCCCTGCACTTGTTTACCAGCCTCTACTGGAAGGGAGCCACTACCCCCTGATATTCACACCAGCTTCTTCTGGCAGAAATCTTCTTCCTTCAGACTGAAGGCTTCAACCCTCAGATTCACTGCAGACCACGTTTCATCAATTTTCAAACTGGATCAAAACAGCTTCAACACAACCCTTTACTTCTCAACAAAAATTATTGCCTAATGCTTCATACAGAACAGTGAGACCACTATAACCATACATCAGAGATAACCCGGACTTTAGAATAGATATGCAGAAACACATTCACCCTTTAAGCAACCATTGGTTCAGATACTATACACGTTTTTCATTAAGAGGATCTGCGTATGTACGTGCTTTCAATGAAGTATACATTTGTACAATTTTTAAAGAAACCCTGAATTTCCATATGTGCTTTTCATTAAGCAGATTTGCATATACGCGCACTTTTCATTCACTGAACCTGCGTATATACTTGAGAAAGATAGGTTTTAAAAAATAGATCAGATCTATGAACTTACCCAGATTTCTTCAAAAGATTTGTGTCAAGTATTCTTCACTTCTTTTCAGATCATCCTTGAGATTCTCATTTATAGATCTAGAGATCTTGAACCTTCTTTATGAACATAGGTGCAACATAAACTTCGGATCTATCAATTAATAAAAGAGTTCAACCATGCAGATATACTTCAGAGTTAAGTATTCAATAAAACCCAGACCACCTGCACACTCGTTGCACAATGATTTTCTTCTCCTTATATAGGGTTACCCATCATCAATACCATGAGTCAAAACCACATAAATTCCAATGGTATTCCTGGACGAGATCACATAGGTGAACCATCATTCAATACAATGGGTCAATACCATGGTAGTTACCCCTGGTTTTACAAATTTAGAGTGCTTTTTCCCATACGCGACTTGGCACGTTATTTCCCGCGTGCATACGCTACTTCGTCTAGAAAAATCCGCATATGCCTTGAGACATACTATTTTCATCATGTTCTGGCACATACTGACATTCCTTCCATCATTACCTTCTGTACTCATTGTAGATACATCAGATTTACATCATTTAACAAGTTCATCAAGACACATTCCATCAAGGAAAACTTCATCAAGTAGGTTGCCATCATCTTCATCAAGTGGGTTTCCATCAAGGACAACACTCTGCATCATATTGCCAACAATCTCGCCCTTTAGACTTGATGGCAACCACGATGGTGTTTGATCACAGGTACATTAAGCATAATGATATTCTCCCCCTATTCAAACACCATGTCACATGTCAGCATAATGGTATTCTCCCCCTATTCAAACACCATGTCACATGTCACTCTCCCCCTTTGACATCAAGGGCAAAGGGTGGACCAAAAGAAGTGCTTTGCAGATCTGAAGTGCACTGAAGTTACCATGCTCCCCCTGAGTTCAAGCTGAATCTTCAAACATATTTTACAATGAAGTACACGACTCTATGACCTTCCTATCACCAAGGACTCATACTTATATCACAGTTCCAACCAAGTGGATTTACATATGAGACTCAAGTACCCAACCAAGTGGGTTTACATATTTGAACAAGTCTTTATATGACTGAACATTACAAATTTACATCATGGGTATCAACATGCCCTTTTTCAACCAATTTCAAATATGACCTTTTGTAACAAAAAAACAACAAGATCTCAAGAAAGAGATTATATTTCAGAATCATCATACTGCCAACAATGCATTTTACTAAGCAAGGCTAATGTTCCCCCTGAAATAGTGCATCCAAGTCTCCTTTCTATATGACCAAGGCTCCTCCCTAGCTTGTGCAACCTGAACACTTTCAATCAGCAAGTCATCAAGGCATCTTTACCCAATAATAGAGAATGAAATAGATATATAAGAACTGGAACACCACCAGAGACATCAAACGACATCAGAGATACCAAACAGCACTGAGAAATGCTGACCCTAATAAAAAATTGTCAGCAATCAACCATACACGGCTTTCTGTATATAAACTCGCGTATATACGTGACTGTCTTTAAAGAAACCCGTGTATCCAATTTAATCTTCTGAATTTAATCAAATCTGATCTTCTGAGAGGCAGAGACAACATACAGCTTTTGTCTGAGATATTTGAACACTTCCCTGGGCAGAGGTTTGGTAAAAATATCAGCAGCTTGTTCTTTGGAGGGAACATACTCCAACTTCACCTTTTGTTCAAGCACTTGTTCACGTAAGAAGTGATACTTGATGGGGATGTGCTTGGTCTTTGAATGCATAACAGTATTCTTTGAGATACTGATGGCACTTGTATTATCACACATAATGGAGATAGGACAATTACATTTGATTTGAAAATCTTCCAAGGTTTGCATCATCCAAAGGAGTTGAGTGCAACAAGATGCGGCAGCCACATATTCTACTTCAGCAGTAGATAAGGCAATAGAACTTTTCTTCTTACTAAACCAAGATACCAACCGGGGCCCCATATAGAATGCACCACCACTTGTGCTTTTCCGATCATCAACATTTCCAGCCCAATCTGCATCAGTGTAAGCATGTAGAGTAACATCAGCATTCTTTGGATACCATACTCCAAAGTCTTGAGTTCCTTGTAGATATTTGAATATTCTCTTGACAACCTGAAGATGAGACTCTTATGTATTAGCTTGAAATTGTCCAATAATTCCAACAGCGTGCATAATATCCGGTCTAGTCCCTATGAGATAAATTAGGCTTCCTATCATAGATCTGTGTTCTGGTTGATTCACCATGGGAGAATCATCATGAGAACTAAGATTGCATCCGGTTATCATTGGTGTACTTATAGGTTTGCACTCTTCCATGCCATACTTCTTCAGAATTTTCTTAAGATATTTTTCTTGTGATAGGAATATACCATCTATAGTTTGATGCACTTGTAAGCCAAGAAAGAATGTTAGTTCACCTAATAGGGACATTTCAAATTCTTGCTGCATGACAGAAGTAAATTTCTGACTCATAGATTCTTCATTACTCCCAAAAATGATATCATCAACATAAACAACCACAATCAATAGTTTATCATTTTCATTCTTTGTGTATAAGTTGCTATCAGCAAACCCCTTTGAAAATCCTTGTTGATGAAGATATATGTCAAGACAATAATACCATGCCCTTGGAGCTTGTTTGAGACCATATAGAGCCTTTTTAAGTTTACAAACAAGATTCTTATCATTTCCCAAAATGAATCCCTCTGGTTGTTCTATATAAACTTCTTCTTCTAGATCACCATTGAGGAATGCAGATTTGACATCCATTTGATAAACTTTGATTTGTTGAGAACTTGAAAAAGCAAGAAACATTCTTATGGCTTCAAGTCTAGCTACAGGAGCAAAAGTTTCTTCAAAGTCTATACCTTCTTGTTGAGTATACCCTTTGCAAACCAGTCTAGATTTGTTTCATATAACATCCCCATTCTCATTTAACTTGTTCTTGAATATCCATTTAGTTCCTCTGACATTTTTATCATGTGGTCTTGGTACCAATTCCCAAGTGTGATTATTCTCAATTTGATCAAGCTCTTCATTCATGGCTTGAATCCAAAATTCATCTTTGCTAGCTTGATTGACATTGTGTGGTTCAATTGTGGATAGAAATGCCAGATAGCTAGAAGAACCCATAAGAGTCCTCCTTGTTTGTACACATGATTCCTTGTTTCCCAAAATTTGAGATTCAGGATGATTCTTTTGAACATATCTGGATGGAGCTTTTCCAGATAGATCATCTTCTGGTACTTCATTGGATCCATTGTCTATATCATTTCTATTTGATGTAGAAGGACAAAATTCACCATCATCTTCTTCTGCTATGTATTTTTATTCTTTAGTAGCTGCAGGAAATTCATCAATTACAACATCAATACATTCAACAATCTTTCTAAGCCTTTTATTGTAACATTTGTATGCTCTGCTTGTAGATGAGTAACCAAGAAATATTCCTTCATCAGATCTGGGTTCAAACTTACCAAGATTTTCATCATTATTTTTGATAAAGCATTTACTTCCAAAAACTCTAAAATTCTTCACAGAAGGAGGATTACCATACCATAGTCCATATGGCGTTTTGTCACTGTTTACCCGAACATGTGCCTTGTTAAGAATATTTGCTGCTGTGTGAGCTTCTTCTCCCCAATAAGTGTGAGGTGTTCCGGAATCATCAAGCATAGCTCTATCCATTTGTTGAATTGTTCTATTCATTCTTTCTTCTACGCCATTTTGTTGTGGAGTGCCTTCTACAGAAAACTGTCTTTTTATGCCATGTTGTTCACAAAATTCAAAGAATTCATTTGATGTATATTCTCCTCCTCGATCAGATCTAATACATTTTATTTTTAGATCTAATTTATTTTCAACCAAATATTTGAAGATCTGAAATTTCTCAAATGCTTCATCTTTGTGTTTAAGCAACCCAATCCAACACATTCTAGAGAAATCATCAATAAATAAGATATATTATTCTTCTCCACGTGGTGACTTTTTCCTCATAGGTCCACATAAGTCAGTATGAACGAGTTCAAGAGGCCTATTTGATGAACCTTCTTTGGCATTGAATTGTACTCTGGTCTGTTTACCAATTGGCAAGATTTGCATATGATGCTCTCTGGTAGATTAATATTGGGAAGACCACGAACTGCTTTAAGTCTACTTGATTTGTTGATTTGAAAGAAGCTTAGTTTCCCCAGCCTTCTATGCCATAGCCAATTTTATGAAGATTTACTTAAGTAACATTGATCTTTGCAGTTCTTCAATACATACAGGTTGCTTGGAGTTCTCTTTCCTTCGATAATGGTTTTACCTGTATCAAGATCATGTACCACACATTCTTTTGAACTAAAGACAACTTCAGTTCCTTGATCACACATTTGACTTACACTTAACATGTTATGTCTTAATCCATCCACATACATGACATTATTAGCTTTCACCTTTTCCTTTAGAAAAACAAACCCTTTTCCCTTAATAACAACAGGTGTATCATTTCCAAAAGTAACATTCTTTTCTTTTTCTAAGGCATCATATGCATGAAGTTTGTTTTTGTCACTTGTCATATGTTTTGAGCATCTGCTGTCAATATACCATTGATTTTCTTCACCTTCTGCAAATAAATTTATGCCACAATTTTCAACCTGTTTTTCCTTCTTTTTCCAAACTTTGGAACTTGAAGGAACATGTTCTTTTGTGTTGTGTAACCAGCTCCAAAAATAGAAGAAAAGAGATATGAACGCCTTAGAAATAAGCCACTTCGAGGGGCAACCTCCAATACATTACATAAATGAACAATTATTGGATGATACAAATGAAAAAAACCTCCTTCTATATATAGGAGTCCATGGGGCCACAATATAATCCTAGTGGGGCCATAATGTAATCCTAGCCGACCTAACAATAATAATTTAAGGGAACAATAATAACAATATGGGGGTTATGAGGGGTAATAATAACAATAAGGGGGGCTACACTAACATAATAAGGGGCTACACTATTAATATAGGGACTAAACTGCCCTCTCCTTCAAAAAAGTGTTGTCCTCAACGCTTGATTATTTCTTGATGCTTCTGTATAAAATTCTCATACTCCCATGTGGAATCTTCTACGGGAAAGTTCTTCCACTTGCTGAGATACTCTGAAATTGATCGTACTTGTCGATTTCTTGTTTCAGTGACTGCTTCAGAACTTCTTTTGATGTGATGTTGATCTTCCTGTTGTTTCATTAGATTCTGCACCAAAGTTGGGTTATCCTTTCAGAGTTGGAGAACTTGTTGTTGATGCTCGCTGTGATATTCCACTAATTTATCATCCATATTAGATATTATTTGATCGTTCAAACCATCCAACTTAGCCTCCATTTCTGCTTTTAAACCATCTATTTCATCTTCGATTGCTCTTCGTAAGATTGAAGCTTGTTGGACTTGGTATTGTAATTTTGATATCTCATACTGCAATTCTTCCTCTTCATGCATCATTGTATAGATTTATGAGGGCTTAATGGGTATGGAATTATTTTTTGGAGGTATTATATAACCCAATGCTGATAAATATTCTTCAATATGCCCTTGGAATCACTTCAAACTGCTTTTTCAAACAAACATTCTGCAATTTAAAAAAAAACAAATACACACCTTTTAATTGCTTTTGAGGAGCTCGATATTGAAATTGTATTATCTCTGTGATTGAGGCTCTCTAATATCTTAAATTGATCACTGAAGTAGCCCTTTGAATTCTCTTTTTAATTCCATAGGTCTGACTTGATTTGTATTCTCCAATACAAAGTTGTGTCCAATCTCCCACAATGACCTAATTCTGGACTGGTTCAGTAGAGAAAACTTGTAGGACTTGCCCTGTGTCACTGTTTCGTCCTTTGTCTCTGAAATTGATAGCCAAGAAACTAAATTCCATGTACTTGCGACCACTTTTTATGGCAGTCAAATCCACTACCCAGAAAGAGAGTTATTGAACTTTTCCCACGATCACCTCTTTGAGATGAAATTCAGGAGCCTAAAAAAGCACTACCTTCCACAGATCATATCTCCAAAAATATTGCGAACCAAGCTCTGAAATTTTTTGACGAATTTCCTCAGGATTTTAGCTTCACACCCGAGGAAGTTTAGATTCTAAACATTCATAGAAAAAAAAATTATAGCGCAAATGCCACGATGACCTGTTTAGGAGCCTAAACAAATACCTAACTTCCACAGATCATATCTCCGAAAATATTGTGAACCAAGCTTTGAAATTTTTAGAAAATATTCCTCAGGATTTCGGCTTCGTATCCTAAAAATTTCAGCTTCTGAAATTTCGTAGAAAAAAAGTTATAGCGAAAATACCACGATGACCTGTTTGAAGTAGTGAAACCCTAGAATCCAAACCTCTGATACCAAATGTTGTGTAACCAGCTCCAAAAAGAGAAGAAAAGAGATATGAACTCCTTAGAAATGAGCCACTTCAAGGGGGCAACCTCTAATACATTACATAAATGAACAATTCTTGGATGATACAAATGAACAAAACCTCCTTCTATATATAGGAGTCCATGGGGCCACAATATAATCCTAGTGGGGCCACAATGTAATCCTAGCCGACCTAAAAATAATAATGTAAGGGCACAATAATAACAATATGGGGGTTACAGGGGTATAATAATAACAATAAGGGGGGCTACACTAACATAATAAGGGGCTACACTATTAATATATGGACTTAACATTTTGGCTGTATTTTGCTCCTGCATTCAGATTCTTCATGGCCAAAGTTATTGCAATAAGCACATTCAACTTCATTTTGAAGAGGAGAAAAGTTGTTATAGACATTATTCCTTGGTTAAATATACATCTTTTTCTTTCTTGCTTCTCTTGTCATGATGGTTTTATATGCAACACATTGAATAGCTTTATGACCAAAATTGTGACATGAGAAACATTGTCCATTGAAGTAGAAATTTCTGCGATCATAAACTTTTCTATTTGAATTTACCTGTTGGTTGTAGCCCTTTTGAAAATTATCCCTGTTAGTGTTCCTTGTATCATGCTTTACCTGTAAATTTTATTTATTCCCTTTCTCAGTGGTTGAATGACGTAAACCAGTTGTAGCTGCTTTTAGGTAATTTGGAGCTGAGGCCTGAGAAGATTCTCCTGTATATCCAAGACCTGTCTTTATAAGAGGAGACCGTTGTACCTTGATAATTTCATCTAAGGTTTCTGAACCCTTAGAAAGTCTAAGATTGAGAGTCTTCTCTTTCTCATGATCTTTTCTTATCTTTACAACTTCACACTCTAATTCTCCAATGCGTTTTTCCTTTTCTTCAAGCTGATTTTCAAGAGTCTCTATGATTATGTTCTTTTCTTCTAGTCTTATTTTAAGTTGATTGTTTTCTTCAAGAAAATCCTTGTCCTCTAGAGCATCCAAAAAAGTATCATTAGATTCAAAAGCCATGAGAAGTCTAAGATCTTGTTCACATTCTTCCTCACTATCAGATAACCCATCACTATCTTCATTAGTATAGTAACTTTTCTTAGTGCTAGATCTGTTCTTATTCCTTCTTGCTACTTCTTTCCCTTTAGCAGATGTTTCTTTATAAGGACACTTTGTAGCATAATTACCAACTCTTCCACATTCAAAACATTTTAAAGGAATCTTACCTCTAAATCGTCCTGTGCCAAGTTGAAATTTCTTTACAAAGTTTGCCTCATCCTCTTCTGAGATATATCCTGATCCTTCTACCTTTTGAACTTCTTTCCCTTTTGTAGAATCTTTAGGAACAAATTATTTGACTTCAGATGGTCCTCCTCTCCTCATTTCATATGCAGTCAGTATGCCATGAAGTTGCACCACAGTAAGAGTTTGAAGATCCTGTTTTTCTTCAGGATCAGAGACTTTTGATTCAAATTTTGCCGTTAGTGATCTTAAGATTTTCTCAACCAAGGTAGATTCGGTTATTGTTTCTCCCAGATTTCTCATACGATTTACAACATCATCAAGACATGAAAAGAAACTGGCAACACTCTCATCATTATGCATTTTTAAATTTTCATATTCAATTCTGAGAGTTTAAAGTTTTTCACTTTTTACCTTTTCATCACCTTCATAACTTAGAATGCTTTTGTCCCAAATTTCTTTTGCTGTATTCAGCTGCATGACTTTGAAAAATTCAGCTTTAGTCAGGCTTCCGATTAGAGAATTCACCGCCTTTGCATTTGATTCATAATTCTTCCTTTCAGTTGGATCTGTAGGTATAGTAGCTGGATATTGATATCCTTGTACAACAATGGCTCATATATCTGCTCCCATAGACTGAAGATAAGATCTCATCCTTATTTTCCAGAAGATTAAATTGCTTCCATTGAATAGTGGAGGCTTGATAGATGATGTTCCCTCATGATTGCTCATCTTGCTTGATCTTCCTTCTAGCGGTTAAGCCTTTTCAGAAGGACCTGCTCCGATACCAATTGTTGGGAAAAATACTGAGAGGGAGGGGGGGGGGGGGTGGTGAATCGGTATCTAGGGCAGAAAATTAACACTTTTATTTTTCCTTCACAAAACCCATACGCTACTTTCCTTAAGGCAACCAGCGTATATACGCGGATATCCTTTACTAAACTCGCATATGCTCAGAGATCTAATTATGCATTCAATTCTTAATTCATATCATTACTTTATTCATTTATCAGATATTTCAGAAAATAGTAAATAGGTGCAGAAAGAACAGAATAATCATCACACATAGGCAACACATATGAACACCAGGATTTTTAGGTGGAAACCCTATTTGGGAGAAAACCACTGCTGTCGTCATCTCAGCCTTCAAAATTATATTATTAAGAAAACTTCTTACAACATGTACTCGTGCTGACTCATACCAGCACTCAGGCACCCACCTATAGAAGGCTACAACCTTCTCTCATTTACCAGCCTCACCTAGAGGGAGAAACAACCCCCTACACTCGTTTACCAGCCTCTCCTGGAAGGGAGCCACTACCCCCTAATATTCACACCAGCTTCTTCTGGCAGAAATCTTCTTCCTTCAGTCTCTTCTTCCTTCAGACTGAACGCTTCAACCCTCAGATTCACTGCAGACCACGTTTCATCAATTTTCAAACTGGATCAAAACAGCTTCAACACAACCCTTTACTTCTCAACAAACATTCTTGCCCAATGCTTCATACAGAACAGTGAGACCACTGTAACTAGACATCAGAGAAAACCCAAACTTCAAAATAGATATGCAGAAACACATTCACCCTTTAAGCAACCATTGGTTCAGATACTATACATGTTTTTCATTAAGAGGATCTGTGTATGTACGCGCTTTCAATGAAGAGAAACCGTGTATACATTTGTACACTTTTTAAAGAAACCCTGACTGCCCATACGCGCTTTTCATTAAGAAGATTCACGTATACACACGCTTTTCATTCACTGAACCTGCGTATATATTTGAGAAAGATAGGTTTTACAAAACAGATCAGATCTATGAACTTACCCAGATTTCTTCAACAGATTTGCGTCAAGTCTTCTTCACTTCTTTTCAGATCATCCTTGAGATTCTCATTTATAGATCTAGAGATCTTGAACCTTCTTATGAACATAGGTGTAACAGAGACTTCAGATCTATCAATTAAGAACAGAGTTCAACCATGCAGATATACTTCAGAGTTAAGTATTTAATAAAACCCAGACCACTTGCACACTCTTTGCACAATGATTTTCTTCTCCTTATATAGGGTTACCCTTCATCAATACCATGATTCAAAACCACATAACTTCCAATGGTATTCCTGGACGGGATCAAATAGGTGAACCATCATTCAATACAATGGGTCAATACCATGGTAGTTACCCCTGGTTTTACAAATTTAGAGCGCTTTTTCCCATGTGCGACTTGGCACGTTATTTCCCGCGTGCATACGCTACTTTGTCTAAAAAAATCCACGTATGCCTTGAGACATACTCTTTTCATCATGTTCTGGCACATACTGACATTCCTTCCATCATTACCTTTTGTACTCATTGTAGATACATCAGATTTACATCGTTTAACAAGTTCATGAAGACACATTCCATCAAGGACAACTTCATCAAGTAGGTTGCCATCATCTTCATCAAGTGGGTTGCCGTCAAGGACAACACTCTACATCATATTGCCAACAATTAATTGTTCCTTTGTTTTTATAAGTACTTTAATTCTTGAAAGAATCTTTGTATGTTGTAAGGATAGAATGTGATAATTCTGTTATGAATTGATTAATAGAATTGTACAAGTTTAGTGTAGAATATTTTATTCTATATAACTGTAAACCCTCTAGATCTAGATTAATTTTTCCATTTCTAAAAATTATACCCCTAATTACAAAGGAAGGTCTATATGATTGAAATGAAACAATTTAGAGAATTAGTTTGAAAACTCTGTAATTAAAGAAATGACCTACGAAATAGTTAGTCCCATCTAGAGTAAAAATCCAGACAGGATAGTCTACCCTGAAGAGGAATAAATGTACACAGACTGAGGGTTTTGAAGAGAACCCTCTTTTATTTACAGATGGTCCAAAAATTTGGGGAGGGGACTTATTAAAAATAAATAAAAGAGGAATTTATTGAATGTAAAAGTCGAACTATAGAGGTGTTATTTACAGTGCAAGACAAAATAAAACATAATAGCTTAAATTCACAGTGTTTTCATTACAGTAAAAGAATTAAAACTCTGTGGAGAATAATATGTAGTGAAAACATAATAAATTTGTTGAAGGAATAGCTTGGGAAGAAAATAAAATTATAACAACTGTAATTTATCTCTGGAAATATTCGAAGCTAAAATTTTGTATATGAATATAAGAATTAAAATAGAATATAAAGAAAAACCCCAAACGGTGTGAACCATGCTGTAAATTCTGACAGTAAACATGAAAACCATACAGTACCCTCGATGGGGCTATTTGAGAATTCTAAAGCAGTTACATTGTAAGACAAGAAATATCGATTCCATATGCAAGGAAAAAAAGGTGAGTTTGAGGCACATACCAAGATTAATAATTTACAAAGAACGTATAGACAAAGTATTTAAGGTTGAAATAATATTGAAGCATTTACATATGGCTGAAACCAAAACTAAGTAATCATTGCAAGTTATCTCAAAAGATGTAATTTCCTCTTAGGACCAGAATGGGGTTTGAAACCCTCCTTTTCCAAAAATGTAAGCAAATTTATAACAAAATATTTATCTTTTAAGAAGCCTCTGCAGGCTAGAACTAAGACCCAAACATATACAACTTCGACAAGAGTTAAAATTACACATCCCTCATATCATAACTATATCAGTTCTAAAAGATCTGAGAACGTCTTGACAGAGACAGCCAAAGGAGTCAGGTACCTATACAATACCCATAAGGATAATCTTAGGCTATCTCTGACCAATGCTAGTGGTGTTGTAGGAGGTAGGGTTTCGTGATAATGTTACCTATCATAACAAAAGACAAATATCATTAAATAAATCCCATTTCATGGGCTTACAAAAGAGTAATTAGATAAAAATGATATGCAGGGATGTGTATTGAACGATAAATTACATCTCAAACGAATGCAACTATGGAATGATAAAACTTGAGAAGAGAAAACAAGTTTAAAAGTCTGTAAAAGTTTTTACAAAAAAAAATATACTTAAATTCCTTCATTAAAACTCAGGATAACAATAAGGCCTTATCTGGGTCAACTCGTTTGAAGTTTCAAGGTCACAGAACGGAGAACAATGCACTGGAACAACAATGGAGTCATAATTCAAGCACACCCAAGACACCATGGTTGTAAAGAAACCATAATTGTAAATATTTCTAACATTTTATGGATAGAGGTTATAGGTGGTATCAAAGAAGCGTTCACACGGTGGGACCTAGTTGGGTCACCTAAATAATGAATTTATGTGTAAATTGTGTATAGAAATAATAAGGAGACATTTATAGAGTACAATGAGGAGAGGCTCAGTACATCAGTCTCCCAGGACTACAAGTGAAGCACACCCCCAGTCTAACCCAAAAATAAATCTAGAAATGTGGGTGCATTTAAGCATGGACCAACATCAAAACACCAACTGACTACTCGAAAAACAACAATGGAAGACCAATAGACTACTGTATACTGTGCAAAAATTATGATAAGAGATGGTTTAGGTGAGAAGTGATAATGAGAGGCTAATGCGGGAATAAAAAATAATTCTTAAAAGTCTCCCAGATAGAAAAAATCAAGGAACAACTTAGCTTGGTCACGAAATAAATACTCAAGAAGAGGGTGAAAAATGGAAAAAAACCAATGATAAGGCAGAGAGTACCCATACCCAGTGGAGTAATAAGAAACAGGATTATAATGAAGCCCAGTCAGGAAATGCATCTGATTAGCAAGAGATAAAAAACAAATAATGGAGCTACAAGGTGAATACCGAAAAATTAAACCTCCTACATTCGACAGAGAGGGAGAAGAGGTAGCAGAGGCATGGAAAATGAAAATGAATAAATATTTTCAGGTCTATGAATATAATATCCAATTTAAATCTCTCTTGACTACTTATAAATTATAGGAAAAAGCCACATTATGGTGGGAGGAAGTAAAAAACGTGCAAGGAATCAAAGACCAGAATGTGACTTGGGACAAATTTCAATAGTATTTTAAAGAAAAATATTTAACCGAGTGCTTATAGGATGAAAAGCCTCTATAATTTCAAGGTTTGAGGCAGGGACAACTGACAATGGATGAATTCATCATAAAATTTACCTCCCTATTATGATATGTTTCGTACCTGAGAGACATAAAAGAAAAAGTACAACAATTCTTGAGTAGTTACTTGCCCACATGAAGGAAAGAATCAAGTTTTAAAATACAAAAACCATGGACGAGGTGATACGAAAGGCACATATGTGCTATCAATAGTCTAGGGTGAAAGGAGAAGCTGCTAGGAGCTAGCCGCCAAAGAAGGTACAGAAAAATAATTCCAATTTCAGGAGCAGAAGATATGGAAAATATAAAAATACAGCCAGGAATACATCAAATAGACAACAAGGGAGAAACTAGAAAAAGACCAGGTGGCCAATAGAAGGGTTAACCACAAAATATTCTAGTAGACCCGATCATAGACAGATCCAGAAACATCTATTATTCTAATATTTCTTTTCCTATAACCTCATTACAACGAAAAGGATCTGTTTATGGACCAGTGAATGCCAAACCAACTTCGAGCAGTTAAAATAATTACTGAATACAACCCCTGAATTAAATGTCGTTGATCCAAACAAGGAATTTTAAAGTTGCAATGATGCTTCCAAACAAGGAGTAGGAGTTGGATTGACACAAGACGAAAAATTTGTGGCTTATGAGTCTAGGAAGCTAAAATATCATGAGCATCGATATTTTGCATATTATCTAGAGCTGACTGTAGTAGTGCACACATTGAATGCATGGAGGCACTAGCTATTGGGAAAAATATTTGTATTAAACAAAAAATCAAGGTAGTTTGACCAGTTATTTTAAAGAAATTGACTTGAATTCTCATCAATCGAGGTGGAATGCATTGTTAAGTGAATTTGATTTTGAAATTCGGCATGGTAAGGGAAAATAAAACTCTTTCGTTGATGCTTTAAGTATAAAATTACACTATGTGTATGAACTCTATTTTAACGAAGTGGAATTTAAGTTCCAAGAACAAGTGGAGGATGCTATAGAACAGGATCCTGAATATCAATTTCTATGGAAGCAAATGCAACAAGAAGAAAAGAAAGGAAAGAAAAAAGAGTACAAGATCAGCAATGAACGACTATTGACATTTTGAGGGAAAATATACATTCCTAATCGAATGAGTTTAAACGAATTGATCTTAGCTGAATATCATCGAAGTTCTTATTCTAGACATCCTCGTTACCAGAAAATGCTAACAATAGTCAGGAAAGACTACTTTTGGCTGGGAATGCGTAAAAATATTGTTTAATATTTGACTAAATGTTTGGAATGTCAACAGGTTAAGATGGAACATCAACACCTAGTAGTGCTATTGCAGCCTATTCCCATGCTGAAATGAAAGTGGGAAGTTACATCGTTAGATTTTATTACAGGCCTACCGGAAACAAAGAAACACAATGACTGAATAATGGTGGTAGTTGATCTATTCAGCAAGGAAACTCACTTTCTTCCAGTACAGTCAAATTATAAAACTGCACATATTTTTGATATATTTATGAGGGAAGTGTTTGTATTAAGGTGCATACTAGAAAAAATTACCTCAAGCAGAGATGTAAAGTTCAACTGCACTTTTTCGAAGGCCCTGTTCTTGAGTCTAGGCACACAAATTAAATTCAGTATTATGTACCATCCACAGAAATATGGTCAGACGGAACGAGTGAACCACATTTTGGAGGGCATGTTGTGGATGAATGTAATGCATCAACCTATGAATTGGGAATATTATTTAAACCTCGTAAAATTTTCTTGCAATAATGGACACGAATAAACCCTTAGGATGAGTCGCTTTGAAGAATTATATGGTAGGAAATGTCGAACACCCATTAACTGGAGTAGCCCAGAGACCAAGCTAATGCTTGGACCTGAAATTTTAGTTGAGATGGAACAAGAAGTGAAGAAGATCCGACAAAATCTAAAAGGTACCCAGGATCGGTAGAAAGTGTATGTAGATAGAAAGATGACCTATGGGAATTTGAAGTGTGTGATCATGTTTATTTTAGAATTAGACCCAACAAGAGCACCTTAAGGTGGAATACTTGCACCAAGTTTGCACCTTGATTATGTGGACCTTTCCAAATCTTGGAAATGGTGGGACTAGTGGCTTATCAGCTAGCTTTACCATGACACATTCTAGTTCACAATGTGTTTCATATGTCCATATTAAAAATATATGTGCATGACCCCAAGCACATAATAAGTTGGCATAACATTAAGGTAGGATCAAATTGAATTCTAAGAGTCCTAAGAAGATAATTATTTACTTGAAAAATTCAAATATTTACCAGTTTTAGGTCAAACTAGACGACGATTTTCTGGTAGAACCTTAGCGTATTCTCGAGCAGAGAGAAATAATGCTCTGGAGGCAAGCCATCACCCAAGTTAAAGTGCATTGGAATAACTTTGGCCTTGAGGAGGCTACTTGGGAAGATGAAATATTTATAGGAGAGGCCTATCCAGAATTATTTATTGGAATGGAGTAAAACACTAAGGACAATGTTTACCTCGATTGGGGAAGATGTAACACCCAGATTTGATTTTCTATGTTATTTTAATTCATACATT
This sequence comes from Pinus albicaulis, assembly GCA_034641835.2. NCBI lineage: Eukaryota > Viridiplantae > Streptophyta > Pinopsida > Pinales > Pinaceae > Pinus > Pinus albicaulis. The sequence continues at coordinate 1,257,557,887 of CM076572.1, read as the reverse complement.
TAACTTGTTTCAGTTAAACTTGATTAATAATTATATTATTCAAATTATGAAGAACAATTTAATTATTCTTTTGTCTAAAGATTAATTATGAAGTGGTTTTCATAAACTGATCGTTAAGTGTCCAAGTTACCGGAGTGGTTAGATTAAAAGCAGTTATTTGACAGTTACCTTTCCTTTGGGAATAAAAATAAAACCATGATGTAGAAAATGGGTTTTCTGAAAAATGAAAAAGACAAGAAGAAGGGTGGAAGGTGGGAGTGTCCAAAGCCGGTTAGAACCGATGGAACTCTGATAAAACCTGATAATTGGAGAAGGGACTTGAAGATGGTCTCGAGATCTCTCTCTAGAGAAACTGCTAAATAATGTTACTCTGGTGAATATCATTAGGGGAGAAGAGGATGTAATAGCCTCTCTCATGGTTGGGAGGATACCATGGACCCTATTATTTTGAAGTAGGTACTCTAAACCCAACATGAATAGAATTTAGAGTTCCTTTGTTTTTATAAGGACTTTAATTCTGGAAAGAAGTTTTCTATGTTGTAATGATATAATGTGATAATTCTGTTATGAGTTTATTAATAGCACTGTAAAAGTTTAGAGTAGAATATTTAAATATTGATAACTGTAAACCCTCTAGCTCTGGACTGAATTTTTCTTGTTATGGAAATTGTACCCTTAATTGTAGTGGAAGGTTTATATGATTGAAATTAAACAATGTAGAGAATTATTTTGAAAAATCTGTACTCAAGGATATGACCGATGGAATAGTTAGTCCCATCCAGAGTAAAAATCCAGACATGATGGTCTACCCTAAAGAGTAATAAATGTACAGGGACTGAGGGTTGGGAATAAAAGCCTCTTTTATTTACAGATGGTCTGGAAGAAAACATAATAGCATAAATTCACAATGTCATATATTATCAATACAGTAAAGGAAAAAAAACTCTATGGAGAATAATATGTATTTAAAACAGAACAACTTTCCTAGAGGAATATCTTGGAAAGAAAATAAAATTATAAAAACTGTAATATATCTCTGGAAAATATTTGAAGCTAACATTTCATATATGACTATAAGAATTAAAATATAATATATAGAAAATGTCCAAATGGTGTGAACCATGCTGTAAATTCCTGTAGTAAACATGAAAACCATACATTACCCTCAATGGGGTCATTTTAGAATTCTAATTCATTTGCATTGTATGAAACTCAATATCGATTCCACATGCAAGGCAAAAAATGCCAATTTATGGCACAGACCAAGATCAATTATTTACAAAAAACCTATAAACAGAGTCTTTAAGGTTGAAATACTATTAAAGAATTTACAAAGGGCCGAAACCAAAACTAGCTACTCACCACAAGTTATATCAAAATATGCATTGTCCTCTGAGGACCATAATGGGGTTTGAAACCCTCCTTTTCCAAAATTGTAAGCAAATTTATAACACGAGACTTATCATTTAAGAAGCCTCGGTAGGCTATAACTAAGACAAAAATATATACAACTTCGACAAGAATTAAAATTAGAGAGCCCTCATATCATAACTATATATGTTCAAAAAGGTCTGAGAACATCTCAACAAAGACAACGAGAGGACTTAGGTACTTGGAAAATAAAAAGAAGAAGTATCTAAGGCTAGCTGAGACCAATGCTAGTTGTGCTATAGGAGTTAGTGTTTGGTGATAACGTTACATGCCATAACCACAAACAATGAACATTAAATAAATACCATGTCAAGGGTTTCTAGAAGAGTAATGAGATAAAAATAATATGCAAGCGCAGGTATTGAATGAGAAATCACCTCTCAGGTGAATGCAACTATGGAACAATACAATATGAGAAGATAAAACATTTTTGAAAGTGTGTAAAAGTGTTTATGAAACAAAATATACATAAATTCCTCCATTAAAACTCAGCATAACCATGAGGCCTTACTTGGGTCATTTCGGTCTAAATTTCAATGTCACGGAATGGGGAAGAATGCATTAGAACAATGATAGAGTCAGAGTGCATGAACAACCAAGACACTATTACTATAAAGAAATCGTAAATGACCCTTAGCACCGAGAATAAATATCGAAAGAGGAACAAAAAGAACAGTAATTGGAAGATGTTAATGATGGAAGGCCAGAGAGGGTGATAAGGTTATTACCACTCCACTGTGTGGAATATCTAGAGGCTAATCCATGGAGGAGGCAAATGTTACAGTGAAGGCAGAGCATAGAGGAAAAATGAAAGTGGTTAGGTTTTGGGGGGTAGGGTTACACTCTAAATACCCCTAACCCATATCGAATCATAGGATTGTCAAAGATCTAAGGCCTAAGATATGGATAGAAATTATAGGAGGTATCCGAGTAGCATTCACACATTGGGACCCAGTTGGGTCACTTAAACAAAAAATTGATGTGTAAATTGTGCACATAAATGAGAAGGAGAAACTGATAGACTACAATGAGGAGAGGCTCGGTACATTAGGATCCTAGGACTATAGGGGAAGAACACGCCTAGTCTAACCTAGAAATAAATCTAGAAATGTGGGTGCAGCTGAGCATGGTCCAACATCAACAAACCAGTGAGCTACTCGAAGAACAACAACTTCAGACCAGTAGACTACTTGATATTGTTCAAAAATTACGAGAAGAGATGGTTTGGGTGAGAAGTGATAACGATAGGCTGATGCAGGAACAGGAAGGAATTCTTAAAATTCTTTCAGATGGACAAAATCAAGGAAGGGCTCAGCCCAGCCCCGAAAGAAATTCTTGATAAGAGGGTGAACAACGACATGAAACCAATGATAAGCCGAAGAGTATCCATACCTAGCAGAGTATTAAGGACCAGAATTATAAGGAATCTCAATTAAGAAATGTATCAGATCATAAGGAGATAAAAAAAATAGAAGGAGAGTTGCAAGGTGAATTCCAAAAAATTAAACCTCCTATATTTGATGGAGAGGCATAAGAGGTAGCAGAGGCATTGATAATGAACATGAATAAATATTTTCATGTCTATTAATATAATATTAAATTGAAAGCACACTTGACCATTTATCAACTGTAGGAAAAAGCCACATTATAGTGGGATGAAGTAAAAAATGTGCAAGGAAGTGAATATCGGAATGTGACTTGGGATGAATTCTAGGAGTATTTTAAAGACAAATATTTAACTGATCTCTTTGAAAATGAAAAGTATCTAGAATTTCATGATTTCAAAATGTTAAAACTGGAAATGGATGAACTCATCACAAAATTGAGCTCCCTATTAAGATCTAAAAAAGCTTCTTTGATTTGTAGAGTCTCCATATCTTCTTGATCATCTATTTCTATAATGAAATTTATATCTAAGGCTCGATAGTTCGATTCAGCCTTGAGTTTGGCTAAACCTTGGCCTTTAATCAATTTAATAGGCTTTATTTCAATATCATATTCCAATATAGTGGAAATCCATTTACCTTTCTTTCCATCAGGCCCATTCAGAGTCAGAATATCCTTTACTACAGAGTTTGGAACATGTGCAATTATGTGGGAATATAAAATATACACTCTGAAATCTTTAATAGCTTTCACTAAAGAAAGTGCTTGCATTTCCATAATGTTGTACTTTAGTGTTGCATCTCTTAAGGATTTGCCGAAAAAAGAAATGGGTTTTTTATAACCTTCATCATTCTTTTGCAACAAGACTGCTGCAATGGTGTGTTCTGAAGCAAAAGAAAAAAATATAAAATAATTTTTGAAATCAGGAATTATGAGGACAAGTGTTTTAGTGAGAGCTTGTTTGATTGTTTCATAAGATTTTTTAGCCTCTAATGTCCATTTAAGTTTTGAATCCTTTTTTAACATGTTATTCAATTCTCTTCTTAGTTCTGCTAAATTAGAAATGAATATTCTAAGAAAGTTTATTTTACCTATGAATGCTTGTAATTCTTTGATGCTTCTAGGATGAATGATATTCAGAATTGCTTCTATCCTAGTTGGATCTATTCTAATTCCCTATTTTGAAATTATATGTCCTAGGATTTTACCTTATTCTAATCCAAAGAGTGTCTTTTTAGGGTTCAAGGAAATGCCAATTTTTTTGCATTTAATAAAAACACATCTCAAATGGTCTAGAGGCTCATTATCTGTTTTGTAAAATACTGTGATATCATCTAGATAAATGAATAGAAAGTCATGAATTTATTTGTTAAATGTTATGTCTATATCTCTTTGGAATGTAGCTCCAGCATTTATCAATCCAAAAGGCATTTTCACATACATGAAAGCTCCCCATGGAGTGGTAAATGTAGTTTTTTCTTGGTCTTCTAGTTGGACCAAGATTTGGTTATATCTAGAGAATCCATCAAGTAATGAAATTCTAGATGAACCTAATACCCTCTGTAGGCGGTGATCCATTTTAGGAAGAGGATAATTATATTTTAATGACACTTTGATTAAGTTTTGGAAATCAACACAGAGTCTTATTTCCCCTATTTTCTTCGTAGTGGGGACTAGATTTTAGACCCAATCATAATATCTAATGGGTTCTATTATTTGTGCTTCATATATCCTTTTTACCTCTTTTTCAATAAATGGAATAAGAGCAAGGTTAATCCTCCTAAGCTTTTGTTTAAAGGGTTTCTGATTTTCTTTGATTGGTATTTTATGTTGAATGATGCTAGTGTTATAAGATTTGAAGTCTTCACAACTCCAGGAAAATACATCTTGAAATTCTTTAAAAAAACTGATGTATTTCACCTTCCCATCTGGACGTAATGCTTTGGATAACTTGATAAGCTTTGGTTTTTCTTATGTTCCTATGTTACATTCTTCTATATTTGATCTTAAGGGTTCCATTTTTTGTTTTCTAGCTACATCATTGGAATAAAAAGGATCTTCTAATGCGGCTAATCCCTTAGGCAAAAATTTATCTTTAAGGTTTAAAATCTTTGATTCGTCATTAATTAATTCTTCTATTTCTATTTTTTCTAATTGATCTATTTCTACTTTAGTAAATCTATTTGGTTCTATTTTATCTACATTATTTATATCTAACTCGTTATTCATGGTATAATTAGCTGTACAATCAACATCTATATTATAATTCTAAAATTCTCCCTCACAACTCATAAAATTATAGATTTATGAGTCTTGTGAAAATATCTGCCAATATTTCAAATTATCATGAATAGTTGGCCTATGTCTTTCCTCTGTAGTGTATTGATGATTTGGCTAGAAAAGTAATCTGCATGTGCTAGCAAAGGTAGCCAAACTATGTGCCTGCATATTTTGTTTTCTTGGAATCATAACAAAGTCAGTTTCAAGAAAGCCTTTTATCAAGTCTAGAATGGTTTCTCTGTATTGGCTAAGTCTAGGATTCTTCATAACATACTCTCCCTTGATTTTTTTATGATATGTTCTAAAACTCGTAAGACAGAAACTCTTTTGGCTCCAAGTTTTCTTACAATTTGCAGTCCTAACACTAAAGCTTCATACAATGCCATGTTATTAGTGAAATTAAAATTTAACCTAAATGCATGTCCTTCAGAATGATCATTTTCTAAGTTATAAATCCATATTCCTGCTCCTGATCCTAGTTTGTTTACAGAAACATCGAAATCTAAATGCCACATAGACTCATGAGTTATTTTGTCACTGTCAATTTCTTTATGTTTCTGTTCTAGTGTTGTTTTTTAATCTTTTCCACTGTATGAATGACATAGGACGAAAGAATCCATATGAGAATGTATAGAGTAGATAGGATAATTCTCTGTTTTTTTTGCACTACTGACCATGTATTTCATTAAATTTTCTCTGTAAATATTTTTGGGTTGACCAAATAAAAAAAATGTAGCATATGACATGTCTAACTGCAGTGATCCATGTAATTTTTATCCCCATGAGGGAGATAATAACATTCCATACTTTGGAGGGATATCAACAACTACAATATCCATTAAAATACTCTTAGCTAGGTATTGTGCTAGAGTGACACAAAATCCTTTTATCAGGCCAAGACATTTAAATTTACTAGAATCAAAGGAAGTAGGTCTTTGTATGGTCTAGTGATGTCTAAGTTCAGTGTAATTTCCATGATTTCCTTAGGCCTTAAGTTATGGGATGGTCCTGAATATAGCATAGCATTGTGTAACATTTGATCATGAATACTCAAGCTAATGTAAAATTGAGGAACACCTCCTTCTTGATGTTCACCATTAAATTCATGACCGAATAGTAGTTCAAGTTGGTCATCATTGAGGTTAAAAAAATCTTCTCCTTCACTTATGTTCAGAGTTTCAGTGGTTTGAGCTTTGTATGAGTCATCTTTTACTAGCTATATTAAAGGAACGAGTATTTTCAATTTGTCTATTTTCGTTTGAATATTGAATGGGACTAGATCTTTTCCTAATTGAATGATTTCTTCTTTACCACTTGCAGTTTGTATGTTTTTATCCTTTTTCTCAATAGTTGGTGATTTAGTCTGTCTATCTACTGTTTTATTTTAAATTTTATTTACTGGAACAATTTAAGTATCAATAGAAGTTTGAGCAGCAATTGATGTTTGAGTACCAGCAGAATGTTATGTCTATAAATTTTGGACTAATTGCAACTTTTGGATTGGAAGTATTGTGGGTTTCTCTTGGGAGAATTTGTAAAGTTTTGGTTATAGGAGCTTCTACTATTTTCTTATTTTTGGTTTGGACAGTTTTCTTAGTAGGATCTTCTGTATAATTTTTATTTCTAAGGTTATACTGTTTCTGAACTTCATTTATAACAAATTCATAACCTTGTTTATAGTCAAATTAATCTCGAGATTATAATTGTGACTCTTGTAACATGTATAATTCTTGTTCTTCTTGGGTAAGAAAATTAGTATTTTCATAATTTATCCCCACTAAGTTAATCTAGGTGTCCTAGTCTTCATCAATTTGTTGAGAACTTTTAGCATAGCTTTCTTGGGAATGTGACCTAATCTGTTGGTCAGGTATTTCTCTAGATTTTCATGTATTAAGATTTTTCCTAAAGTTGGGATTTCTAATTTAAGGACCTTCTTGATTATCCCACTAGGGTTTTGTTTCCATGTTTTCTAATCTATCCATTAGTCTCTCCATAATTTTACCTAAAATTTCTATTTTTCTATATGATGTGGATGGTTCTTCCTTAATAGTTACCCTTCTTTCATTTCTCATCCTATTTCTTTTAGCAAATAAGTTAGGTTCTACACTAACTACATTACTCTTCATTTATTCTAAGGTTTCAAGGTTCCTTTATCTCAGTTGGTAGGACATATTAGAACCAAAACCATCAGGGAATTTAAGAAAGGCCAAGTCTAGTGGAGGTTTGATATTTGCAGGAATTGCATTACAAATACTATTAAACCTAGTACAATAATCCTGAACTGATTCATTAGGATCTCTTCTAATGTTTTCATATTCAGATAATAGTTGTAAATGGTTCTTATTTCTTTCCCATATATTGATAGATAATCTATGGAAAGCAGCTAAATCAGCAATATGACCAGCAGGTAAAGCTTTAAAAAGTTTACTTACATCTCCTGCTATTGTTTGAAAAATTAATATTTCTTGTACATCTTCTTCATCAATTTCATGCAATTCAAAAAATTCATTCATTTTATCTACATGTTGTTGAGCAATACATTGACCTATACTATCAAAATGAAATATTTGGCTTCGGTAATCCTGTGGCATGGCATGTAAAGGGGCTTGTAAGGTGAAAGGAGCATATCTGGCTGCCATGGCTAAGATGCTAGCTTGACTGGGAGGGAAATTAGCAGTGCTAGGAGATGGACCTGAACTTGAGGATGGACCTAAAATTAAATATGGACCTGAACTAGAAGTGCTTGGAGATGAACTTGAAGTGATTGCCAATGAACTTGGAATGTTAGAATATGGGAATAAAATTCTAGGTTGAAGAGGAAGTTTGAGGATAAATGGTTGTGTGGAATGAATTGGCATGGATACTATAGATGAGGTGGTACTAAATAAAGTTGTATTTACAGTTTTATAAGGAATGGTAGAACACTCAGGGGTAGTAGAAATAGGGTAGCTAATTCAAATGACTCTTGAAAATATGCTTCATCTATATATTTAATCAAATTTGGGGTCAAAACATCAAGTTTATCAAAACTATCTAGAACTTGTTGATCTAAATCAAGTTGTATAGTTTCCTTCTTTTGTTCAATAAATTGAATAAAGTTAGGATCTATTATAATATCATAGATTGAATTTTCAGAATTGGTTCTAAACAAGGAATTCTCAAATGATAAATCAAATTGAATATCTTCAATGCTTGAAAATTCTTTTGTAAGTGAATTTTCTTTGACTTATTGATTACTACTTGTTGAACTTCCCACTTTTCTAAGTTTTCCTAAAATTCTGTCAGGATCATCAACTATTATAGCAAGTTGTGGATTAGGATGAGACCTAGTATAGTATATTCGTTTAGAATCCATAATTTTAATTTTCAACGATAATTTTAACAACCTTGAAATAAAACTTAAGGTGAAAATATGAGGAAAAATGTTTCCTTTAAGATTTATTTAACTGAGGACTGATTTCCCTAGTATGGTTGCCAGTATGTTATCACTCAAAAATTTCCCTAGGGTTGTTGTGTTGTGTTAAATAAATATCAGAGGTAACTATCAAACACTTTTGAAGATTAGGATCTAGCCTTCCTAATGCTCAGAGAGGGATCTCTCTTAATGATTTATCTTTGTTGTTTTAATTGAATTTAGGCTAGTTATGTATGCTTGATTTCGTTTTCTTTTTATTTGTTGGTGGAATTTATTCTTTAGATGGATAGATGACTGTCTATTTTCCATTGGGCTATGGAGTCAATATATCAAGAAAAGAGGACAGATTCAAGTTCTAAAGGAAGTGTTTAGTAGACAAGGTAACTGAGAAAAATTAGATCTTTAAAGGTTGAGTGGTGAAATGGTTTTCAATCGGGATTAAGGAGCAATTCAGGATTCCTTAAATCAGATAATGAAGAAGGTGAGGGAGGTAAATTAAAACTAGGGAGAAATGAATAATTCCCTAATCTGGATGTCATAAGAAAACATGAAAATGTATAATAGTTCATAGCAGAGTGTATTTAAACAAGTTCTGCAATAATATTCCAATTATTACATTTAAATTTGGAAAAACATGCAAGTTTATGCAACAATTAAGAAAATAACATGAACAATTGAAAATGCTTCACTGAAGTGGCTCAACACATGAATTCTATAATGCAATGCCTTTATTACTTGTCATGTCTGTTGACTTTGAAATGATACAATAAACCCTTAGGTATTTAGATCAATTACAACTATAGAAATTTCCATGAATCCACACTCAATACTTCGAATTATCAAGTATTTATACAAAAACTAATACAAAATATCTTAAAACTGATTTAGGAATTATTCAAGGAAAATAAAATATCTTCATGCAAGAAGATAGAGACACCTATGTAACTAAATGCAAGTTGTCCCTGTTTCTTTGTTTGTTCTTTACGTCTTGGATATTTTTGTTATCTTATCCATCCAACTATTGCTTTATGCTCGTTGCATATTTACGTCAGCTAGCCTTTTATTTTAACTCTATTTTTTATCTTTAAACTCTATCTTCCATATGTATTCATCTTTATCTACCTGCTCTGTTACTCTTTAACTTGACTGCTATTTTAACCCGCTTTACCTTTAACTATCACATTAAATTCCTCTTTTACTTTACTATTTTCTCTCCATGCTATGTTTTCACTTTTGTCCTTTTCTCCCTTTTACCTGCTTTACTTTTATCTTTCATAGTAAATCATATAATTTATCCCAAGCCTCTTCATTTGAAATTTTGATATTTACCATTCTCCTATAAATCTCATATGCCTCAGTATACTTGCCAAATGTAGTCTTGTTTATGAAGAGATGATTTACCTCATGCTAGAGGTAAAAGATATTTTCAAAAGTCTGATAGAGTACTTTACCTCTAGGAATTCCTTTCATAGAGGAATTGTTGGATTTTTCTTTAGCCACTTCTCTGATTTTCTTGTCATAATCTTCATGCTTCATTAATCTGTCATTGATCACCAAAGGATTAGGCATACCTTTTTGCCTGAAAATGTCAAATTTGATCATGAACCTGTTTACTGCTAACTCCATGGTTAGACACTTATATTCCAGTTGTGTCATCAAGTTTCTCTTGGGAATTACCTTTTCTAACTCTAAGATTTTTTTTGTTCTATCACTTATGCCAATTTCTTCTAATTCATGTTTTTTCTTGGAATTAAGAAACTGTATTATTTCAGTGGCCTCTTCTGGTTTCTTCCCAAGTTCTTCTTTAAATTTCTGAATAGCTTCACTTGCTTGCTTTATCAAATCATTCTACCCAAATATAGCTTGGGTAGATGGCGAAATATCATTAACAGAGTTAACGATATTGGCCCATAGTTGTTTCTTTGCTTGGGCAAGTGGCTCTTTTAGTGTCAATTCCTTTTCTAACTTTTGTATCCTATCAGTCAACTTGTTTGATTTTTGTGTTTCTGATTTATACATGATTTGAGCCAACTTATTTTCCTCTTCAAGACCTTTTACTTGATCTTTAAGTCTATTAATCTCATTTTTTTGGATTGGCATGTCTTCCATAGCTTCGATACATTTACCTTCACCATCATTGGGATGAGTTACTGTTGTCGAATATGTTGCTGGTGTAGTAGCTGGTGTTGTTGTAGTAACTGATACTGTTGTAGGTAATGGAGTTGATGAAGTAGTTGGAACTATTATTTTAGCTATAAGAATGGAAGAAATAGGAACTGATTCCATGTTGGTCTTCTTTTCCTGCACCAATTTTCCCATTTCATTCTCCATCTCTTTCAGTTGAGCTATCAAATGAATGATGATATTAATCATTTCATCTTTCTGATCTCCGTTCTCCCAAAATTATTTAGTTTGTGGATGTTTATTTGGAGGTAATTTCAGCTCCCTTCTCAATGCAGCAATGTCTGAATTTTTCTTCTTGATAAGCTCTTCAGCTGCTTTCATGTTCTTTCGATCACATCCAACCGCCATGACCAATTCTTCAAGTGATTTAATTATGTTATCCTTAGCTTGTGAAGATGCCTTCTCTAGTTTTAACTGTGCTCTAATATTTTCTAGAGAATTTTGTAGTTTTTGTACACTCATAACTTTGTTTGTCATAGTGGAGTAAATCATTTCTCCATCTTGGTTATAAAATTAAATTTGATCTATAAGATGAACATCTTTAGGCATAACTTCAAATGATTTTTTCTTGTAGTCGGTTGATGACTTTGGATTCTACACTGTTGGCTATGAAAGGGTCATTTGCAGCTTCAGTCTTATAATAAAATGTTGAAAGTAATCTGTTTTAGTTATCGAGAGTCTTTTTCAGATACTGTGAATATATTTCATCTTTTAATTCTTCATTTCTGGTCTTAATATCTTTGTATCTCTCTTTATGTGTTTTTCTTTATCCACTGTTTTATTTGATAAAGAAACCTCCACACTTTTATGTTTCTGAATGATCTAAGCACTAGAGGTAGATGGCTATTGTGTTTCCTATGAAATTGTGGGAGGTGCATTATCTCTAATAATTATATCTGTATCAATAATCTAAACTGTGTCGATTATTTCTTTTTTCTCAATTACTCGATTCGGCTTGGGAATCTTCCTTTACATTAATTTGAATTTGGTTTCATTAGTGGTCTCAGTAAAATATGAACCTTATTCTATTTGCCTCTTTGAGTTCCTATCTTGTGCGGCTGGAGTATGAAAAATGGAACTAGTATCACCTTGCTTCTCTACCTCTTACAAATTATTTTCCAACCACTCTGATTAGTTGGAGTACTTTTCTATTTCTGGTTTAGACTCATGGACAAAAGGTGTCAATTTGAATTTGATTCTTAGTTTACTGATGACTCCCAAAGGATCATACTGCCATTTCTAACTATTATTGAACTTGAAGCCTTGTAAACACTTATATGCTTGTTCGCCAGCATTCCTATTATTGAAAATGAAAGAACCAAGCTCGTTCTTAATTTTAATCTGAGTTCTCTTCTTTGCTGACAGAAAATTAACTTCATCTGATTTTAGGATATACCTGATGTATTCTAATGAAAATAACCTCATTGGGAGGTATTTGGGCAGCACTGATGGAGTGATTTGGCATCCATACACCCTAATTTTAGTGTGGTTCTAGTATAAATACCAGTCTCGTGTTCTACTTTGTTGAGATAATTGCAATGTTTTCTTTATTTCTTCATTGATCCTAGGTTGACTGTTACTGCTTTGCATGTTGACCATTGGATGAAAAAATGAATCAATGAAGTCCTTGTATGTGAATTATTTGGAATCCTTTCTAATTAACGAAGTCCAGAAGAATACAGATTGGGGGTTACCCTCTGTATCCAGTTTTTGAAGGCTAAATACAAACCTGTCTGATTAGAAATAAAGGAATAAATGAAACAAAATTGATGAATATTTAAAAATTCCTTCCTCTGGCGACTTAACTAATTTCTCATGGATGGCATCTGATAAGTATTAAGCAATGTTAAATGTAGAAGTTGGAGGTTTTCCTGGGAAGAATATGGATATAAAACCTAGGATAGAGGCATCTACATACTCATCTATGAAGTACCCTATAATACTAGACAACATTGTGAAAATCTGTCTTGTTCTCTTTGAAAAAATTTAACCTGAATAAGGAGGGTTACTCTTTGTGGTTTCCAAAAATGGAGGAAGAAAGTTTTGGAAGTTTTGAGAACTCTTTAGAAAGTCAAGTTTTAAATATAATTTAGTGATGATTTCAATAGATAATGGGGCTTGATTAGGCTTGGGTTGGATTTGTAACATTTGATTAATGGATTCTGCAGTGATTGTGAACAAAATATATTTGTTAGGGGTTAGTAGGGCTCTTTCATTAGGCAGATAATTGATTTAACAGAGTCTGATGATTTCTAGAAATTGGAAAGTCCGTGGGAAAATATATTTAGTCAAATTCGATTCCCAAAGATAGATATCAGCAGCCTGGTGTATGGATTTATCATGGCTCCAATAGTGGATGTCCAAGAGGTTGAAATAAGTGATTGTACCATTGATTTTGTAGTCTTTATCAGCAAGTGGGGTATGTTCAGCATCCATTACAAGTGGTTGCAAAGGGTTAACAGAGATTATGCTCTAGGAGTCCATTTAAAGTTATTCAATTTATCAATTTATTACTTTCTTGCTTAAGAAATCATCTCAGATGCTTAGGAATACCTATGAAAAGGTGATTTTGGTCTGCAGAAAGCATTATGGTTGCAGCAGAGGCTTCCTTCCTCTTTATAATCTTCAAATCTGAGTCGAAAACTATTATGGTAGAAAAGGGCGTGAATTTGAGTCTGGATTGGCTTTAAAATATGCGGCAAGGCTTCCTTTTCTCAACTTTTAACATAAATGTACAAAAAATGGTAAAGGACAGGTTTTAATTCTTTTAACCAAAGGTGGTTAGTTAAATTGGCATGGAGGTTTAATTCAAAAAATGGTGGTTTTATCATAAGGCACAGGGATGGTTCAATGGTTTATTGCAAGCGAAAATGCGGTAAAATGGTTTCGAGTTGAGGAGTGCGATGAAGTGTGGGAGCACCACAAAGCAGGGGAGTGGGGCTGCGAAACCACCCATTTCGCACCCCCAATTGGATTTAAATATCGGGTAATTGAAAGTGAGAAATGATTTAGGAATGGTCAGATCTTGGTAGCACCAATCGGATGGTTGACAGGTGTCGAGAGATGAGTTGGGGGATTTTTATATGTGGGACCTGGGTATTATGTTATGCAAGGTTATATATAATATATGTGATGGGTGAGGGATTATATGAAAGAAAATCGTTAGCATGGTATATATGCGGAGTTAAAGTGAGTGGGACATGGGGAATTGATATAATGGAGGGGCTTTTAATAAAATAAAAACTATATGTTAAGCTAACATAAGGATTTGGGGAAATATATTTTAGCGGGAATTAATATACTATGGGGTAAATGTATAAAATAGGGTTTTAATATAATAAAGCAGATAAGTAAAAAATGATAGCGCGATGTTAAAAATATATTAGGAATATTTTTTTAAAAGATATTGAGAAGGTATTTATAGTGTGGCCTAATATTTTCCAAACATTTAAAACTTATTATAATTGGATTTTGCATGTTTTAAATGGAAAAAGGGGAATGAGTAAGGGAAGTAAATTTCCAAAGAAAATGTGTTTTTTAACTAGAGAAAGGGGTTTTAGGAAGGGAAAATGGGTGAAATAAGGGGAAAGGGGTATTTTACAAGGGAAAATGCCTTCTAAGAGTGGCAATGGGGTTTTAAGCAAGGGGAAGGGGATTTTGGGGGAAATTGGCAGTATAAAATGACCAATTGATGCTTTCCATGACTTGTAATAGTCTTCTTCCTACCCTTTATTTACCCTAACATTTTTTACTTAATTTGTTGGGTGCATTTGAGCTTGCTAGCCCTTTTATTTTTCTTTTTGATAAGAAAACTAATCTAATTCTAACCTTATAACTTCCAATGGCTCAGACTAAACTAATGAGATTATTTTTATTCTCTACCTAACTATTGATATGCCAAGATTGAATGGTTTGGAAAAATATTTATTCACTAAATATTATGACCTTGAAATTTAAAGCATGAATGAATAAAGATTTAATTGTTTGATCATCATGAATTGTGGCATTTTAATGTGAAAAAATTTCAAGATATATTTTTATCTCTTTTTTGTGGGGTTCATATTATACATTCTGTTTTGATATTTTTCTTTTATTCCTTTTCTTTCTCTTTTAGGACTTACCCTCTTTACATTTTTTAATATGGGAAAACATTTTTAGAAAGAAAATTATGTACAATATTACAAGACTTTAACTTAGTCAATTCAAAATTATGATTGCTATGGCTATAGGACCCTAACACCTCCAAGTAGAGCTAGGGAGAAAATCCATCTCCATCAAAGTAGAAGTTACTGATGGACCTCTTAATTATAATCTTCTATTGGGACATACGTGGGTTTATGGCATGGATACGATCGTTTTGAATTACTTATGTATGATCACCTTTCCTCATAAAGGAGAGATTGTAGTCATATATCAACTCACCTTTTTTGCCTCTAATTATCATGTTACCAGATGTTTCCTTCTGTTAGGGTAAGATATACATTCCTATCAGCATGTCAGAGTTGAATTTTTGAAGGATTCATCGCTTATGGGATCCTTTTCACTCCCTCCTCCATTTCTTCCTGATGTCTAATCTTCAGTTTATTATACCAATATGATATCATCCTCAACTATCCTTATTGATCCATGAATTGTACCCGATGAAACTAACATCCAATGCTTTGGTGAAAAAATGTCACTTAGCCCCATTGAGCTATATTACGAAGCCATCGATTCAGATTTTGCAGATTATATGTTATCTTTGATCAATTGTGTAGATTGATCACTGGATTATGGGACACCTTAGGATAATTTTTATCGTGTTCTCTTCTGATGAGAACATCATGGAGATCATGATGGCAGATGATGTGCCATGCGAGGAGCATTATCATCATTCCTCCTTACCATATTCCATTGAAGATAATCTTAGTGATGTGTACATAACTAATTTTGTCAAACATTTATGATTTGTTTCTCCATTCATGAGGTCGACTCTGAAAATAACCTCTTGAAAATCGAATAAATAATACCTCTCGATATTTCGGTCTAACCATTCATAGTTAAAAATATATACATTGGAGCATCTTGTTCTTCATCTGAGATCAAGATCTCTATTTTCTTCCATTGTAGGCATTATAATATTTGAATTAACTTTCACAAATGTTTTTTCTTCATTGGTTCTAGTTGACTCTTAGGTTTTTTGTTTCAAAATAAGGAATTCATATTGATCCTCTGAAAGTAGCGACAATCATCAATTTTCTTGCAACTTATTCACTCGTTCACTTACAAAGAATCTAAGTGAAAGCTAAATTCCTTTAGATATTCGTAACTAATTACGTTCAGTTGACCAAAGGATTCAATCACTTACTAAAAAAAAGTGTCCCCTTCCATAGGGATGACGCTCCTGAGAAAGTGTTTTATGCCCTGAAAGATGTACTCATTTGGGAATCTCTTTTATATCCCCTTAAATATAAGTGCAACTATTTACTATATCTCATTGTCGCAATTTTTACTATAGTCACAATGTTGGTCTAAGAATACAATATAGGGATTGAACATCACATTTATTATCTGATTCTAAACCTTAACGATATCAAAATCAGGTATACTCCTGTAAAAAAAATTCCTTAGCAGTCGTTCAAGCCATCCAAAGGTTTCACTGTTACATCTTTCTTTAGAAAAATATGGTCATTTTAGATTGCCACCCTAGGAAATATATATTCTCACATCAATTTTTTGGGGAGAAAGTACTCTAAGTGTATTTTTATTCTCCAATATTTTGACCTAGAGTTCATCAAATCTATGTCGAAGAAGTACCTATTTTTAACCAAGTTAATCTGTGATTTTCCTTCCCGTGATGTTGAATCTACATCTGAAGATTCTATTTGTTACGAGTTATTATTTTTTATTTCTTCATATAGCACATGGTATGGAGATTTTCATATCTATCTCCATACCAATATTTTTCGACCTAATAACTCTCGTTCCGAGAAACGACATATCCAGTAGCAATCCTGAAATTACGTTATTATTAGTGACACCCTTTACCTTTGTTAGAAAATTATATATTACAGAGAAAACAAAGACACAGAAAACATATAAAACAACAGAGACATAGATATACGTGGATCACCCAATATGGGCTAAGTCCACCCAAAATAGCCAACCTTTCCTTTCTATTATCCAAAAAAATTAAGAGACACAACCTACAACACATCCACAATAATATCCTATGTTCTCCCTCACAGTCTCCCTTTATGTTTCTCACTCATAATACACATAAAACACACAACCACCATTCAATGCCCCCATACAAAATGAGGGTTTTCCTTCTAGGGAAAAAAATCCCGAAATTAAACATAACTTCTACAATCAGATCATATGCCTAATGAAAGGCCCAGATTGAATAGAAATTGCAATACTTTTATAAGGAAATTTTATATTTTTTTTTAGCTTCGGGGGCACTTCCCCCGAAACCCCCTAACAAGTGCGGTCGGGGGGGCTCCATAAAGTCACAACTTCCCCCACCTAGATCCCCCAAGAAGCATTCAATGATGGGCAGCATTGTCACCCCATTAAGAACATGGGTACCAATGCTATGGTACATCTAAATAAAGAAGATAATTAGGCTCCACACCCAATAACCTTCGTGGTATTGATATGATTTTATAC
Source organism: Pinus albicaulis (assembly GCA_034641835.2). NCBI lineage: Eukaryota > Viridiplantae > Streptophyta > Pinopsida > Pinales > Pinaceae > Pinus > Pinus albicaulis. The sequence goes on along the minus strand of CM076572.1, from coordinate 1,257,540,540 downwards.
AGGTGCCTCACCCTTGAAGATGCCAAGAAATTCCTTAATGAATGGCACTTGGGGGCATGTGGTGGACATATATCTAGTTATGGTACCACACAGAAGATATTATGTGCTGGTTAATTTTGGCCTACTTTATTTCACAACTATATCCTTGTCGCTGAAAAGTGTCATGCATGCTAGATCTACGATCGTAAGGTATATGCTATGCCTACTCCATTGCATCCCATTTTCTTTATTGATCACTTTGAAACATGGGGTATCAAATTTAGGACATGTAATCCTCCCTCAGCTAGGGGGCATGGTTATATCAACGTCGTTGTAGACTATTTTACTAAGTGTGCCAAGGAAATGCTTATATTTAACAACACTGGCAAAACCACCGCATACTTTTTCTCCAATCATGTTATTGCTAGGTTTGTTGTTCCACAAGAAATTGTCACAGATCATGGAAAGTATTTTCAGAATCATATGATGACCGAACTAGATCTTTAGTTGGAACTTACACATGAAAATTCCACTCCCTTCTATCCTTAGGCTAATGGACAAGTTGAGGTTGTCAACAAAGTTTTAAGACTATTCTTCGACACATGGTAGGGGTCAAAAAATTGGACTGGCACTTTCTTCTCTACGCTTCTTTGTGGGCATACCAAACCTTAGTTAGGAATGCTACTATATTCACACCCTTCCAGTTGTTCTATGGCCTTGAAGTGATCGTTCCCATCAACTGTGAAATTGCATCACTAAAACTAGCTATCAAACTTCTTCATGCCACTTCCGTAGAGGAGGAGCATCTTTTACATCTGACTCAATTAGATGAAATGAAACACAATTCAAATTTAGCCAATGAAGGTCATAAAAGATGCATCAAAGTGAAATATGACAAAAGTGTCAAGTCAAGATTCTTCTCTGAAGGAGATATGGTTCTCTTATATGACGAAGAGGCTGATAAGTTAGGCCCAAGAAATTTCCAACCCATGTGGCTAGGTTCGTACATTGTTAAGTGAGTCTTTGAAATAGGGGCCTATGAGTTAGTAGACTTTGATGGAGTTCGATTAGCACAACCTAGGAATGGGCTGTACCTAAAAAAAATACTATGTTTGATCTCATGTGTAGTACGTAGTACATTGTGTACATATTGTTTATAGGTGTGTTAAGTGTGTCTACAGTGTGTCTTTTCACAGTTTCCCATGGTTTCTATTGATCCCGTTTATGTTTGGTCTGTAGATGTCGACATCTCTCGAATCATACATTGGTTATGATGATGGTACTAGTGAGTATGCAAGGGATTTTAATTGGTCACTCTACTAACAACATCGTTGAGTATAGCATAGTGTTTAAGCTACTATATGATGCTATTTCACATGGTATCCGCCATTTAGTCATCGGGCTTGAATCATAACTCATAGTACTACAAATTGCTAATGTCTATTAAATGAGAAGTCTCACCATCCTTCCCATGGTTTTGAGAGTACTCTTCTAGAAAGAAATTTAAATTTCATACGATATGGACATATTTCTAGAAATCTAAACACATTAACAGATACCCTGGCTAATTACATTTTAGATAGACATTTACGTTGAATGTAAATAACTTTCGAATCAGAATAGGAACTAGGAAAAAATGAAAATTTGTATATATATTAAGTTTGGTTCTACAAAATTTTATGTCGCACGACACATATGGCTACATCACCCAAATGAAAAACTACATGCAAATATATGAGTAGAAAAAATTAGGGGAGTTTTGAGGTCTAATATGAGACTCCTAAGGAATTTATAAAACAATAGTGGAAATAATAAAACAATATTATATTACATCATCAAATTTTAGATGGAAAAAACAAAAAACTACTTTTTGAAATCATATTTTCAACTTATCTCCCTATGAGTTTACTCAAATTTCGAGTGGGAACACTCGTTGGATGCATAATTTGATTCGTAATCCAAGGAGTACCCATGTTGCATACTTTTGATAGACATTTCTACACAAAAAATGAGAAATACATGAAAACTGTGATTGCAATAATGTTTTTTCATGTATTTCTCTTTTTTCGTTTAGCATTCCATCGAAAGTATGCAACATGGGTACTGCTTGGATGAGGAATTAAATTTTTCATCGAATAAGTACTGCATCTTTAAATTTCAACAAAACCTTAGGGAGATAAGTTGAAAATACAAGTTGAAAAAGTATTTTTATTATTTTACTATTTTTTAATCTTTTCAAATTTTTACCCCAAATACAGTGAATCATCCACCATGGTTGACATCATCATCTTAAATCCTATTGGTTCTTATAAATTTAATTTTTTTTTGTAAATTTTTATTAGGAGGTCCATTTTAGATGTCAAAATTTCTCTAATAATGAGTGGTGCACATGATAAAATGACACTGCATGAGCTATCTTGCATAGTAATAGACCAATACATCAAGGAGCTCTGATAGTGTGTCACTGAATTTGCAACAGAAGCCAGTCGACCATGGTCTCGTCAATCCTGTGTGTTAGATCCTCCATGTGGTGCTCCACCTTTGATAGGATCTCAAGTACCTCAAGAACTCGTAGCACACCTCGTCTGATTGCAACAACATGTTCTGAAGCCAGCTCCAAAAATAGAAGAAAAGAGATATCAACGCCTTAGAAATAAGCCACTTCGAGGGGGAAACCTCCAATACATTACATGAATAAAAAATTATTGGATGATACAAATTACAAAAACTCCTTTCTATATATAGGAGTCCACGGGGCCACAATGTAATCCTAGTGGGGCCACAATGTAATCCTAGCCGACCTAACAATAATAATTTAAGGGCACAATAATAACAATATGGGGGTTACAGGGGTACAATAATAACAATAATGGGGTTACACTCAAAACAATAAGGGACTATACTAGTAATATAGGGACCTAACATGCCCCTCTCCTTCAAAAAAGTTTTTTCCTCAATGCTTAAGTAGCTTTGGGTGCTTCTGTATAAAATTCTCAACCTCCCATGTAGAATCTTCAGTGGGTAAATTCTTCCACTTCATGAGATACTCTGAAATTGATCGATTCTATAGCTGTCAAGTTCTTGTTTCCATGACCTCTTCAAGTTCCAATATGATTTTTCCTTCCTCATCAAATTTTGGCAATATTGTTTGAACCAGAAGATTTTCACCTATAGCCTTCTTTAAGCATGAAACATGGAAAAATGGATGCACTCATGAAGAAGCAGGAAGCTGCAATTTGTATTTCATAGTACCAATCTTTTGCAACACCTTGTAAGGACCATAGTACTTTGGTGATAATTTATTATCCTTCTTAGCTTGCTTGAGGGACATTTGTTCATATGGTTGTAGCCGTAAAAATACCTTGTCTCCTACATCAAAACTTCTCTCGCTGCGATGTTGATCTGCCTGTTGTTTCATTCAATTTTGTGCCAAATTCAGGTTATCCTTTAAGAGTTGGAGAATTTCTTGTTGATGCTCGATGTGATATTCCACTGCTTGAACCTTAAAATTTTCTCTTAAAGATAATGTGATGGATGGTGGATGATATCCATAAAGTTCCATAAATGGGGTCATTTTTGCTGCAGTATGGAAGGAAGTGTTATACCACCATTCAACGAGAGGTAACCACTTGACCCATTGTGTTTGTTTATCGAGATCGAAAAAAATGAAGATATCCTTCCAAACATTTATTATTATCTCGGTTTGACCATCAGTTGAGGATGATAAGATGAGCTATGGGCTAATTAATTACCCAAACAAGAAAATAACTCCGTCAAAAAAATTTCGATAAAATGGGATCTGCGTCGCTCACAATAACCCTTGGGTTTCCATGTAGCTTTTGAATTGTGTCCATAAATATAGTAGCAACTGTACTTGCTTTAAATGGATGAGATAATGCACAAAAGTGTTCATACTTGGTAAGTCTATCAACTACCACCATGATGACACTCTTTCCTTCGGACTTAAGTAAACCCGTGATAAAATCCATTGAAATATCCTCCCAACATTGACTTGGAATGGATAAAGGTTTTAAAAGACTCGTGGTCTTAATTGTCCCAACTTTATTTTGCTGGCAAACCAAACATTCCACCACAAACATTTGAATATCAAATTTAAGGCCATCCCAAAAAAAAATTTCTTCACCCTATGGTAAGTTTTTAAAAATCCTAAGTGTCCTCCTAAAGGAGAAGTGTGCAATTCCAAAAGAATATTTTGTTTTAGTTGGGAATTATTACAAAGATATCGATGATATTTGTACCATAAAGAATCATTTTTCCAACTAAATGTATCGGATGTACTAGGATCTTGCTGGAACTTTTGAATGAGTGCCCATACTTCTTTTTCCTTCTTCCATTCATCTCTCACTTTGGTTATCCAATCTGGTTGGATAATAGAAATGGCACAAGGCAATGCTTCCACCTCCTCATTCTTTCTTGAGAGTGCATCTGCATATGCAACAACATTTGGCTTCCCTATTTTTTAGATTTTCTCAAAGTCATAACCCAACATCTTTGTGACTCATTTTTGCTGCTCTTCTGAAGATATTATTTGTTCCAAAAAGTGTTTAAGACTATCATGATCATTTTTTACCTTGAAGTGTCTTCTCATTAGGTAAGGTTGCCATTTCTTTAGTGTATGTAGTATTTCAACATTTCCTTCTCGTAAATAGCTTTCTCTAAATACTTTCCTTTGATTGGATGACTTTAAAAAGAAATGGGTCATACTTCTTGCATTAAAGCAACACCAATTCCATTTCCTGAGGCATCACATTCCACAATAAAGTCTTTTGTGAATTCTGGCACAGTTAAGACCGGTGCTTGGCACATGGCCTCTTTAAGATGTTCAAAGGCCTTAGTTTCTTCAGGAGTCCATGAAAATGCATCTTTCTTCAATAATGTTGTTAGAGGTGCTGCTATTCTCCCATAATTCTTAAAAAACTTGTAATAATACCTTGTTAACCCGAGAAAAGCTCACAACTGCTTTATGGTTGTGGGGACTTTCCATTCCTTAATAGCTTTAATTTTGTTAGGGTCTAACTTAACACCCTCGTGAGATACAATATGACCCAAATATTCCACCTTTTTCACTCCAAAGAAACATTTGTAAGTTTTTGCATATAATTGTTTCTCCTACAATAGTTTGAGCACCCTGTCAACATGTTGAACTAGATCCTTCCAAGACCTCTTTTACATTAGTATATCATCAAACAATACTAGCACAAATTTTCTAAGGAAGGGTTTGAAAATGGAATTCATCAACCCTTGAAATGTAGAAGGTGCATTGGTAAGGCCAAAAGGCATGATCAAAAATTCATAATGACCCTCATGAGTTTGAAATGTTGTTTTTGGAATATCTTCAGTCTTCATTCTAATTTGATGATATTGTAAACGAAGATCCAACTTGGTAAAATAAATTGCTCCATGTAATTCATCCAATAATTCATCAATCACGGGAATGGGAAATTTATCTTTAATGGTGATCTTATTAAGCTCCCTATAATCCGGAAACATGTGCCATGATCCTTCCTTCTTGTCTACCAATAATATAGGAGAAGAGAAAGAACTTTGACTAGGTTGAATTATACCCGCCTCTAACATTTCTACAATCATACGTTCAATTTCGCTCTTTTGGACATAAGGATATCTATAAGGCATGATGTTTGGAGGAACACTTCCTGGTATCAAATAAATAGCATGATCATGATCACAAATAGGTGGGATTCCTTTGGGAGTTTCAAACACCTTGGAATGATTGTCCAAGACTTGTTGGAGATCTGCAGAAACGGATGATTTTGATGTTGGAACTTCTAGTGAGCAGAATTGTGGAATTACGCCTTGTTGTTATTTATTTAGAAGCTTTGTCATGACATTAGAGCTTATTATCTTTCCTGGCTTCCCTTCAATACCCCGTAATTCGACTTCCTTTCCTTCTGAAAAAATTCAAGAAAATTTCTTGAAAATTAAAAGCTACCGTCCCCAAAGATTGTAACCATTGTACTCCTAGTACAACTTCAGCACCTCCCATAGGAATGGAAAGAATTGGACTATTCAATACATATTCCCCCATGGTAATCTTGATATTATGGCATTTTACAAATAAATTTATAGTTCCTCCATTTGCAACCATCACTTGACATTCTGGTGCTGGGTATAGGAAACAATTCAATTCCTTGGCTACCTTAAAATGAACAAAATTATGGGTGCAACCTGAATCAATCAAAACTATTACCTTTTTCTTCTTGATATGTACCTCTATCTTGAGATTTTTAGGAGTCGTAATTCCTGCCAATGCATTACACGATATGGTCGAACTCATTTCTTTCTCTCTAGGGCTGGTTCCTGGTGTATATGCTCTTCTTGTTCATTTTCTTCTTCCTCTTCACAATCTATGTAAAGTAATTTATTCTCAGCACACTTATGACCTTTAGTGTATTTTCTATCACAACTGTAGCAAAGCCCTTTTTCTATTTTTTCTTCCAATTGTTGTGGTGTCAACCTTGTAGGTTTTGGAAATCGAGGCATAGCAACACTTCCTTCTTTATAGAAGTGAGTGGTAGGCTTCCTTGTCGCCATAATTTTACATTCAATTTTTCTTGCCAACCTGAATAACTTCTCCAATGAATCAAGTTCCAAAACACAAAATTCATGTTGGATGTTATCCTTTAAAGTACCTATGAAGAGATCAATCATGTGTTCCTCTAGAATATCAGTTACCCTTATATTCAATTTTTGGAAGTCCTCAATGTGCTGCCCCACTAAACCCTTTTGTTTGAGATTTATCAATTGGCTAAAGAATGTGTTGTTATTTGTATCCTCATAATGTGCTATCATTTCCTCTGTAAAAATTGGCCAAGTGACAATTTTTTTACGGGAGCAAAGCCATCAATACCGTACAAATGTATTTTGTTCTAAATGTAAAGTTGCAATGTGTACCTTTCGTGTGTTTTGCACATTATGGAGATCAATATATTGCTCCGTATTTAGTAACCATGTTACAGGATCCTTTCCATCAAACTTCCTCATATCCATTTTTGGAATATGGTGGTTCTTCCCGCCAACATTAGAGTTTATGAAGTCACGATTAACATTTATTTTGTTCTCATCATGCTCAGTTTCATCTGCTATCTTTTCACCATTAGGAAACATTTCTTGTATCAAATTTGTCAAACCTTCCATGTATGCTTTTAGATCATTCTTCATGTTTTCCATGTTGTCTTTCATTTTTTCATCGTTCTTAGCTTCCATGTGATCCATCTTAGATTCCATGCCAGCTTCCATGCCATCTATCTTATATTCCACGCCTTTCTTCAAACCATCCATCTTCGCTTCCACATGTTTCTTCGAAAATTCCATTTCATTTTTTATTTCTCTTTGCGAGAGCGAAATTTGGTGCACTTTCTCTTGTAATTTGGATAGATCATGTTGCAATTCTTGATCTTCATGAATCATAGTAGAGCCTTCTAAAGGCTTACTAGGTGTTGAATTATTTTTACGGGGAATTTTTTAGAACCCAATACTGATATGCATTCTACAATATGCCCTTGGAATCAATTCAAATTGATTCTTCAAACAAGACTTATGAAATTCGGAAAAAAATACACACCTTTTTCTTGCTTTTGACGAGCTTGATATTGAAATTGGATTATCTCTGTGGTTGCAGCTCTTCAGTATCTGAAATTTGGAACTAAGGTAGCCTTATGAATTATCTTTCAAATTCCATAGGTCTGACTTGATTTGGATTCTCCAAGACAAATTTATGTCCAATCTCCCACAATGACCTAATTATAGACTTGTTTAGTAGAGAAAAATTGTACGACTTTCCACGTGTCACTGTTTTGTCTTGTAGCTTTGAAATTGATAGAAAATAAACTACATTTCGTGTACTTGATACCACTTTTCACGGAAATCCAATCCAATGCTCAGAGAGAGAGTTATGAATATTTTCCCACGATCACCTCCTTGAGATGAAATTTAGGAGCTTGAAAAATCACTACGTTCCACAGATCATATCTCCAAAAATATTGCGAATCAAGCTATGGAATTTTGCGATGCATTTCCTCAATATTTCAGCTTCGCGCCCTAAAAATTTCATATTCTGAACATTCATGGAAAAAACGTTATAGTGCAAATGCCACGATGACCTGTTTAGATTAAATTGAGGAGCTTGCAAAAATACCTAACTTCCACAGATCATATCTCCAAAAATATTGCGAACGAAGCTCTAAAATTTTGTGATGATGTTGATTTCAGCTTCTAAAACTTTGTAGAAAAAAAGTTGTAGCGAAAATTCCACAATGACATGTTTGGAGCAACGAAACCCTAGAATCCAAAGCTCTGATACCAAATGTTGTGAAGCCAGCTCCAAAAATAGAAGAAAATAGATATCAACGCCTTATAAATATGCCAGTTTGAGGGGGAAAGCTCCAATACATTACGTGAATGAACAATTCTTGGATGATACAAATTACAAAACCTCCTTTCTATATATAGGAGTCCATGGGGCCACAATGTAATCCTAGCCGACCTAACAATAATAATTTAAGGGCACAATAATAACAATATGGGGGTTACAGGGGTACAATAATAACAATAAGGGGGTTACACTAACAACAATAAGGGACTATAATAGTAATATAGGGACCTAACACAACGTGTATCAGTTCCACTCCATCCTGTTATGGTTTTCCCTCTGCACAACAGAGATATGCACCACCTATTGGTCGAATTGGTCCAATATCTCCATGAAGAAACAATATTTTAGTATCATAAACATAAAAAAAAAGAAAAAAATTAAAACTTTCAAAAAATTGATGCTTGAAATATTTTACCTAAAGCATCCCATTGTTCAGCCTCGGGAAGCACAAGCTCGATAAAATCACAAAAATCCATCCTTGCATAACGATAATCATCGATCATGATGAACTATCTACAAAGCCACCCAAAGAAGGATGGTGAAAGTTTAATCCCCTATGGACCTGCATTTTAGGCCATATGATCTATCGACCTCCCCATCGATGGGACCATTTGATCGATGGTCTCGAGTATACTCTGTTGAGGTTGTAGTAATGATACTCACTCTATAGAGAAAGAGACCAAGATTGCATCATAGCTAATGCTGGTCAAATTCCCCTCCTTTTCTTTAGTTATTTGTTCCTTTAAAGTGACCAAGACACCCTCGATCCAGTTGAATACATTATAAACATTCCACCCCATACTGCATGTATCATTTTCTTGCCACAAGTAGTGTTGAGCTACCTGCAAATCTTGCTATAATGAACAAGGTCGTTCTCAAAAGTAAATAGGTTACATATTTTATATTAAAATTTCCATCCCTACTAGACTAGGCTCGAGGCTAGCAATAGGTAGTGATACAGTTTTTCATGGTCTCCCCACCACTTCTCCCACTTAGAAGAGGAATGTTGGAACCCCACCTAGATAAACCTATCAGAAAGTAGATATCTTCTACCTTTATCTCGAGTAGATGTTTTCCAAACTTGAATGCTTGTTCTTGAACATCCAATGAATGAAAAAATTATTTAAACATTTCCATCTATTCCCTCATACTAGGGAGCCAAAATAATTTTATAAATCCACAATTTTTTATTTCCTGGATGGTAGAAGGATTATTTGTTGCATTTAAATCATTTTTCTCATCTACTTTCTCTCCAAACGAATGCCATTTTTGTATAATGGAAACCAGAAACATAAACAAAGGATTCATTAGGTTCCTTCCCATGCAACAAACTTGACAGAAATTGAGGAACATTTTAGAAACAACTTATTATTTTTCACCCAAAGCACCCCGAGATTGCATGAGAGAGTGTTTCATCTCTACCTGCAGTGTCTCTCTGCCTAGGCGCAATGCATATTTTGACATAGAGTGTGTGCGTTGGTCCTAGGGAATTTTCTTAGAACCGCAGGGCCCTCAAAATGCCAAACTAATTGCATGAAATTATAAAAATGGACCATGGAAATATAGAGAATGGATTTAGCTCCTACTTGGAAGTGGAGATACTTAAAATGATTCACTGGATTAGCCACAATGAGGTGTATAAGATCAAGGGTAAAATGGCTCCAAATAGTCACTATTGAAGGTAAATGTGAAATGGTGGAAATGAATAGTCATTTTGAATATTTATGGTCATTTCTCTCATTATTTTACTCACATTTCATATGTTGACCTAGATATGCTTCATTTTTACTATGAAACATGTATGTTTAATCCTTCTTGTAATGTTTTGAGCATGTCGACACTTGTTAATGGATTATTATCATGCTTTGAATAGGCTGTTTTGACCGAAGAGTATATTTTTATCTCTTTTTAGGGATTTATAAACCTACGAAAAATGAACCCCCTAGTGACCTATTTCATCTCTTTTTAGGCTTCCAAAATAAGAAAATATTGTCCAACACTTCTATTTTTGAACTCGTTAAATTAAATGAAAAAATGTTTACTTAGTATAAGTTTAACCCTTTTGTAGACTGAGATATATAGCTACAAAAAAGGAATACCTTAGTTGAACATGGCTAATAGGTTCTCTTAAGTATTGTTTTCAAACTTTTCAGACTTAAGAGGCTATCTATGAAAAGGGAAATTTGGATTTTTTTTTCACCTATTTTTCTAACTCTCTAAACATGAAAAAGATGTTGTTTTTTACATTTGTTGAACTCATTAAAACATCAAACAATGATGTACTTTTAAAACATGAAAATGATGAACCACTCCCTATCAGGGTTCGTTAAATATAATCAGAGGGATTCATCCAAAGGGTGAACTAACAGAACAAGCATATATTATCCTCCTGAAGCTTGTTAAAAAATAAAAAGGTACTCAGCAATATGGTTGGGGAAATTGGGAAAACAGGGTATTCCATTTGCTAACTCGCAGTGAGTTGCTCTTGAAGACAACACTCTTTCGCTTCATCTCTATGGTTTTTGGGTTGGGAAATATTCTTTTATTTTAGTTATCATATAGTTTTCAGAGCCTCCATTTTGGTTATGGGTCAATTCTTCCAACTCCATTTAGTTTCGTTCGTGTGTTCAAGAGGACTCATTCAGTTGAGCTCTACTATAATACTCTTAAGCGTTCATTCTATGTCTTCCTATCTTGATATTATTCTGTATCAACATCATTATGATCATTATGTATGAATCATGATACCATTTTCATGTCATTGATGGGGGATAGATTAAGGCCCTCCTATGATGGGTCACTTCTTGTTGCCATTGGAGCATTGTCGAGGAAGTTGAATTATAAACACACATTTGGTGCCTTGGTGCTGGACACATCAATGGAAACTTTCCTCACACTCATCGACATGTTTACATCACTGGAATTAGAGCAAAGGATTCTATTGCATCTTTGACATCAACTCATTTACTCACACCATAACGATTGTACTATATTTCCTTGAGAGCCATTAATATCATCGATGGTTTCTATTTCATTTTTTAATGGCCTAGATCATTAGTTGGTAATAATATGGTGTCTACCATGTTCGACTCCAACTCATTTATTCACATGGTTCAACTTGTATTTATTTTGGTTGTGTGAAGGAGATAGAAGACCCAAGATCAATTTTCATCCATCCGAGCTATGATTTCAGAAGTTATACAAAGATAACAATGTATGATGGCCATGATCATACAGATCTTCATATAGTCATGGTTCCACCAGTTTACATCTCTGGAATCATCTTTTGATCACTATACATTTTATTTTAGCTTATGTACTGAGTATGGGTATGCCTCCCTTAATAAAAAAATATATCACGAAGAAAATGTATTGTAACAGATGCAACTTTTCGGTTGCCTTTGATCCCCACTTGTCACAAGGTAAAGAACTTCATTTACCAGTCATCATTTCTAAGTTTTTTCTTTAGGGGGAAATATATTATAGGCCATGTTGGTGCAATTTAATGATTCGAATTATATAATCAATTATTTATCAATACGATTTGTGTAATCTTAGAAGCACTCCAACATATATGGTTTAGAGGAATATTCCACAAGTTCAACACCTAGCTAGTTGAAATCTTGAGTATTTTTAAAGATGCTTTCCGGATTATCCACAGTATTAAAGAACATGTGTCTAGAAATATTCATTATCCCTTATAGGATAAGGATTCAAAAAGACTTCAATGGCAATATTAACACTTTTAGATCATCAATTTTCTTAATCAATTAATGAATTAAATAGCAGCAAATCTATCACACATAAAATGAACAACTTTTGGCAACTCTAGTTATTGACAATCAAATAAATACCAATTCATTTTATAAGGGGTAAATTTATAATATTTCCAAATCAATCATGTCAATAATAACCTAATCTAAACTTAAATAAGATAATAAATATTTGATAGGTCTAGCCTATTGAAGATGAATAGAAATACGAAGCTCTCTTATGAGAGGTAAACTCGTAATATCCCTTTTTCAATCATACCAATAAGAACTTAGAAAAAATTGAATATACTAAAGGAAAACATTAAAAACTGAAATGAAAGTAAAACAAACTAAATGAAACTACCAAAACAATGAAAAATGAGTGCACAAGCTCGGCAATGGAGGCCCTCCATGCTTCCCATGTGCAGTTTAGGTGAATATCATATTAGAAGAATTTGGAATCTATATCAAACATCATCCATAAAGAATAATAGAGGCAAAATAAATTACGAACTATCTCCTTTCACTAACTTTCAAAAGTCTTCAAATTCACATAGTTAAACTAGATGTCTTCCTCCTTCAAATGTCACATATTTATAAAAGTTTTTCGAAACTAATTGACTAAAAACACTCAAAAAAATTTATGATAACCTTATATAGTGCTTATAATTCTAAATTAGTACTCCTATCTCTAAAATCTAGGAAAAATCCCTTAAAATCCCATTCTGTCCATATTTCATGCTCAAAACAAGGCATATTTCTGAGCATTTGGTCTGGTTTGACCACTATTAATCGACCTCAATCTAACTGCTTTGATGCAAACCAATAGCTTTTAATACATCCTTGGTTTCATATTTTCTAGATAGGGATTTGGTTCAAGCCAAGGTGTCCTGCAACCATTACTTCAAGGGAGCCATTAAAAGCTTTTCCAGTTCTATCTAAATTTAATTTTAATGCTCAATTTTGATAAAAACACTAAAATAATTAAAATAAATAGTTTTACTACCTTGATGTGCATAACGAGGAAAAATTAGGAAGATATGATAATAAAAGGTTTAGAAAATATGGTAAATGATGAAATATGCAAAGAAAAAATAAGCCAAAATCAGAGACCAACACTCCCCCTTGCTGATCCTGAAGCACGTCCTCATGCGTGCCTAGTCATTATGGACCTCCTTCCTCCTTTACCTATAGAAAGTAGTGGCCTTGCCTTGTACTTGCTTGAATTAGTATAACAACCATCTCCATTTCCTCTTTTGTGAATTCAATTGGAGTTTTCCTCTATTTTCCTACTCAAAGGATCCTGAATTTGAGCACATCCAAGGATTAACTGAACTATTTTCCATGTGAATCATGTCCATTACCATAGTTTTGAAGGTTTCTCAAAGCTTCCTTTCATGTTGAAAGAGGGTATCTTTATTTGAATCCTATTAATGTGTTTATGCATCCCATAACTTTCTATCAACCAAGTTATAATTTTCAATCCTATTAATGTCGAGTAACAAAAACCATTTTTCTTTCCCAATTCATGATATTGATCTTTTTTCCCAAAATATTTCCAAATCAATGTTCATTATATTCTAGCAATGCTGGAAATAGAACCATATTAGCCTCACTTGATCTTCAAAATGCCTATAATTGACATTCACAACCTCCCCTCAAGGAATTTGCATGATACTCCAGAGCCCAAAATAATGATCTTTTATTGGAACAATATTTCAGACTCTTCATTTGAGATAATCTTATAGGAGCATTATACTAGTTAAATATGAAAAATATAGTTCCATCAAGGTTGAAGAAACCATACAAAGAAAGGCAGAGCGTTTACACATAAAATATGGTAGCTTTGTTGCATTACAATAGGGTGGAGGTAAGAAACATTCCTCAGTTTCTCTCACATAGTAAGACCTTTCAAGTTCACTGCTTTTTATGAGCAGAATAAGATTTTCCTTTCTCTGTGTTGTTATTAGGCCAAATTCTCTAAATATAACCAGAGTTATAATTTGTATATATATGAATAATTAATGAATACCTTTAATCGAAATTGACAAGAAGTATGTAGTCCTGGTAACTAGCTGAGATCCACTTCTTTCCATTCTACAAAAGCATCAGGAAGTAGTTGTTGAAATCACTCCAAGAAAAATCTCCACTCTTCCTCTCTTATTTGAGACAAATAAAAATAATCTAGATTTTTATTGCAGTCTCGAGCCTTCCTTGTCAACTAAGGAGAGATCACTCCTATCATGTCTGTCAGTATTCAAAATTCTTAGATCAAGAATACCAATTATATCCACAATTCCAACAAGAAAGTGAGTAATGTCTTCTACTGCCCTTTGAAATTAATAAGAAACTCCCTCGCAATTGAATGCCCCTAAAATTCTTGTGTATTTGTTCATGTTCAAAATGTTTAACAAATATTGTTTTGCCCATGCGATCTACAAAATAAGTGTCAAAAGAACTAGGATATTATCCCAAAAAACAATTAATTTGAGAAAAAAATTTATAAACAGCCTAATTGGGATCATTTTGAAGAAAACCCATGTTTTGGGTTTTCCAATTTCACTTTCATTTGCTAAAAAAAAAGCACAGAAAATAGTTTCTTAAAATTTTTGGATTTTTAGAGAATCATGACTACTATACCTCTGTATCCATTTATAAATTTATATATTTATGTATTGAATCCCATTACATCCTTCTCTAAAAAAATTCAAGAGTTCCCTCAATTGAAAACGAAATGTACCCTTTACATACTAGATTGCTAGTGTAAAAGTCATTCCTAGTGTTTGTAATGAAACCATGCTGCTTAATTTTGTATAATTTCTAGCTTGACAAAGAAACTGCTTTGAGAGAGGGTTCTTTAAAAAAACATAAAGGAGTAATTTTGTTACTCATTCCTTTATTTTCATGAGTCCTATTCGATTATTCCATTCTCAATGCCAGTTTTTTCTTCTTTCTAGTAGTCAAAAAAGCAAACTCATATTATTACTTATAGTTTACTGCCAATTTATTTCCAAATCGACAAATTTTGAAATGAAAAGATAATATATGTTGACACGTGAATTTAGGCATGATTCTCATAGTTGGATCTTCTACATAGATTTGATCACGAAATATTTGGGATTTAATTACGAGATATCATCTCATAAAACTATTACCATGAATTGGAACTAGTGTTTCATCCTAAAATCTCGAGTTTCTACAACCAGTGTATTCATGAGTTCTAGGTCTTTAAAAACTTATAAAATAATTAGAGCTACCAATTTATGTTTCTTACCTTCCTCCTAGTTCCATTTTCTCCCCGTGCTTGAAGTTTCCAGGATTTCATTCGTGGGTTCTAATTTCTGAGTGAATTAGCTCACAAAATGTGGTTCGCGTTTGACCTCCTAGGAAAACTCCACATTATGCTTCTCCATTCTCAGAGCTTCCTTCTTTTTAACGAATTCCCCTATATTCTCTTTTCTTCCCAATAATTTGTTACACTCTTCAGTAAAGCTCTTTGAGAGCTCCGTCATGTTCTCATATCAATCCTGGTAAGGACCATCACTTCAAGTATACAAGACCATTCTATTTTCCTGAGATTGTCTTGGAGTCTACGAGATGATATGTGGTAATGCTACTTTTTCTTGTTAATGTTGTAGTATACTTAATATTTTAGAAACTAGGATACCATAGGCAAGTTTGATTTCCCAATTGCATATATGATTTCAATTCGTAGGCAGCTTTGATTTCTCCTTTGCATGTATGATTCCACTTCAATTCATTTATTTATGTCCATTTCATTATTTGATATTCCCATAACTCCTTTTTATTATCAGTGTAGGTACCAGTTCATTACAAGTAATGAGTCGCCTTCTCTAAAATCATATCATGAATTCTTTGTTTTTTATCATGAAGCCAATATTTTCAATAAAACTTTGTTTTTTCACCTGAGTCGCCTTCTCTAAAATCATATCATGAATTCTTTGTTTTTTATCATGAAGCCAATATTTTCAATAAAACTTTGTTTTTTCACCATAAATTCATGAAATCAATTCATGACATTGTTCTTTAATTTTGAATACCATTCTTTGTATATAAAATATTTTTTATTAAAAAAAATGTCTTTAAATGATTGTTTTTCTTTAAAATGACCATTTTCAAGTTCATTTTAAAACAAAGTATAACATTCCCTAATGACTGCCTTACATTTACATAGAGAACTCTTTCAACTTTGACCTTTAAATACTGCCTTTCTTTAACTATTTACAAAACTGATGATGAGTACAAGGTTTTCAATGAAATTTTCTTTCAATTTTAACTTATCTCTTCTGAATACTAACCCCATTTTATTTCCTTTTTCCACAGAACACTTTCTTTTTCTCATTTTTTCGTGTTTTTGTGGGTCAAGAAAGAAGGTTTTCTCTCTAATTTTGGCTTCTATTTGAAGTATGGAAATGGTTTAAGGAGGGCTTATAGAGAAGGATGCATCAAGATTTAACTAGTCTTTCAATTACAATTATTATGTCAAAATAAAAAGCATTAAAACAAAAAATTTAACTTACAAAAATTTTCCATTGTTTATTGATTGTATCTCGATTGTAGAAGTATGCTCCTTCATGTCAACTTCTCTATTGTTCCGGAGATGAGGTAGTCTTTGAAGGTAGTCCTTATCTGTAAATTTCTTTTACTTGAAATGTTTTCACCTAAATTGTAACCTTGTTTTCTTTGTGCAGGTCCCTTCTGACTTGATTCACTTCAAGTCCCTTCTATATATTTTGAACTTTGCGTGATGATATTGAATAGTATAGGTCCCTTATTAATAATCAACTTGAATAGTACAGGTACCTTCTGAATATTGATCTTGAATTTTCAGTTCCCTTTGTAATAACTTGAAATTGAATAGCTTGTCCTTGGAGTTCCTTGAAGTAATATGATTTTTGAGATGGAAAGGATAACAGAAGCATAAATGATTTTTGTTTCCCTCTCCCCCTTGCTTATTTTGAGACTTGTACTCAAGTGTTTATTTTGCAAAGAATCAAATATTGAGTAGTAAAAAATAGAATGAAATTAAATTAACATAGAACTCTTTTTATTTTTCAAAATTCATTCTAGCCAAGTAAATTGGTTTTCCAGTATGAATTCGAGTTTATACTGTGCCAGGAACTGGGATTTTCATAGCCAAAACCCTTTATTATTTTCAACTTTTCTTTTCTTTTCTTTTTTATTTGATGGTAGGGAAGAGGGGTATAATGGAGTAGTGAATTATGGAAAGCTTATGAAAGTAACTTAGGTTGAATTCATGATCTAGGAGTAGATGAATAGATGGATAATAGGTTTGGACTTCAATATGGATGTTCATGGAGCTTAGCATACTATCTAGATGATGAATGCAACCATGAAAAATATGAAATATGAAAGGCTTATTTGGAAATAGATGTGACTTCAAAATGAACTTGTCTTCTTCTTATGTTGATTGGCTTAATGTATTTTTCCTTTATCTCGATGCATTTTATAAGATTTTTGGTGTTGTTGGTCAGAAACTGAAGGTAATATTCAATACCTTTGAGTTTTTTTGGATAAAATCAACATCAGGTAAATTTCTTCTTTCTTTTCACTTGAATATTTTCATCAGGTAAATATTGACTTTGAAAATTCCTTTGTCCATGCAATTGACCCCTTAAATCTTCCCGACCCCTGCAAAAAAATAACACTTTCCTGCAGTAAAAATATTAGATGATTGAGGAAGAGGTGTGTACAATATATCTTATTCCAAGAATAATTCAAGAAATTCTTGAAAAATAATTCCAAATATGATATGCAAAGAAAATGCATTTGTTTACCCCTTGAGGAATGGCGGTTGTCCTAGACCTCCTAGTGGTATTTTATTCACAAAGTATTTTACTGATGTCCAATTAACGTGATTCCAAAGTAAGATTAAAGTGATTTAATATGTATATTTCTAGTATAAACAGTATTTCAAATTTTTTTAATATGATATGCTAAAAATTATGAAGAGTACCATGTTTGATAGAGTTGCATGCAAATTTTTAACTAGACCAACAATCACTATTTGGAGTGTAAAATTTTCATTAAATATTGGATCGATGTGATTACACTTGGAAATTAAATCAGATTAATTTTTGTACATCCCTTATAAACAGGTTTTTAAAATCCTTATGCTTGATATCACAAAATCGTGTATGAACATACCTAGGAGGAAAAGTTTCACTATGTTGATTTTAGGACATGTTGTCAGTAAATGTGAAAGAAAAATTTCATTTGACCTCCAAATGGGATGATTCAAATTGTATCTTTAACTATACTTGAATATATATCTCCCATATAAACATGTTTTGAAAATAATATTATTTGATATGTGAAATATGCCAATGAACAATCAAGCTCTAAAATTGTCACCATACAAATGTTTCGACTAGCAGTTAGTATTTCAAGAATAACCTTTTCACATAATGTCAGATTGAGGAAATTCAAATTGATTTGGAAAAAATATTCTAATGGATATCTTCCCTATAAATATTATGTAAAAATGTTTCCATTAGAAACCTTGAATCAAGACTGTACTAACTTTATCCTCAAAATTTCACTTAAGACCTAGTATTTGTTTTGGCCATATCTTTTTCATTTCTGATCTAAATTGAATATTTAAAAATGGATTTAAAAAATAGATTTCAAGAGATATATTTTTAAAAAAATTATTTCAAAATTATCCTCTATGGTTACCAAAAATAATATCCTTCTTGCTACATTTTTCAATGGAATATTTTGAATTGAGTATTGAACAATGATATGATGAATTATTCATGAGAGTTTAAACAAAAAGTATTATTGTGAATTCATTATATTTATTTATTTTATTTTATTCTATCATACTCTATTATTGAAAAATAAGTCACTCTCTTAAGTATAAGAGATTTACAATGCATCCATTTGAGTAAAAATATCATAAGTAGACTCACATCCAAGTTTGAAAAATATACTTTAATGAATGCTTTCACATGAAAATTTTGTTGATCATAAAGAGTTGATGCTAAGGAATGTTGAAAAATGGAGTGGTGATGTGGCCTAATGACTAGTTGAAACCAAGTTTTGAAATGATATTTTTTTTCTTGGCTCTTTGTAATTGCCATAGCAAAAATCTCTTCTTGCCGCACTTGTTCAAAATATTGAATGCACAAGGGATATTGTGATATACATGCTAGATATTCTTCAATTTATAGCTCTAATGTTTTCTCTTCATTGCATGTGATCCATGACTCATTCTCCTCCTTACAAAGATAGCTAGAAGAAATCTTTAGGTTCTAGTTTTGTGGATCCTATTCATGAATGTTTTGTTCCTATTCTATCCTTTCAAATGAATATTTATCCCTAGTGACCATTCTAAATTGGAGAATGATTTATGAATAACCTTGTGCTGGCACACCCTCCTTCTCTAAAATACTTCTTTATGATCATGTTTTGTAGATATTTATTTTGCAAATGAATTTTGTAGGTAGTGAGTTTTTATTAGTGGTTGGGGGTTTTATTTTGGGATGTACCTTTCTAATTTTCTTTCCCTAGGCTTGAAAAAAACATAACTAAATGATAAACTAAAATTTGTTTGTGTTTGTTATTTTTTTTTTAATGAAAGATGAAAATGAATTCACTAAAATTCTACCCTATAATTTTCTTCCTTGACAATGGTGCCAAAATGTTCGTCCAATTTAAGGATTCAAATTAGATCATCAATTCTTCTATCAATCTGGTTTCCATAATTTAAGAAGCACTCGAACATATATGGTTTAGAGGTAGATTCTACAAGTTTAACACCTAGCTGGTTGAAATGTTGAGTATTATTCCCAAGAAATATTCATTCTCCCTTATAGGAGAAGGATTCAAAAATTCATCAATAGGAATATTAACACTTTCATCTCATCAATTTTCTTAATCAATTAATGAATTAAATAGCAGAAAATCAATCACACATAAAATGAACAACTTTTAACTAGTCTAGTTATTGAAAATGAAAGAAATACCAAGCCCTTTTAGAAGGCATCAATTAATAATATCTCCCAGTCAATATTTTCAATAATAACTTAATCAACACTATTGAGGATCTGTAAATCCCCTCTGTGGACAGAGGCGATCCCTACTAGCCCAGCACGGGTCTAGCAACAATCATCAAATGCTACAGCGCAAGTTCCTAATTGCGAATAAACCGACCAACGATGGAAGCCTACCTGGAGTCCAATGCTATGATTCGTAGAAGAGACAACATTCCTGTTCCTCAGCCTCAGCAGATCACGATCCCCACGATCTCCGTGAATGGACACTTGCACATGCAAGAAAAAACACGAATACAAGCATAAAATCCAGAATACGCAACTATATATCAGTCAGAAAGGATATAACTCATCATTATCATAAGTGAAAAACATAGTGGAACCATAACCAGTAGTCATTCATTAATAAGCAATCAAAATAGAGTACAACCAATGTTCTGACGCTGAGGTCTCCTTCAGAGGGGTCTGCAGTCGTGCACATCTCACAAAGCCTGCCAGGGATGGGACAAGCCTCTCTTAGAGTCTCTCGATGATAGTGTCCTTGCTCGAGTTTGGCCTTAAGGAAAAATGAGGGCTCTTGCAGCGTGAAGGCTCTTGGGAATCTGAGAACTTGGAGATTCAAGGCTTAGGCACTTCAAGACTAGATTGCAATGGCAATGAGCTAGCTTTTATTGATGGAGGAAGGGGAGTTGGGATCCCTATAATTGTGGGATTGGCCCTATCTTCAAGGAAGATTCCATGAGAGGTGGCAAACCACTTCCCTTTCATGGAACTCCCGGAGCCAAACCTCCCAACCCAAGATAGATAGCAGTTTCTGAATCTGTTGAAGCGAAACTTCCGCCATTCTTATTTAAAAAACACTCCTTAAATTGGCTGGCGCAACTGCGACTCTGGGACAGAGCGCCAGTTGGCGCGGCCTCTTTGTAGGATTTTCCTCATTGGCACGAGTTCTGAACTGGATACCCACGCCAGTGCAAAAAGGGATGTTTTTATGGTTTTCTGCAAGGAGATGTCTTTAGGGAAATTGAAGCTCATGTTTAGAGGAATGCAATGATAATGGTTTCAAGGCATGACATTGCTCACCGGTCACAAAATGGGCCCTCCAATGTGCGGGACGTGGAAAGGTAGGGACGGTGACAAATTACTGTGTAACAGAGGCCCCATAAAGCATGAGGCTGGAGAGAGAGAGAGGGGTGAAATGCTTTACAAGAACGTGTCCAACTAAAGCTCTGTTGTCGGAAAACTTGCGTGGAGAAATACAACTGATATCTCAAGTACATGATGTATATGTGGTATGGACGCAGCCATCCAAAACAGAGTATACAATAATCCAGATCAGGCATGGATGCAGCCATCCAATAAGGATCGATAAATAGACTCAGGTATGGTCACAGCAATCTAGTGAATGAGTCATGTAACCAATCATAATAATCCACAAAATCGCAGCCTGGATTCTAACAGACAAAATCTAGGGTCTTGCGCTCCATCTCGACCTAAACATTGAAAACAAAGTACAGTTAAGCAAGCGAATATGGAGCTAAGTCGAACATGCAAGGACACCATCTAATTACCGCCCAATGATGTGAGTCATACTGCACGCGAGAGGAACCACCAATAATGACGATGGCCCTCAAGGTACTACAGGTACAATCTACGGCATGTGAATCAATGAGCTGGCATCGAACACCCATAGAATCACTCGATCGGAGGCCAATGATGAGGACCTCACGTCGAATGCGACGAACTTGCCATTGAGGCATGCAGGCTCCAAGGTACCATAAAGGAGTCTCTAGATCAGCTTCCTGGATAATGAGCTGAAGTCGACAGGAAGTGACCTTGATCGAAGGTGGGCCATAATGTTTCCCACATCATCGACACGAGACAAAGGACCATGATGTTTTTGTTGTGAATCAGGATCATATGAGAATCAGAGGAAGGTTGATATTCGCAGAGGTCAACTTCTCTTGAACATATAACGACACAAATAGTGGTTTTGGCAGTATTTGACATCAACGGATCAGAGGTCATGGTGACGAGTCACTGAGCAGAGGAGAGGTAAAAAAGGATTACCCAAACCCACGGAAGCAAGTGAAAAAATGAGATGAGATGTCCCCAACCCGACACGAATGCAGACAAGTGCCATGTTCAAGAGCGACATACTGTCGACACGACAATGATGATGGTTCCATTTTTCCCCCACCATTTCTGGAAAGTATCCCAATTATTTTTGATAACAAGCTTGAAGGGGATAGCATATGATTGTAATATAAGTCCGCCCTTTGGGCAAATCCATCCTAGTACATTTAACGAGCCCTAGGAAGGAGGAACTCGGAGAACGTCATTTCGACTGAATCTGATGTCATCAGGGTTTAATGAGTCTGACAAAGGAAGAACTCGATGTATTTTCATGTTTAGAGAGTTTGAAAAGACAGCAGAAAAGTAAACTCCAAAGGTCCCTTTTCGTCAATAGTTCCCCAGATCTAAAAAGGTAGAAAATAATATCTGGGAACACCTCCTAGTCGCGATAGGCTAGGGTATTCATTTTTCGTAAATAATCCATCCCAGCCCGAAAAAGGGGTAAACGTATACTGGGTAGATGTCGTTTCGTAGCCACTTTAACGAAATCGAAACGACAAGGGCCTCAGAAATATTTTCATGTTTCGAGAGTCAGAAAAGAGCTGAAAGATGACTCCAAAGTGACTTTTTCGTGTTTTTACCGAGTCCGAAAAAGTATAAAATACAACTCGTTTCGCCATTTACGTTGCACAAAAACCTATTGCTGCATAGAAAGGCAAGTGTAAAATCCATTTTCAACAAAACATACGAATTTTCATTGAAAAATGACTTTTTAAACTCAAAATAGAGCTCAAAAAGTTATAAATAGGTTGAAATGGTAAAAATTGAAATTACTTTTACTTTTTACCTGAGTGAAGAGTAACATTGGTCCATTTACCGTGCAAACTTCTGGCGGTGATTACGACCGATCCAGGCCACCATTCAGAATTCCGTCAGTTCCAGGTAAAAGGCGCTTCCTCATCCTTCATTTCAGTCCATTTTTTAATAGTTTTCCATCATGCAATAGACTTCTGTGGCAACTTTTTGAATTTTTAGGGCTCCTCTCATTGGCGCGGGTATCGGGCATGGACCCATGCCAATGGGCTTTTATATGCAAAGGGATCGCGCCAACTAGCGCGACTATTCCCAAAACAGCCGCGCCAGTGGCTGAACCCAATTTTCCACCTAAAAAATCAACATTTTGATCAATTTGAATGAAATTTGAAGCTCAACAGAGATCTAATTGAAGGTTTGTGACCATGTTGATGCAGGAAACCAAGAAAAATGGTGATCGAGTGGAAATAAAGAAAGCATGGGGAAGAGGACGAAATGGCCATGGAAAATGAGGCCTGCATGAATGCCCTCAGAAACTACGGGCTCAAGAAATTCTTCTTGACACCTTGTTCGCGGGCTCAACCTAAGCTACTTCAGTACCTGGTGAGCATTTGGGATGAACAAGAACAAGTATTCAAGCTACGAGACCAAGTGTTAGAACTGGACGTTTCTGATGTGTACTTCATAACTAGACTGTCGCGTAGAGGTCCGGTACCCATACTAACAGGGAGCAAACCGTCGGGTGAGAAAATGGAGGAAGTGATGGCACGAGTGTGCCCACGGGCATAAATGGGATCAGGGAGTAAAAAGGTGGATATCCACACTATCCCCGATTTAGCACTATGAGTATTGCTGCATACCATCACACGGGCTGCAGGATCACAGGCACTGCACGAAGCGAAAGAAGCCCAACTCTTACTGGCTTCAGAGTGCATGAGTCCCATACTATTTGACTGGGCCACAGCAGTAACGATCAACATCAAGAGATAGCTGACGAGATGCAAACAAGCCAAGCTGAACTAGTTTGGATATGGGTCCATCCTGGTATCGTTCATTCTTGAATGATTACCAATCTTCCAGGGCCAAGGGGACGTTGTAGCGGAGTCAATACCATGAGAGTCGAGAATGGCTCGTTGGGCAGCACTGATGCCCAGAGCAGGAGGAGGCCAACAGATGTCCTGGAGGCCAGAGTTTTTTGGGTGGTTGCGGCGCCAGTTGATTGTACTGGAGGACTGGCCTTATGCCGAGACAGACTTTACTGGAGACCCAGATCTCCCACTGCCGGAGGGAGAGGATTGGGACGAAGAGCTGGGTATGATCTATTTTTATTTTTTATGTTTTATGATTTTTTTTGTTAATACATGCCCATTCTGACAGCAGTTACATGTGTATGCAGATTTTGGACCAGAGAGACCAGTCGGGATGTCTCCTATTGCACGGACAACTCAGCTCGTAGTCGATCCTCATAAGGAGGGCGCGGAAGGAGGAGAGTTGGTTTAGAACCTCAAGGGGATTGCCCGAGGGATTCCGGACTACCCCCGGCTGGCGGATGTACCGTTAGCATATCAGAGACATATAGTGGGAGTGCCTAGTCATCTCCACCGTCTACTGAGACGCCTAGTCCATGCAGTGACTTGTTATCATGAGCACCACGCAGACTAGCCTCTTAGGGTTTTATTTCATGCATATTTTTGAGAGACGTGTCGTCTCTGGATGTAATAAGACGAACATGTATATTTTTTTATCTTATGTATTTGCTGACAGAATCTGTTCCTTCTAGAGATATATATACATATACATATATATATATATATATATATATATATATATATATATATATATATATATATATATATATATATATATATATATAGATATATATATATATATATATATATATATATATATATATATACATATGACTATTTTGGATGGATCTTTTACATGTGATGATGTTTTTTTTATATGTCATGCAAATGTCTAATACAAATGTACTCTGATGTATCAGTTACATAACAAACGACCCAATGCGAAATGTATTCACACACACAATCTACTCACACGTTTCATTTTTACGCAAGCTTAAAAGCACTCATGAACACACACATATGCAAACTATGCTTGAAAATAAGGAAAACGGGCATGCGCCCCAGCATGGTGTCTCAAATCGAGGAACATGCCCCCCAAGCTTCAGTCCATTGGAAATGGAGTGAAGTTTCGACACAAGAGATTTGATCTAATGTTAACAAAACTCGAATTGAACAGGCCCGTGTTTCATTATTTTAATGAGGTTGACACACCTAAAAAACTATCCTCAAACAGCTTGTTTCATTGTTTTAGGAGCTGGATACAAGTGGAGGAACTATGCTCCGATAGACTTGATTTCATTTTTTAAGGAGCTTGACGCAAGGAAACAAACCATGCTCTGACAAACTTGATTTCATTTTTTAAGGAGCTTGACGCAAGGAAACAAACCATGCTCCGACAGACTTGATTTCATTTTTTAAGGAGCTTGACGCAAGGAAACAAACCATGCTCCGACAGACTTGATTTCATTTTTTAAGGAGCATGACGCAAGGAAACAAACCATGCTCCGATAGACTTGATTTCATTTTTTAAGGAGCTTGACGCAAGGAAACAAACCATGCTCCGACAGACTTGATTTAATTTTTGAAGGAGCTTGACGCAAGGAAACAAACCATGCTCCGACAGACTTGATTTCATTTTTTAAGGATCTTGACGCAAGGAAACAAACCATGCTCCGACAGACTTCCTGTCATGATGAACAAGAAGTCATGGTCTCCAAGAGTCCCACACCAGGTGGGAGAACGACATCTTGGAAATCAGGACCCAGTGCCCCCAGTACACGATGCACGACGGCGTCGTCACTGAGTGCGGGCACGGGGTAGGTAGCCACATAGTTGACCTGCGGTGGGGCAGATACAACGGGTGGATAAAAACCAAGAGGGGGTGATGGCGGGCCAGTTGCCATATCAGGACCAAAGAACGAAAGCTGATCAATGGTCACAATCCGTCCTTCATGCGGAAAAAAGGCCACACGAAAAAGGGAGGAGATGAGTGCTCCCATGGCATAGTTGTAATCGCGCCCCAGGAGTAGGTTAAAATCCAAGGGGCCTGGAATGACCATCACGTCCATATGGACGGTTTTACCTCCCAAAATAACAGGTAACCTTGGGAGTATCCCCAATGGTTGACTCGTCCTTCTCTTAAAAGTCAGCAGATTCTGCGTAACAGGTGCAAGCGGTGGCGAGCCGAAATCTTGACAGGTAGTTGAGGATAGAATAATAACAGAGGCACCTTTGTCTATAATGGTGCTGGGTACGACCAGACCAAGAGCCTGTACTATGATCTCGAAAGGCACATAGGACAGAAGGCGGAATCCTGCAAATCGACTCCAATCAAAGGAGGCGACTAGACTACTCAGAGGGGCTACCATCGAACCGAGAAGGTCTTCCCTTGGTGTTACAGAAGGGGGAGCATTCTCCATAACCTCCATCTCGAAGGCGGGAGGGGTATCCTCCAAAGCCTCCATGGTGGGAGGCAAAGGAGCAGCTCCTTGAGGTATGGGGCCAGGAGAATCTTTCTCCAAGTCTGAGGAATCTGAAGAAACCAGAAGAACATGAGGGGTGTGAGGTCCACTCTCAACGGAAAAGACTTGGTGCACTGTAGAAGGGGCCAGCTCAACCGATCCCATGACCAATGGTTGGTCAGGGATGAATTCTTGAATCCGAATTTCTGAGGGAGTGGGATCGACCAAAGATGATTTTTGACCAATTGTATCATCAGTAGGTGGAAGAATCAAAGAGAGATGTTTATAACTAGCTGGGAGGCATGGTGTGGAAACAGTCAGGTTGTCCAATACTCGCTTGGCTTCATCCATACAAGGACAAAGGTGAATGGCGTGATGCCTTTCACACAAATTACAGGGATTGGTGATCTTCCTCTGCTTCTTAAGAGCCTTATCAGCACCAATTGAAGACGTGCCCCCCACCTGGCTCCCGGAAGTCAAAGACAATGGCGAACGGCCATTGGACCATGCTTCAAGCACCTTGGGAATGCCAGGGCAGTCTCGAAGAAGATGGTCTCCCGTGCACAACATGCAGGGGAACTTGACTTTCCATGGAGGGTTGGGAGGTATATCAAGAGGAGATATTTCAGAAACAATAGTGGCATGTACATCATTTTGTTCGATGAAAACTAGCTACAGCAGAGTTGAGAGTTTTTACACAAACAAAATGATCGGAAGACAATCAATGATATCTCTAATGCAACTAATGAAATCAAAAATTTTCATTCAAATCACTAAATACTAGTAGAATCAAAAATATTTCAATTTTCACTAATCAACAAAAGCAAAAGAGATTTTTGTATTTTCAATGTTTGATAGCTAGATGCACTAAACAAACTAAAAACAAAAGAGAAGCAATTTGAGAAATGATATTAAGAGAGAAAAAACAAACAAATTTCACTCAATGGAACAAGCAATCAAATCTCAAATCGACCAAAGTCTCTCAAAACCAAGAAAAAGTCTCAAAGGCTCCAATGGACCGTGTGATCTAGGTCCAAAGTAAGACCAAACGAAGTTTGAATGAAGAGAAGAACAATCACCCAAAAATCGCAACGAAATGGTGAACAACCACTAAGAGAATGTGGAGGATCAATTAGAGAATTGACTGGACTAACAAAAAACCAAAACTCCTAAGGAGGGCTCGACACACAAAGCCACTAGATGCCCTAGGGCTTAAAATGTGAAATCGATGGAGAAAAGCAAACAACCAAAGGACGAAGGAAAATTCCCAGTCAAATAGGACTCCAACACACTAAGGTAGCTGAAAAACCAAAAAGAAATACACTGATCAAATCCAGAGAGCTCAAAACTCAGCAAACCCTAATGCCTCATAGGAGTGGCGCGACTGTGAGGTTGTAACTGGCGCCAGAAAGCAATTGGCGTGGGCAATACAAAAGCAACATGCGCCAATTGGCGTGACTGTCGAGCTAAAAAGCGCGCCAGCCGAGTTCCTCAGACAAAAATAAAAAAGAACTACTCAAAAGCAGATCAATGATATCCAAGCAAACCAAGAAGCAAAAAACAACAAAAGAACCCAGCCCAGAAGGCCAACCAAGCAAGGAAAACCATGAAACAATCAAAACGAGACAATCAAAACTAGACAATCCCCAGTGGAGTCGCCAAATTGTTGAGGAGGTAAATCCCCTCTGTGGACAGAGGCGATCCCTACTAGCCCATCACGGGTCTAGCAACAATCATCAAATGCTACATCGCAAGTTCCTAATTGCGAATAAACAGACCAACGATGGAAGCCTACCTAGAGTCCAATGCTATGATTCGTAGAAGAGATAGCGTTCTCGTTCCTTAGCCTCGGCAGATCACGATCCCCACGATCTCCGTGAATGGACACTTGCACATGCAAGAAACAACATGAATACAAGCATAAAATCCAGAATGCGCAACTATATATCAGTCAGAAATGATATAACTCATCATTATCATAAGTGAAAAACAGAGTGGAACCATAACCAGTAGTCATTCATTAATAAGCAATCAAAAGAGATTACAACCAATGTTCTGACACTGAGGTCTCCTTCGGAGGGGTATCCAGTCGTTCACACCCTACCAGGGATGGGACAAGCCTCTCTTAGTGTCTCTCAACGATAGTCTCCTTGCTCGAGTTTGGCCTTAAGGAAAAATGAGGGCTCTTGCAGCGTGAAGGCTCTTGGGAATTTGGGAACTTTGAGATTCAAGGCTTAGGCACTTCAAGACTAGCTTGCAATGGCAATGAGCTAGCTTTTATAGATGGAGGAAGGGGAGTTGGGATCCCTATAATTGTGGGATTGGCCCTATCTTCAAGGAAGCTTCCATGAGAGGTGGCAAACCACTTCCCTTTCATGGAGACTCCCGAGCCAACCTCCTTAAAATCGTCTGGCAGTTACAGATACGGCAAATGAAACTTCCACATTTTATTTAAAAAACCGCCTCCTTAAATTCATTTGTGTAGCTGACTCTGGAGACAGAGTGCCGGTTGGCACTTGGCTTCTCTTTGTAGGATTTTCCTCATTGGCACGAGTTACGATAGGATACACAATGATGCAAAGGGATGTTTTTTGGTTTTAGAATGTCTTTAGGGAAATTGAAGCTCATGTTTAGAGGAATGCAATGATAATGGTTTCAAGGCATGACATTGCTCACAGGTCACAAAATGGGCCCTCCAATGTGCGGGACGGGGAAAGGTAGGGATGGTGACAAATTACTGTGTAACAAACACTTAAATAAGATAAATAATCTTTGATAAGTCTATCCTATTGGAAGTGAAAATAAATATCAAGCTCTCTTATGAGAGGTGAATACATAATATCCCTTTATCAAGCATATCAATAAGAACTTAGCCAAAAATTAAATATACTGAAGGAAATCATAACAAAATGAAGTGAAAGTACAACAAACTGAAATGAAAGTCCCAAAACAATGAGGAACGATCGCATAAGCTCAACAATGGGGGCCCTCCATGATTTCGTTGTGTGCTTTAAGTGAATATTAGATTAGAATAATTTGGAAAAAATATCAAACATCATCCATAAATAATAATAGAGGAAAAAGAAATTATGAACCGAATCCTTTCACTAAATTTCAAAAGCCTTCAAATTCACATAGTTAAACTAGATGTCTTCATCTTTCAAATGTCACATATTTATACACGTTTTTGGAGACTAGTTTACTAAAAACACTCAAATACATTTATGATAACCTTATATAGGACCTATAATTCGAAATTAGTACTCCTATCTCTAAAATCTAAGAAAAATCCCTTAAAATCACAATCTGCCCATATTTCATGATCCAAACAGGGGATATTTCTGAACATTTGGTCTTGTTTGAACAACATTGACTGGCCTCAATCTAGTTTCTTTGATGCAAACCAATAGATGTTCGACCATAAATGGTTTGCATAGTTTCCAGATATGCATTTGGTTCGAGGCGAGGTGTCCTGCAACCATTACTTCAAACGAGCCTTACAATATTTTCTATTTCTATCGAAATTTAATTTTAATGTTCAATTTTGATAAAAACACTAACATAATTAATATACATAGTTTGACTACCTTGATGTACATAAAGAGGGAAATTAAGTGAATATGATAATAAAATCGTGAGAAAAGATGGTAAATGATGAAATATGCAAGGCAAAAATAAGCCAAAATCGGAGACCAATAGGCCATTTTGTCACATCTGATCAATGGGACTCCTAATGGGATTAATATACATCCTATTCCTCATTTTCATCATCTTTCACAAAGACCTAATCATTTCCCTTTCATTCCCCAGAATTTCTGCCCTAAGTTGCATCATCTGAGCTATTTTTTGGATCAACGCTCATTGACCTCTTACAGGACTGTGTTCATCTACAGGTTGCTCCATTGTGGCCTGCATTAATCACCAACATGTTTATCCTCTATTTAAAACCTTCCATATGCAAGAGGTTAGGTTTTGGAGAGTGATTCTACCCTTATGGTGATGTACTTAGAGGTTGTCATTTCATGCATTTATAGTGATTGGAGGTACACATTGTGACAAGGAGAGGACATTATATTTCAACAATTCCATTTGTTGCCTCATAACAGGTGGCCAAAAGTATTTTAGTAATCCATAGATTCTTATTACCTACATGGTAGCAGGATGATTTTCCGCATTTAAATCATGTTTCTCATGTTCTCTTTCTCTCCAAATGAATGTTTATTTTTGCTAACGGACACCTAAAACATAAAAAAAGGATTAATTAGACTCTTTCCCATGGAAAAAACTTAACAAAAATTGAGGAAAAAATGACAAAAAACTCAGTGTTTTTCACCCAATGCACCCCAGGAATGCATGACAGAGTGTTTCACCTCTACCTGCAGTGTCTCTCTACCTAGGTGCAATGCATATTTCGACACTGAGGGGGTGTATTGGTCCTAGGGAATTTTCTTAGAACCACATGGCCCTAAAAAATATAAAATTATTGCATGAAATTATAAAAGTGGACCGTGGAAAGATATAGAATGGTTTTAGCTCCTACCTGGAAGTGACGATACTCAAAATGGTTCATTGGATTAGCTCCAATCAGTTGTAGAAGATCGATTGAAAAAAGGGCTCCAAATACTCTTTGTTGAAGATAAATGTGAAATGATGAAAATGAACAGTATTTTTAAGTATTTGTTGTCATTTATCTCATTATTTTATTCATATTTAATATTTTGACTTAGATATGCTTCATGTTTACTATGAAACACATATGTTTAATCCTTTTTGTGATGTTTTGAGAAGGTTGACAATTACTAACATAATTTTATCATGATTTCAATAAGTTTTTTTGACTGAAGAGTATATATTTATCTCTTTTTCGAGCTCTATAAACCTAAGAAAAATGAACCTCCTGGTATCCTTTTTTAGCTCTTTTCAGACTCCCAAAATATGAATAGATTTTCGAGAACTTTCCTTTTTGAACTCGTTAAAGTAAAAGAAAATACGTCTACTTAATACACGTTTAACCCTTTTCCAAACTGATATAAAATAACTACAAAAAAGGAATACCTTAGTTGAACATGGCTAAGAGGTTCTCTTGAGTATTTATTTCTATGTTTTTAGAATAAAGAGACTATCAATGAAAAGGGAAATTTGGATTTTTTTTTTTCGACTATTTTTCAAACTCCCTAAACATCAAAAATATGTTGAGTTTTAACTTCGCTTAACTTGTTAAAACATCAAAAAATGATGGATTTGTCGAACATGACAAGGTCGAACAACTCCTTATCAGGTTTCGTTAAATGTAATTAGAGGGATTCATCTGAAGGGTGAACTTATAGACCAAGCATATGTTATACTCCTCAATCTTGTTAAAATATAAAGAGGTACTAACCAGTACGGTTGGAAAAATTTGAAAAACAAAGTATTCCATTTACTAGCTGGCAGCGAGTTTCTCTTTAACGACACACTTTCACTTCATGTTTGTGGTTGTTGGGTTGGGTAATCTTCTTGTCTTTTGGTTATGATACAGTTTTCAAAGCTTCTGTTATGAAACCACCTCCCAAAATAGAAGAAAAGAGAGACCAACGCCTTAGAAATAAGCCACTTAGAGGGGGAAGCCTCCTTTGAATTACATAAATGAACAACTCTTTGATGACACAAATGAAAAAACCTCCTTTCTATATATAGGACTGTTGGAAATGTTGTCATTGATGGAAAAGGAGATGGAAAAGGAGACAACATAGATGCAAAGGAGATGGCAAAAAAAGATTGTTGAAAGGCAAAGAGAGAAAAAGAGGCAGCAAGATGTAGAGAGGGTCGAGCAGCAGCAAAAGAAGCAAGGCAGTAAAAGAAGAGGATGTATCGATAGAGTACAGAGTACAGTAACATAGTGAAACAGTCATACACAAGACAGAGGATGTAGAGACAGAGAATATAGAGGCAGAGCTGTGAGATGAAACTGTTGAGCAGCAGAGAAAGCCTGCAGAGAGTACAGTGAAACAGAGACAGAGAATAGGGAGGAAGAGACAAATAATAACAGAGGTAGAGACAGAGAATAACCAAGACAGAGAATAACTAAGGTGGAATAAGTAAGGGTAGAACCAAAAATCAAAATAACAGCGGGGTTATGTGTATATGGGTTAAAGCACAATCTATACATTTAAACGAAGAATGGAGGTTTAATAAACAATTGAAGCGAAATTTTAAACTACTGGAACCCTGAGTCAAGAATGGAGCCATGAGGAATAGTGAAGGTGGTTTCGGCAGAAGAAACAACCTGTATCGTGTTGCCCCTAAGTGGTAAGCTGAATTCACCTTTTTAAACGTGATCTATGTTGCAGATGGCCACATGTCTTAAAGTAGTTTTTGAATACAACATTTTTCACGTAATTTTGGATAATTATGTGACGAGCATATAAGTTGCACGATATTGCATGTCGTCCATTGGAGGGGGGTCCAAATCTTAGTTGGTGTGCGAGAGTAGATTGACCATCCAATCAAAGAAGAAGTTGCGGGGAAGAGAACCAAGGCTGTGGGACCTACATTCATAGCTACGGGGCCAAGTATTATACGAAGTCCTGTGTATTATGTGTATTATGAAATTTAATAAATAGGTGGAAGGTAAATAACAAAGCAGTGTGGGCCTGAAGGTTATTTTAATTCACAGTTGTAGTATAAAGTATGAAAGGCCTTTCATATGCGTCGGGGGTTATATAAATTGTATTGTGAGTGCAAAGGGATACTGTGGGCCCAAGCATAGTTACATGAAGTTTTGAGTTTAATATATGGCCTAAAAGTAAGTTACATGCCCCTAAATGCAATACATTATGAAGTGTTCGTGTAATGTTATAAGCTATGGTTGAAAGGTTATAAATGCTTTCATGTTTAATTAAAGGCATAAAATCCATTGTTATAATGTTAAGTGATAAAGTCGGGAATATGCAAGTGTTTATTATATTAGGTTCAAACCTTAGAGATCGGGTTAAGAAATTTGTGCATCGGTTTAATACACTTGACATAATGAACAAAGGAATGGGTTCAATATAATATGAGTGTTGTATTAAATGGGGACCCAGATTATAATACAAGGCATATAAAACATTGTATATGTGGATATAAGTTGCGGTGGGCCTAGTTGGAGTATCGCATTAATGGTTAGTGATTAACCATTGGAGAAAATGATGAATGGTTGAATTGTTTATATATATTAATTGTGGACCCTGAATATGTTGCGGATTAACGAAGAGGTAACCCAAAATTTAGACAGTGCATTATATCATTATAAACTAGGTGAGTTAAAATAACTCTAGAGCCCGAAAGGTTATATTACTACATATATTAGCGCTAGGTTTAAGTCTGAGTCAAAGACTTAATATAAAGTTTACGGAGGATATTATATGTGTAGTGTGGGACCCCCCCTACATAAAATTCCAAGAATCGTAACCCAAGATGAAGGATACATAAAGGCTGATGTGGCAAAGTATATATATATATATATATGTAGCGCTTTATATAGAAGGGACCAAGGTTATAATATGAAGCATATGTATTATTGTGTGGAATATTAAAAGAACAAAAGGTTCTAATTTTTGGGCTTAAAACAAATGAAGCAGTATACGGTGGGACCCGAGTCACGAATCGCATCGGAGAAAAGTATGTTAGCGGAATATGTTGACAAATGTACCGATTGAGATAGCGGACCTGATTCATTTATAAACGGTGAGTCTCATATTTGTTTGAGTTCTGCCTTAAAGCGCATCGGAGGTGAAACAGTAACATACAACTGAAAGTTCCGATTGCGATTGAGAAATCGGATGATAACTGTCAGATTTT
This sequence comes from Pinus albicaulis, assembly GCA_034641835.2. NCBI lineage: Eukaryota > Viridiplantae > Streptophyta > Pinopsida > Pinales > Pinaceae > Pinus > Pinus albicaulis. The sequence goes on along the minus strand of CM076572.1, from coordinate 1,257,506,097 downwards.
CTGAGGGATGGATGGAAGATATGAATCGATTGATTATATGGTGGGCCCTTTGCTAATCGCATCAGCGAAAATTTAATGACCAAGTTATAGGAGCATTCTGAATGTTGCGATTTCGATTGAAATAAATGAGGTGGAGTATAGCTGGCATGTGGGCTCCATTCAAAAGATAATATTAATACAAGTTTTCTCCAAGTTTTTATACCAAAGCTAAATAGTTAAAGGAAAGCAAAGCCACATGTAGATATGTGTAAAACGATATATACATAGTTATAAATGTGAACAGTGAATCATCGGATCGGAGTGAGAGCAGAGCATCGGAGAATAGAAACATACAAATAGAAGTTGCAATTGTGATTAATCGCAATCGAAAGAATTCAGGAGGTGACTCATCGCATCGGAGAATAGAGCAAGCTCAGCAATTGGGCCCGAAAGGGAATTTTATGTATTAAAAGGTATTTTATTAGTTCTCAGAGAGTTAATTTTCATTATATAAAAGGGAAATTTATATGTTAAAAACACTTTATTATCACGCCAAGAGTCGAATTGCATTATATAAAAGGCGTAGTTACATATATACAACAGTTACACCACGCCAGTGAATAGAAGATCAAGCAGAGCCGAAAAGGACAAACATAGTCACAAAAAATACAAACACATGGTGATCCAAAACTGAATGGGTTGATTTGTAATCATCCTTATAACTGAATGTATACATTTTTGATTGGTTTATATTGTTTGTGATGCACTGGCAAGTCTCCGTAGGGAATAAAGCTCCACTGTAAAATTGAAAGTTGTATAAATTGCTGATATTTTCTGAATGAGTTGGATAAAGAAGTGAGGAGGCAGAAGGCAAAGAGTTAGAGCTATTCACTTTGAATTCCCTGTGGAATACGAACTGTTATGAGGAAAATTGTATAAATCATATCACATTGATATGCAGAAAGAGGTTAGAGAATGCAGAGTATGAAGAATTGAGGCAGAGAAGATAAAGAAAAGGAGGTGCAAAAAGAGATGCTACAGAAGAGAGTTGATATCTAAGGTAAATCAGAAAATATTTTCTTTGATTGAATGAGGAAGTTGGAGCTTCCCTATCAAGTTGAAGCTCAATAGATGTCATTTGTAGCCGACTGAGGTTGGAGCCTCCTATAGGTTGGTGCCTACAGAAAATCAGCGGTGAGAGGGAGTTGGAGCTTGCCTTTGCATCACAACAATAATAAGATTTGGTTTTCTCCCTTTATGGGTTTCCACTTATATCTGCTATCTCTGTGTGTGTTTCCTATGTGCTGATATGTTCTATTCAATCTGCTTAGTGCTTGCTGCTCTCATAATAAGTTTGGTGTAAAATTATATTAATACTTCCTGCTACATATTAAGACTGTTCACATATTAAGTTGGTTATAAAATTTAGTAAATAAGCTTGATAAAAAGTTTTAAAAATATCATGTATGTGTTAAACTGATTCACCCCCCCCACCCCCTCTCAGTTTATCTAAGGATTCAACAAGGACTCCATGGGGTCAGAATATAATCCTAGATGACCTAACAATAATAAAGTAAGGCCACACCAATAACAACAGTGCCTTTTATGGGGCACAATAGTAACAATATGGGCGCTACAACAGTACAACAATAACAATAAGGGGGATACACTAACAACGATAAGGGACTAAACTAGTAATATAGGGACCTAACATGCCCCTCTCCTTCAAAAAAGTTTTTTCCTAAACACATGACTAACCTTGGATGCTTTTGTATGAAATTCACATCTCGCCATGTGGAATCTTTAGTGGGTAAGTTCTTCCACTTGATGAGATACTCTAAAAATGATCGATTTCGTAGTTGTCAAATTCTTGTTTCTGTGATTGCTTCAGGTTCCAATATGATTTTTCCTTCCTCATCAAGTTCTTGAAATATTGTTTGAACTAGGTGTTTTTCACCTATAGCCTTCTTTAAGCATGAAATATGGAAAATTGGGTGTACTCAGGAAGAAGCAGGAAGCTCTAATTTGTATTCCATAGTACCAATATTTTGCAACACCTTGTAAGGACCATAGTACTTTGGCGATAATTTATTTTCATTCTTAGCTTGCTTGGGGGAAATTATCTCGTATTTTTGTAGCCGTGAAAATACCTAGTCTCCTACACCAAAAATTATGTTGTTGTGATGTTGATCTGCCTGTTGTTTCATTCAATTTTGTGCCAAATTTAGGTTATCCTTTAAGAGTTGGAGAACTTGTTGTTGATGCTCGATGTGATCTTCGATTTCTTTAACCTTAGAATTCTCTCTTAAATATTTTTTTATGAATGATGGGTGATATCATAAAGTGCCATAAATGGGATCATTTTTGCTGCAGTATAGAAGGAAGTGTTATACCACCATTCAACCAGAGGTAACCACTTGACCCACAGTGTTTTTTTATCAAATAAAAAACAACGAAGATATCCTTCCAAACATTTGTTCACTATCACATTTTCCCCATCGGATTGTTGATGATAAGATGAGTTATGAGCTAGTTGAGTACTCAAACAAGAAAATAATTCCATCCAAAAAATTCCAGTAAAAACGGGATCTATGTCGCTTACAATAATATTTGGGCTTCCATGAGGCTTGGAAGTGTTTCCATAAATGCAGTATCAACGTAGCAGGTAAGTCTATCAAATACCACCATGATGACACTATTTCCTTCAGACTTAGGTAAACATGTGATAAAATCCATTGAAACCTCTTCCCAACATTGACTTGGAGTGGATAAAGGCTGTAGCAGACCTGGGGGTCTTGATTGCATCAAATTTATTTTTCTAGAAAACCAAACATTCCGCCACAAACGTTTGGCTATCAGATTTGAGGCCATCGCCAAAAAATTATTTCTTCACCCTGTGGTAAGCTTTTAAAAATCTAGATTGTCCTCCTAAGGAAGAGGTGTGCAATTCCAAAAGAATATTTTGTTTTAGTTGGGAATTCTTACAAATATATAAGCAATCTTTGTACCATAAGGAACCATTTTTCCAACTAAATGTATCATATGTACTAGGATATTGATGCAACTTTTGAATGATTCTCCACACTTCTTTGTCATTCTTCCATTGATCACTTTCTTTGGTTATCCAGTCCAGTTGGATAATAGAAATGGAACAAAGAAATGCTTCCACCTATTCATCATTTCTTGAGAGTGCATATGTAACATCATTTATCTTCCATTTTTTGTAGATGATTTCAAAGTCATAACCCAACATATTTGTGACCCGTTTTTGTTTCTCTTCTCAAGATAGTCTTTGTTTCAAAAATTATTTAAGACTATCATGATCAGTTTGTACCTTGAAGTGTCTTCTCACTAGGTAAGGCCACAATTTCTTTAGTGCATATAGTGTTGCTAACATTTTCTTCTCATAAATAGCTTTTTGTAAATACTTTCCTTTGTTTGGACGACTTTCAAAAGCAACGGGTCTTCCTTCTTGCATTAAAACAACACTAATTCTATTTCCTGAGGAATCCCATTCCATTATAAATTTTTTTGTGAAGCCTGGCATAGCTAAGAGAGGTGCTATGCACATTGCCTCTTTAATATGTTCAAAGGCCTTAGTTGCTTCAGGAGTCCATAAAATGCATCTTTCTTTAGTAATGGTGTTAAAGGTGTTGTTATTATCTCATAATCCTTAACAAAATTGTGATAATACCCTGTTAACCCAAGAAATCCTTGCAACTTATTTATGGTTGTGCAGACTTTCAATTCCTTAATGGCTTTAATTTTGTTAGGGTCTATCTTAACACCATCGTGAGATACAATATGACCCAGATATTCCACCTCTTGTACTCCAAAGAAACATTTGGAGGTTTTTGCATATAATTGTTTCTCCTCCAATAGTTTGAGCACCCTGTCAACATGTTGAACCTGATCCTTCCAATATATGTTGTAGATTAGTATATCATCAAAAAATAATAACACAAGAAGGGTTTGAAAATGGAATTCATAAACCCTTGAAATGTAGAAGGTGCATTGGTAAGGCCAAAAGGCATGAAAAAAAAATCATAATGACCGTCATGAGTTTGAAATGTTCTTTTTGGATTATCTTCAGTATTCATTCTAATTTAATGATATCCTAAACGAAGATCCAACTTGGTAAAATAAATTTCTCTATCTAATTCATCGAATAATTCATCAATCACAGGAATGGGAAATTTATCTTTAATAATGATCTTATTGAGCTCCTTATAATCTGGATACATATCCTTCTTGTGCACCAGTACTACTGGAGCATAGAAAGAACTTGTAGGTTGAATTATGCTAGCCTCTAACAGTTCTATAATCATATGTTCAATTTTTCTCTTTGGGACATAAATATATCTGCAATTTTAGATGTTTGGAGGAACACCTCCTGGAATCAAATGAATATCATGATCATGATCATGAATAGGTGGGATTCATTTTGGAGTTTCAAACACCTTCGATATTGGTGGAAATAGACAAATGTGATGTTGGAACTTCTAGTGAGCATACTTGTGCAATTATGCCTCGTTTTTCTTTCTTCAAAAGATTTGTCAGGAAATTATAGCTTATTATATTTCCCAGCTTTCGTACGATACCTCATAATTCAACTTCCTTTCCTTCAGAAAAAAATTTCAAGAAAAGCTCTTGAAATTAAAAGCTACCATCCCCAAATATTATAACCATTATACTCCTAGTACAACATTAGAAACTCCCAATTGAATGGAAAGCATTAGATTATTCAATTCATATTCCCCTATGGTTAGCTTGATATTATGGAATTTTCTAGAGAAATTTATTATTCCTTCATTTGCAACCATCAATTCATACTCTAGTGTTGGGTATAGGAAGAAATTCAATTCCTTAGCTACCTTAAATTGAATAAAATTATGGGTACTACTCGAACCAATCAACACTATTAACTTTTTCTTCTTGATATGTCCTTATATTTTGAGAGTTTGAGGAGTGGTAATTCCTGCCAATGCATTATAGGATATGGTCGGACTAATTTATTCTTTCTCTAGGGTTGGTTCCTGGTTTATATCCTCTTCTTTTGAAGTTTATTGTTCATTTTCTTCCTCCTCTACAAAATCTATGTAAAATAAATTATTCTCAGCACACTTATGACCATTCGTGTATTTTCTATCACAATGGTAGCAAATCCCTTTTGCTATTTTCTCTTCCAGTTGTCATGGTGTCAACCTTCTAGGTTGTGGAAGTCTAGGAGTAGCAACACTTCCATCTTATAAATGTGAGTGGTAGGCTTCCTTGTCGACATAATTTTACATTCAATTTTTCTTTCCAACCTGAATGCCCTCTCCAATGAAGCAGGTTCCCAAAGGCGCACCTCATGTTGGATGTTAACATTTAAAGTCCCTATGAAAACATCAATCTCGTGTTCCTGTGGAATATCAGTTACCCTTATATTCAATTTTTGGAACTCCTCAATGTGCTCCACCATTGAACCTTTTTGTTTGATATTTATCAATTGGATAAATAAGGTGTTTCTCTATGTATCCTCACGATCTTACATCATTTCCTTCATAAAAATTGACCAAGTGATCATTTTTTTACGGGAGCAAAGCCATCGATATCATACAAATGTATTTTTTTCTAACTATAAAGTAGTAATGCATACCTTTTGTCTATTTTTCACATTATGGAGATCAAAATATTTCTCCATCTGTAGTATCCATGTTATGGGATCCTTGCCATCAAACTTCCTCATATTTATCTTTGTAATAGGGTGGGTCTTCAACCAAAAATTACTATTTATGAAATCATGGTTAACATTTGTTTTGTCTTCATCGTGAGTTTCCTCTAATACCTTGTCATCATTAGAAATAATTTGTTGTATCAACTTTGTCAAACCTTCCATGTCTTCTTTTAGATATTTCTTCATGTCTTCCATGTTTTCTTTCATTTTTTCTTCCATGTTATCCATCTTAGCTTCCATGCCATTCTTCAAACCATCCATCTTAGCTCATTTTCCTTTCTTCAAACAATCCATATTAGCTTCCACGCCTTTCTTCAAACCATCCATATTATCTTCCACGCCTTTCTTCAACCCATCCATATTATCTTCCACACCTTTCTTCAAAACTTCCATTTCATTTTTTCTTGCACTTTGTGAGAGAAAAAGTTGTTACACTTGATCTTTTAATTTTGATATATCATGTTATACTTATTCCTCTTCATGAGTCATAGTATAGCCTTCTGAGATCTTATTGGGTGTTGAATTATTTTTAGGGGGCATATTAAAATTCAATACTCATATCTATGCTTCAATATGCCCTTGGAATCATTTCAAACTGATTTTCAAACAAGATTTATGCAATTTGAAAAAAAAAAATTACTTCTTTTTCTTTGTTTTGAGGAGCTCGATATTGAAACTAATGTATATCTATAATTTCAGATCTCCGAGATTTTATATTTAGTCCTTTAGTATCCCTCTAAATCTTCTTTCCAATGTCATAGGTCTAACCTGATTTGGATTCTTCAAGACAAAGTTATGCCCAATCTCCCAAAATAACCTAATTATGGATTGGTTCAACAGAGAGAACTTGTAATACATGCCACATGTCACTGTTTCCTCCTTTGGCTCTGAAATTTATACAAAGGAAATTATAGTCTGTGTACCTTTGACCACTTTTTACAGAATTCCAATCTGATTCTCAGAGAGAGAGAGTTATGACAATTTTACCAAAGTCACCTCTTTGAGATGAAATTCTAGAACCTACAAAAACCCTAACTTCCAAACATCATATCTCCTAAAATATTGTGAACCGATATTTGAAATTTTTACATGTCATTCTTAAGGATTACTTCACAAATGGGGTTTTTTTAGCTTTTGATCCTTTGTAGAAAAACAATTATAACACAAATTCCATGATGACTTCTTTGACGTAGTGAAACCCTAGAATCCAAAGCTCTGATACCAAAAATTATGAAACGAGCTCCCAAAATAGAAGAAGAAAGAGACCAACGCCTTAGAAATAAGCCACTTCAAGGGGGAAACCACCTTTAAATTACATAAGTGAACAATTCCTAGATGAAACAAATGACAAAACCTCCTTTCTATACATATGATTCCATGGGGTCACTATATAATCCTGGCCGACCTAACAATAATAAAGTAAGGGCACAAGAATAAAAATATAGGATTTTATGGGGCATAATATTAACAATATGGGGCCTATAGGGGTACAAAAATAACAATAAGGGGGCTACACTAACAAAAATAAGGGACTACACTAGTAATATAGGGACCTAATCTCCTCTATTTTGGTTTTGGGTCAATTTTTCCAATTCCATTTAGTGTCGTCAGTGTGTTCAACAGAACTCATTTAGTTGATCTCTACTGCAATACAATTAAGCCTTCATTCCATGTTTACCTATATTTATTTTATTCTGTATCAGCATTGCTATGATCATTCTGTCTCAATCATGATACCTAATTTGTGTCATTGATGTGGGATATAGCATGGCCCTCCTGTGACAGGTCACTTCCTATCAACATCAGCAAATTATCCAGGAAGTTGAATTTATAAACACACCTTCGGTATCTTGGTGCTTGCATACATCAATCGAAAGTTTACTCGCTCTCGACGACAGGTTTAGATCACTAACCTTCGAGCGAAGGATTATGTGTCATCTTCGACATCAACTCATTTACTCACACCATACCATTTTTATTGTAGTTACTTGAGAGCTATTAACATCATCAGTGGTTTATATCACGTCTGTTAAAGGCTTGCATCATCAGCTGGTAATCATATCGTGTATACCAAGTTCGACTCCAGCTCATTGATTCACATGGTTAGAACCATACATTCTTTTGTTGTGTGAAGGAGATAGAATACCCTAGACCTATTTTCATCCATATAGAGTTTTATTTCAGGAGCTATACAAATATCACAATGTACGATAGCCATGATTATATAGACTGTCATCCAGTCACGGGTCCACCAGTTTCCATCTATGGATATGTATTTTGATCGTTGTACATGTTATGTTAGCTTATGTACTGAGTATGGGTATGCCTCCCTCAATAAAAAATATATCATGATCTAAATGTATTGTAATATATTCAACCCACTTTTTCTCCTTGATCCCTACTTGTCAGAAGGTAAATCACTTCATTCATTAGTCATCATTTCTGAATTTTCACTTTAGGGGGAAATATTTTACAGGCCATTTTTCACATCTGATCAATGAACCTCCTAATGAAATTCATCAAAATCATATTCCCCATTGTCATAATCTTGCAAAAATCCCTAAGCATGTCCCTTTCTTTCCCCAAATTTTATTCCCTAAACTGCATCATCTGAGAGAATTTCAGAAAAAACACTTTGTGGCCCCTTACTAAAATTCGTTCACCTACAGGTTTCTCCACCATGGCTTCTGTTTATTACCAATAGGTTTCTCCCTTTTGCACCTGCATTGGTTTGATATATCCAAGATAATGATCGAGATTCTATAAGCTTTCTCTTCTAAAAGTTTCCTAAATTTGTTACAACCATTTACCTTAGACAAATCATTCAGATCCTATCCTACCCTACTTTGGAGTTTTCATCCCTTATCCTTTTATCCCATACTCCAATCAAAGGTGGATATCAATCCCTATATTGATAATTGGATAAGAACTCCAAAATTACCCTACTCCTCTATATATTTACAACCTTCCATATGGAAGAGGTTGGAATTTGGAGAGTCATTATACCCTTATGTTGTCGTACTAAGACGTTTTCACTTTATGCATTTAGGGTGACTATATGTACACAATGTGAAAAGGAAATGAAAAGTCAAATTATTGGAGTAGCTTTTATACAAGATCAACACGTTGTAATCTCCTTCCATTTATATTAATGCAAAGAAAATTTTTTTTTCCTATATTTGACGTTGTCATTTCATATATTTCAATTGCATGTTGATCTATTGAATAGAGTATTTAGATCATTAAACATATATCTCATAGTTTATCGGCTTTTGTTATATGATTGTGAAAGTTATAATTTTGGCAATTGAAGATGGAATTAGAGCATTAAATATGAATATGGAAAGAAGTATGCAATGGATTCTAGGTAGGCCTCACTCGATCATCTATTTACTTTAAGGAAAAGCATTGGGTTCCTTGCCTTTTGTTTTTCTAGGTTATCCACCAACCTCGAGGAGATACTTTTGTCTGTAATCGTAAATCCTATAAAAAAACTCTTCATGCATGGTTATCGAGTCGAGTAATATTCCCTAGTATATTCTAAAAATATTACTAGAATATTCCTATAAGGGAATCTTGTGGGGAATATTTTAGATTCTTTAAAACCCAGAAGTAGCAGTGAAAATCTAGAATAGATATCATCATAAATAGAGAGTATTGGAACCTACACCCAACCCAACATCCTCATACATATAGAATAAATCTCATCATAAATATGTTACTAGAAAAACACTTTTTCAGGCTTGGACTAACATGCAACCTGGAGTTACTCATTTCTTCATTTTCTTATTTTGAGCCTGGGCCCACATTCCTGCAAAGAAGAGAAAGTCTTTGCAACCTCAAAGCAAGGCATGCATTGTTGTTATATATTATGATGAAGTCAAAGTGTACAAGTTAAATGATATCAACATTGAATATCTCTTTATAGAAATGAGTGTAAAGTTTGAATAATATTATCTGCATGCACCAGTGGATGAATCTGTTACAAAGTTTCCCTCACCATTAATTGATGCCTATGCAAATGATACTTCAGATCAACATTATGATCTAGATGACTTTTCTCCCATGACAACTGATGAACCATTAGTTGTTGAACATCAAGATAGTACTTCATCATACAGTTCGTAAGATTCTCAACCACCTTTATCATAAAAATGGTGCAACGTGAATGACCTCTTAGATGATCCTACCACTATACCTCAATTTCAGGGAGCTCGATGAAGAAAGGAATTAATATCCAGTATGAAAACTAAATAAGTCTCTCTTAGGTATGCAAACTCAAGACAAAATTGCTACATGATCCTTTATCTCTTCAATGATCCTTCATGCAAACTTAGTTTCTTTATGTTGAAATTGACAAAAAGAAATATTGAAAATAGCATCAAAAGGGATTCTAGTTTAATTTCCTCTTAGTTAAATTATAAGAAAATTGTAATTCCACATCATATGACAACTTGTATGAGTTAAATTAGTTGGGAAGACATAGTTATCTCAGTAAATTCAAGTTGGGGGTAAAACTGGACACATTTATAGTTCAATCTGTGTTTTAGGGGTTCCAGTTGTAGTTTATTTTGAGTTTTAATTGTTTAACTTAATTATTTGAGTTAAAATAAATTTAAATAGTTCTAACTAATGGAGGAACTAGTGAGAGGTCAAGTTAATTAAATTTTATTTAATTAATTCCTAGTTATCAATCACTTAACTAATAATTCACTATATATATTTTTTGCATGTCATTTTTGAGGAAGACCCAGTTAAGAGTGGAGTTAAAGGGAAGTGTATTATCATCTATATAATCATCCAAATTGTACAGGTGGTGCATGCAGTCAAAAGGAGGCCTAAAATAAATTATTCCTTAATTAGAGAATTTCCTTAAAAAGGAGGAATGATGGCACAAGTTTAATCATTATTTTGGTGAGCACGAGTTGGTGATACCAATCAATAGGAAGAACAAGTTTGTGTATGGAGCTAGTGAGAGACATGTGCGACAATATAAGCTTATGTACAAGTTGGTAGTGAGACAGTCAGAGATAGTACAAAGAGCTTTCAATCCTAATAGAAGCATTGTACTTTTTCATATTATTGGCTTAATGAAATATACATATAGCGGGGTTTTTAAGTGAGGCTTTCCCTAGATACATATTTGGTTTTCTGTGATTTAAATTATCTCTTTCTTTTTCATGTGATTGTGCGATTCTAATTTGTTTCTGCAATTTTTATAATAGATTCAAGTATTTATTTTTAGTATATTACAAGATTAGTTGAATCTATGTCGATTTTCTACATGGTATCTATTACTGTCAGTTTTTGCATCCTTCCACCATTGATCAAATATACTATTATCATGTCTGTTAGTATGAATCTTTCGTCGTAAAATATCACTTTAGCTACGCATAAAAAATAGCCCTAACATCGATTATGGCTGCAAAATACCTTTAAGATTGCTGCAAAAATTCAAATCTAAGCACAAAAGATATTAAGAAGATAAAAAATAACATAGCTCCATGGATCCAATGAACAAGACAAGAAGAATGTATATGAAAGAATTTTGTATTATATTAAAGAATGGGGCACCTGAGAGGAAAACAAGAAAGGTGTTTTCCGATTCTCCTGAGTGGGATGGGTCCTTGGAAGTCCTCAGTGTTTCAGATCTAGCATTTCTCTCTCTTATGGATGTGGAAAAGCAAACATAGAACTCAATGGGAGTTCATAAAGAAAAATGGAAAATGGTGACCAAGAGAAGATCCAGAGTGATCTAATGCAATGAAGGTGACTAATGAATGGGGAAAACCCCCCTATTTATAATAAAATACTGGGGCGGTCTAGAACTCGGTGCCTGAATAAAATATTATTAATCGAATTCTAGAAGCACCTTTTAGGAATATTTTACTATATTTGTTGGAGGGAAAAGGATTCTTGACTTGGGTAAATTCCTTTATTTATAAATAATAAATATATAAATGATTTATTTATCATTTTAGGGGAATGATGGGAATATAATTAAATAAATAATGGTTTATTTGATTATTTATGGATGATTTAGTCAAATTTAACTAAGAATATTATTTAAATAATGATTTAAATGACTTGTTCTTAGGAAATAATTAAATAAATAAGGATTTATTTAATTAATTTCTTTGTTTTGGGTTAAATATGACAAAATAAGTTATTTTATGTGGTGAAAGCAATTTTACTTGGGGTAAAATTGGTCTTACATGGTGTACTTGGGTTCATATAATAATAATAGGTTAGATGACCAAAAAAATGGTGTAACAATGTCATGTTACGATCCCATACTTAATTTTTTTTCATTCCATTAGGTCATCAAATCATTATTTCATGTCATCAAATTCCATCAAATGAAGGAGTGACAATAAATAAATTTCATCAATAAATTTGATTTGTAAATTTGATTTCAAAGAAAATGTATTTTTATGTTCCTAATTTGTAATAAGTTATGAGAGTCTCAAGAAGCTGCAACACTCAAAGTTACATCATTAAATATCAAGGTTCCAAAAATCCATTCAATGTTCCTAACCCATCAAAAGACAAAGTTCAAGATAAATTTGAATGGTTAAAGGTTAAAACGCAATGTAAGTTTGATTTAAAAAAAAAAAGAAGGGAAATGTCGGTCCATGTCCATTTAATGATATTTCTTCAAGTGTAAAAGCCCCTCAAAGACCAAAAATTCATTCATTTGCATCCTCAAGCATCAAGCTGTCAGCTTCTCCAAGAAAAAATGTTTTTTTTCCTTCAAGAAACCAAGTTCCAACTCCATTGCCGCACTTTTTCCACAGGCACTACGCCTTTTGTAGTAGGCACGCTGCACTTTTTCAGAAGCACATTTTACCTTTTGCAGAGCTTCCCTGCACCTTTTCGATGCTCGCTACGCTTTTTGCAGAGGAGAGCCATGGCCTTAAAAGTTTGTCTCCATGGGTTCTAAGCAACAATTTAGGGTTTGTACACTCATTTTCAAGTAAGTTCCATCCTTGTAGGCCCTCCTTTTAGCTCATGGTCTTAAATTTATGGTGCAAACCCTCATTGCCCTCCATGCCATGTTGTAAGTAATTAAATCCTAGTTTTTCAGATTTCAAGCTAATTTGTTTTCTCTGGACCCCATTTACCTTTCTCAAACTCTAATTCAATCCCCACTATCCTTCCATCAATTTATTCCCCATTCCCAAGCTATATTTCTTAAAACCCTACCCCTACACTACACTTTTTAGGAAACTAGAATACAACCCTAGAATTGAATTTCCTACTCTATTTTCCTTATCATTTCAACTCCCCATCACTTCCCCAAGCTTCTTAACCCCCTTACACATTTCCCCAAATTTTCTCTCAGTTATCCCAACTCCCTAACCCTATAATCCTACTCCCTTCCCCTCCTTCTTTGGTTTCTACAGAAAACTGGACATAATGGAGGAGGAGAGAAACATCATGGAAGAGAAGAGAAACACCACAGAAGAAGAGAAGCGTACATACAATGAAGGACAGAAAATTATAAGACTAGAGCCATTAGACACTAGGGAATTGATAGCATCACCCTTAGAAGTCAAATGTTTTCAACATGTAGTTTGTTTTGAGTTTTGTGAGATGGTCAAAAGAGTATAGAGCCATCCTCATTTGACCAGGTTGCTCATCTCCAACCTACAAAAATACCAATTGATCCTTGTAAGGGTGACATTCACCATTTCTACAGACATCATTGTAGTAGTAGCAAGGATACCTAATGTAGGTGAAAAATGGATTAAAACTAAATATTTGGATGCACATCTATACGAACCTTACCTCAGCGCACCACACAAAGATAACATTAAGAAAATATTTCCTTTTTTCAGTTGCTAAATAGGTTTTCTCCCATGACGAAGATCATCATGAAATATTTAACTTGAGAGGGCAGATTCTCCAGGCTTTACAACTATCACATCAGGTTGCTCATGCATTTTACTAGGGTGAAATTTCTCAACATTCCCTATTATTTGTATAGGATCATTGACAAGGTGGCCTACATAGTGTAGAAGAGAGAGTATGAGAATCAAATGAACAAACTCTTCCATAATTCTCTCATTAAAATCATTGTCCTTCATCACCTCAAACAATTGAACATTGCATGGGAGACTTTCATTTAGGCAGAGGTCTTCACTACACGACCAAAAAAGGCTGCTAGACCTATTCTATCATCAGCATCAATTTCTCACAAGAAAACTAGATCCTCTAGCAGTGCTGCAATCAAGAGGACTAAAAAGGAAAAATAACTCAAGACCTATTAGAGAGGACATTTGAAAGTGTTTTCTCCACATATTGTGGAAGGGGCCTTGCCTTCTTAATAAACAAAACAAGGATATCATCAACAACAAGAGCTAGTTGTACAAGAGAAAGAAACCCACCATGAGGAAGAAACCAAGTTTAACCTGCTGGAATTGGATGTCCAAGATGATCATGAAGCCTCAAACTTGATCATCAAAGAGAAAGATGCCAAAATCATAGACTTGAAAGATAAGTTGGCAAGGGCACAATTTTTCATTTCCTTCCTTGAGCAAAAAAATAAGCAGTTGAAAGGTAAACAAGTACTCTTGGAAGTGGAGTTGTTGAAGGCCACAAGGCAAGACACAAAAGGAAAAAAAATGATGGAACATGATGAGGTCCAAAACGCCAAGAAGAGACCAAAAAAAAGAGGTGTTCAGAGAGCATTAGAGTAGGAAAAACATGATGCTGAAAAGCTCACCTTTGAGGAAAGCATTGCAAGAGAAATCAATGATGACAGAGAATTTTGGCTTGACAGAGTTAACATACACCTGGCGAAGCTCCTTCATAAGGAAAATAAGGACAATTAGGTGTTGAGACACATGGTTGATCACTATCACACTAGGAACAAGGTTTACAATGTCAAGGTAAAGCAATTGAGGGGTAAGCTCAAGGAAACCATAATTATGCAGAAGGAGAAGGGTAGACTTGACTTACCTGCTGAGGCTTCTTTAGTAGCTTCAAATCCTTCATCGGCACTTCGTCCAGTAGTTTTGAAGGTTTTTGAGAATTTTTTGTGTTTTTTGGGCATTTTGGTAAAATTTCAAAGAGTTTTTGCACAATCAGCCTGTAAAAGCGCATCGTACGCCACATTGCGCTTTTGTGGAGGCCTCCGAATGAGAAAAAAATTGCATGGATGGATAGATAATGGTCTCTACATCACTTTTTGGCGACTGCCACTCAAAAAAATGAACTTTTTTTCAGGTGTAAAAGACCAAAAACCCCATAAAAAACACATTTTTTCCTCCTTTTTGAGCCTTATGGTGCACTTTTTTACTAGCATTGGGAGATTTCATTTTTGAGGATCTTCACTCCATGATTTTCAGGGCGTGAGGACATTTTTGACAACTAGACTAGAAGTGATTTCCAATGAGCCATATTGGGCCCAATTTGGACTTCGCGAAGGCATTAAAAAGTTTATTTGAAGGCCCATGTTGTGCTTTCTACAAGGCATGTTGCGGTTTTCTCAAGCATGCTATGATTTTTATAGTATGTTAATTTATTCATAATTTTCAAATTTTTTTAGTTGATTAATGGATTCCAAGGAGTTTTACCGATGTAAATGTAAAAAGTAAATGTAATTATGCCTTTTTACAGTTACTATGGGTAGATACATCAAGTAAATATGTAATTTGGTTCAAGTGAATCAGTTTCATCAAAGATAGGGATGAGTTGGTTAACCTCCCTAGTCATTAGGATTCTAGTTGAGGACTTTGGGGATCAGCTCTACAAGTCATGGATTTGACCTCTGAGAGTGGGAGAAGTAGTTTTTTTTCTACATCTTTTATTTCCTTTCTCATTGCAAGGTTTGGATGTTGTGTAATTGATCTTTGAACACTAGTGTAATCAGTCATTTTTGGCAGGAACTAATATACAGAGTTTCAACTATTTTGGTGGGATTCATGTGGTATGTTTCTTTAGTAGTGTTGCCTATTACGTTTCCATATGTTTGAATTTATTATGCTCTCCATTTTCATGCCATCTCTTAATGTGATTAATTCCTAATATAGATAGAGTTCATTAATTGATGCTCTGTTTTGGAGGAATTGTCATAGTTGTATTTCATTTTCTTCTGATTGAAAAGAATTCATGATTACCATGCTCTTTTTGAAAACCCTAGCAGTCTCTGATATTGATATTGATACCTGAATGTGCTAAATGATATACCTGCCTGACCCCATCAGATCTCTACAATTCTGATCCTCTGTGCCCTAACCTAGTTCTTTAAAATCAATTAATCAAACCCTAGTGCTACTATACCTAGCCTAAAATCCTTATTTGTAGAAATTTTTAGCCCAAACTTGGTTATCGGTTTCTCCTTATCACTCCCATGTAGTTAAATTTCCATTCCCATAACCATACATTCAACAACCTGGAAATAATAAATATTTTTTGAAAACAAAAATTCTGGAATTTTCACAGTGCTAGAAAATGAAAAAATAAAACTCAGAAAATATTTCAGACACACACATAAAATGACACAATTTTCTGGTCAATATGACCCTAGAAAACCTCCTACAACTCTTGGGGAAAACCAGTGCTAGATCTCTTCTTTATTTCTGATAATTTTCTTTAACAGTGAAACAAAAATACACAGAAAATTCCAGCAACCAAAAAAATACAACTTATCTTGTTTTCCGTGTTTAACCAGTACCTCGGAATTTTTGAAAACATCAAAATATGAACAAAAATAAATGTTGGATGGACTTCCTTGAATTTTGTGCCTAGAAACATAGCGATAAATGATGTTGTATGGCCTCCTCGATTTTCGTGAAGAAGATCAATAAATGCTATTGTACGACCTCCCCGATTTGCATGCAGAGGTACAACAATAAGTGTTGTAGGGATTATGCCTCATTTTTCCTACACATGGATAGCATAAAACTGTATGGTATGTCTCAAAAAATGTGCCACAAAAAAACTCCTCACCTTGAATTCTATGCCAGAATGATGTACATCTACTTGGGAATGCGTGCCAAAGTTGTTGTACAAAAATTACCTTAAAAAACATGCCCAAATATGCCTTGAATTTTGTGCGAATATTTCTGTACATATTTTATGAATGTTGCCTCAATATATGTGCCAAGGTTCTTCTCTCCTTCAACTCCTGCTCAGAAAATATCCTTGCTCTCTTCTCCTCTTCTCTCAATATTCTCATGAAAGACTTAATGAAATTTTCTCTTCTTTTCATCCTTTAACACAACCCTAAGTGACTTTTGGGGAATCCCTAAATCCAATGGGTGAGATAGATTTAGATCTAGGGTTCATATTAAATGTGCATTACCCGCTTAGCCTTTTATTCCTATAGTCACATTTTCACTTTCCAATTTCACATTGACTTTAATAGAGTCACTTTAAAATTAGACTTAGTAACTTTATCACTTAAAGTCACTTTTAAATTAGATTTGACTTTACCACTTATAAAGTCACGTTAGGAGAAAATTTTAAATACATTTGCACACTTTTCCCTAGGCTAAATATCAAAGCCTTAGGGAACCACTTGTCCTCTAGTATCCAAATTTTAACACTCCCTCTTACCAAGGAAAGTGTTCCTCACCACCCCCATCTTGTCTCTGAAGTAAACATGCTTGCCCCATGGTAAGGCTTTGGTAAAAATATCTGATACCTACTCATCTGTGGGAATATACTCAAGCTTCACAGCTCCCTTCTGAACGTAGTCTCTTATGAAATGATATTTGATCTCGATATACTTTGACGTTTCATGAAATAATGGATTCTCCATGAATTTAATGCAACTTTGATTATCACAATAAATCACTGAAGGTCTCAATGGTTGACCAAATAAACCAAACAACATCTTGCAAAGCCATATGGCCTTAAAACTAGCAAAACTGGCTGCCATGTACTCTGCTTCCACTGAACTCAATGCTACTGATTGTTGCTTTCGGCTGAACCATGACACAACTATCGAACACAACCCAAAACAACAACCTAAAGTTCTCTTCCTATCAGAAGCACAACCTGCAGAATCAAAATCAGTGTACCTTGCCAATCTCACTCTATCTCGCTACCTATAATCCAGACCATAATTCGATGTCCCTTGCAAGTATCACAACATGTGTTTTGTAGCAACCTAGTGCACTCTCATGGGCTCACACATGAACTAGATCATCACGTTGTCTGCAAAACATATATATGGCCATTTTTTTATCAAATACATCAAGGAACTACTCAAATATCTCTACAATGTAGGATGCACTAGCTCGGAATCAGAACCATGAAGCTTCTTCTAGTTAGTTATCATAGGTGTCGACATGGGTTTGCAATCCTCCATGTGTAGTCTGCTAAGAATGTACACAATATACTTCCTGTGTCCCAGGAAGAGATGGCCCTCCTCCTGCCACACCTCCAATCCCACAAAGTAATGCATCAAGCCAATGTCCTTCATCCCGAACTCCGAAGAAAGATCTCTCTTACAGCCCTCTACGAGTCTCTTTGCACTTGTAATGACCAAGTCATCCACATTCAACACCAGAATGAGAGGCTCCTCACCTATCACAATAAAGTATAGGTTTATATCTGCCTCACTCTTTATGAAACCCATCTCCTAAAATTACATATCAATCCTGGAGTACCAAGCTCTAGGAGCTTACTTTAGGCCATAAAGTGCCTTCTCAAGTCTGCACACATGGGACTCCTTCCCATGCACCTCAAAGCCATGTGGCTACTCAATGTACACCTCCTCCTCTATGAAACCATTGAGAAATGTGTTCTTCACATCCATCTGGTGGATCTTCCAACCAATCTCTGTTGCTATTGATATAATGGAGTGAATGGAAGTATATCGAGCCACTAGAGTGAGGTCTCGTCATAGTGTACTCCCTCTGCCTGGGAGAACCCTCTAGCCACAATTCTAGCCTTGAAATTCTCGATGCTACCATCCATGGCATGATTTATCTTTTAAAGCCATCTTGAAGTAACAATAGATTTTCCCTTACGCCTCAGCACCACCTCCCAAACATCATTCTTCATGATAGAAGAATACTCCTCTTGCATGGCCTCTATCCAGACCTACTAGCTAGCTGCCTCCTCATAGCTAGAAGGCTCAGAGTCAATGATGCTAGCAACCAATGCCATATAGCTACATAACCACTTAGGTGGTTTTCTCTCTTTGATCTGTCTCTTTGGCCGAGCAACAGATGTAGCCTCTCTCAAGGTGTCCTGAAGCCACTTGGGCTTCCTCTTCCCTGAGCATACTTCTCTCACTAGAGAGGGAGAATCCTCATCCTCATCAGAAGCCTGAATTCATGAATGTATACTTGTAGTCCTCCTACCTAAACTTGTACCTATATATGTTGAAGTACCATGTAAATTTTCCATCAGTGGACTACTTAGTGAACTGCTCTGCAGAATTTTCCGAATGCTGCCCAAAGCACCACCCCTCTGACTTTGTGATCCACTACTCACTGATGGACTTGACATGGTAATCGATTTACCTCCTGATCACTGTCCACTGGATCGCTATGATTGACTCAGCTTCTCCTGAGGGTCTGGTGAATCCAGATACTCTAACTCCCTTGACCTCCTAAAAGCCTCGTCTTCCTCAAAATTCACATCCCATGTGACTACAAAGACTCTCCTTCATGTAGGAATATAAATCCGGAAGGCTTTCGAGGTTTCACTGTAGCCCAAAAATATTCCCTTCTCTGCAACGGGCTCTAGCTTGTTCCTCTTCTCCTTTGGTATGTAGGATTATGCAATACACCAAAAGATACGAAAATGACCAGCATCAGGCTTCCTCACAGAAAAATCCTCCTCCGTAGTCACATTCCCCAAGGCACGATGTGGACTCCTGTTCTGAAAGTACACAACAGTGTTGTAGGCCTCTACCCACAGAAAAAATGGTAACCCCTGATCATAAATCATGACTTTAGTATCCCCAACGATGGATCTGTTCTTCCACTCTACAACCCTATTCTGCTAGGGGTTGTAAGGAACTGTGAACTCCCTCCTGATGCCTGCCTTCGCACAATAATAAAAAAACTCACCAAGGCTGTACTCCCCTCCATTTTCTGACCTGAGGGACTTGATATTCTGACCTGTCTGACTCTCCATAATAGCTCTGAAATCCTAAAACTACTTGAAGACCTCACTCTTGGTCTTCAAGAAATAAACCTAGGTCTTTCTAGAGTGATCACCAATCTATAAAACATAGTACTCATATCCACTCATGGAAACATTAGACATCCGACCGCTCACATCAGTATGAATCAAATAAAGAATCCTAATTGATCTACTATCACTGCTAGGAAAAGGGTATTTGGCCAACTTCCCCATAGCACATCCTCTACCGTATCAATGTGATAAGAACTGAAATCTGGCACACCTGTAGTGATCTCCTGCAATGTCCTCAAGACCCCATGATACATGTGCCCCATCCTGCAGTGCCAAATATTGCATAACTCTAAACTGCTAGCTCTATTTCCAGTTTTTATGAAACTAGCTCGAAAAATAGAAGAAAAGAGAGATCAATTCCTTAGAAATCATCCACTTCGAGGGGGAAACCTCAAATACATTTCATAAATGAACAATTCTTGGATGATAAAAATGACCAAAACCTCCTTCTATATATAGGAGTCCATGGGCCCAAAATATAATCCTAGAAGACCTAACAATAACAATGTAAAGACACAATAATAAAAATATTGGGCTTAGAGGGGTACAAAAATAATAGTAAGAGGGCTACACTAATAACAATAAGGGACTCAACTAGTAATATAGGGACCAAACATGCCCCTCTCCTTCAAAAAAGTGTTTTCCTCAATGCTTGAGTAGTTCTGGGTGCTTCGAAACCATTCATCTTAGCTTCCACGCCTTTCTTCAAGCCATCCATCTTAGTTTCCATGCCTTTCTTCAAAATTTCCATTTCATTTTTTGTTGCTCTTTGCGATAGCGAAATTTGGTGCACTTTTGTAATTTTGATATCTTATGTTGTATTTCTTCGTCTTCATGAGTCATAGTAGAGCCTTCTGAAGGCTTAATGGGTGTTGAATTATTCTAGGGGGGATTTTAGAACCTAATACTAATATATATTCTTCAATATTCCCTTGGAATAAATTCAAACTAATTTTTTTCAAACGAGACTTATGTAATTCGAAAAAATACACACATTTTTCTTGCTTTTGAGGAGCTTGATATTGAAACTAAATTATCTCTATGATTTAGGATCTTCAATATCAAAATTTAGCCCTGAAGTAGCCCTTTGAATCATATTTCTAATGCGAGAATACTGACCTGATTTGGATTCTTCAAGGAAAAGTTATGCCCAATCTCCCAGGGTGACCTAATTATGGACTGGTTGAGTAGAGTGAACTTGTACAACTTGCCACGTGTCACTATTTCATCCTTCGCCTCTGAAATTGATATAATGAAAACCATAGTCCGTGTAATTGCAGATACTTGTTACAGAATCTCAATCCGATGCTCAGAGAGATATTTATGTCATTTTTCCCACGCTCACCTATTTGAGATGAAATTCGAGAGCATGATAAAATCCTAACTTCCACATATAATATCTCCAAAAATATTACGAACCAAGATATGAAATTTTTACAAGAGGTTCTTACAAATTTCGGCTTCGATCAATGAAAATTTTAGCTTCTGAAACCTCGTAGAAAAATATTTATAGTGAAAATTCCACTATGACATGTTTAGGCTAAATTTAGGATCCTGCAAAAATCCCTAACTTCCACAAATCATATCTCCAAACATATTGCGAACCAAGATCTAAAATTTTGTGACAATATGCCTCATGATTTCGGCTTCACACTCTAAAAATTTCAGATTATGAAGATTCTTAGAAACAAAGTTATAGAGAAAAATCCACGATGACATGTTTGGAGTAGCGAAACCCTAGAATCCAAAGCTCTGATACCGAATGTTATGAAACCAACTCCAAAAATAGAAGAAAGAGAGATCAATTCCTTATAAATCAGCCACTTCAAGGGGGAAACCTCCAATAAATTTCATAAATGAACAATTCTTGGATGATACAAATGACCAAAACCTCCTTCTATATATAAGAGTCCATGGGCCCACAATATAATCCTAGCCAACCTAACAATAACAATGTAAGGGCACAATAATAACAATATTGGGGTTACAGGGGTACAAAAATAACAATAAGGGGGCTACACTAATAAAAATAAGGAAATAAACTAGTAATATAGGGACCTAGCACTGGCACTACTGCTCAATTCCATAAGGGGATGAAACAAAAACTTGTACACCTTGGCATGGTGCACACTAATCACTCTAGTTGAATTTTTTGGAGCGCCCCTAGGATATATAAGTACCTATCCTCTCCTAAAAAATACCTCATACCCTCTGTCCTCTAAGTCTAAGATGGATATAAGGTTTTTCTTCATCCCTGGCACATATAGAACATCCAACACTTTTAAGGGAGCTTTGGGCTCCCTATCAAATGTCAATGTCCCCACATCGACTGCTCTAACAATGTTGTCGTCTCCAAGTAATACCTCTATATTAATGCCACTCTTTGAAAGCTCTGATAAGTACTCAAAGAATCCTGTCATATGACGGGAAACCCCACTATCAACATACCATATACCTGAAGATGTTGCGCTAGTGGAGGGAAGTGCACACTCCCTCTCAACCTGTGTGGTAGATGATCCTGCATGAGTGGAATTAAAAGAAATTAACCCAAAATCTTGGTCAAAGCTCTCTAAGAAGTCCTCTATCTCTAATGATGCTACCATGGTCTTGTCCTTTCCCTTATTCTTCTTCTCCTGATGGACAACTGCATAGTTTCTCGTCTTTTGACAATTCCAACACTTGACTTTGGAAAATTCTTTCTCCTTGTTCACCTGATGCTTACCTTTACCTTTTCCTTTGCCCCCACCCACACTTGTGGAGGCTTGCTTCTTTAATTTTCCCTTCTTGACCCTTTCTAACAATGATACATTTTCATCCTTCTCAACTGGTTTGGTTTCTCCAAGATGGTTCTTTTTTATTTAATTCTGGATGCAATCAACCCACAACCTCTCCCAAGTGGGAAATTTCTCCCGTGCAACAATCCCATCCACAAAACACTCCCATGTCTTGGGAAGGTGATTCAATGTCACCCACACCAATTTAGTGGGTGGAATTGTCTCTCCAACAACAACCAACTCATCTCTCACAATAGTGATGTTTGTGAGGTATGTTGTAACACCATCAATCTTAGCCATCTTAATGGCCTTCAAATTCTCCCTTAGGACCATTTTTCTATTTTCATTGCTACTCTGGTAGAGATTGGTCAAGGTTGTCCACATCTCATGTGCATATGTATTTCCTCTCACATGTGGAATGACATTGTCTTTAACACCATCCAGGATCATTATCTTTCCCTTGGCATTCTTCTTATTAAAATCTTCCAGTTGAACAGGGTCATCAGGCACTACTACTCGATGTTGTGCAATGTTAACCATGATGCCCCAGACTTCTTCCTCCTCAAATATACTCTATATTCTATCCCTCCATGCACTATAGCTCTGCCCATCCAACCTATCATACACGCTCAAGCCTTGTGGAGAGAGCCCTCTTCTGCCTAGTAGGGCTAGCTACTTGGAAAAATATTGGTTTGTACTTACCTTTGCTGGTCTCCTTCTCAACCTTCAGAGATCCAGTGAAGTGCTAACAACTTGGTGACCATACTAGGGAGAAAGTGACAGATCCTCACTAGTTGTATCATATTTCATCAAATTCTAGGCCTATGGGTATAAGTTTTCCTGAAGGTTTATCTGAAAGTTGCAAAAAATTGACTTGGTAAAATGAAGAACACTTTTTCTTTGAGGAGATACACCAGATCAAATCCATATCCTCGTCCAGTTGATCCAGTTAAACATTGAGAGAAACTTGTTTGGAAGTAGAGACCACAAAACAAAAAATTTCAGTCAAATCCCTCTCTATTGGTAAGATTTTCCTCATTACCTACAAAATTTTTATCTCGTGAAGACATACCTTTTGACTTGAAGTTTGAGTTGTCTTTATTTCAATCAAAGTCTGAAACCTCACTATCTAAGATATTATTTGACCCATTAAGACCATCAAAAGTAAAATCATTGTCTGAGATAGCTTTTGATTCATTAAAACTTGAAGATAATTTACTTTCCAAAGATTCTAAATCTGAATCCAACCTTGACAGAAAAGTCTAAAGTCAATTTGATATGCTAGAAAATTTAGCAAATAAACTTCAATACACATTTGGAAAACCCATCATTCAATACCAGCAAGAGTCATTTTCCATTCCAACACAATCCCATTATGTTGTTGCTTCCTCATCTACACCTTCTACCTCATTACTTATTCAGTCAGTCCTTTCTATTGTTACTCCATTACCTCACTCAACAAGATTCATGACCAGGCATGCACTCCTCAGTTTAGCAACTCATCTCAATTCCTTACCATCAGACAACACTTAGTCAAAGTCATTGGTTTCATAACTTGGAAGAATTAGATGCTAACAGTGCTAAGATGAGAATAATGGTCCAAATATTTTCTGGAGAGATTAAAACTTGGTTTAGAGATTTGGCTAAAAAATCCATAGCCAATACAGAATAGTGGACTGATGCATTCATAGGCTGATGGGAAGTGAAGAAGAACCTCTTGAAAATTCTTTCTAAGTATGGTAATCTGAAAAGGGATCCAAATGAAACAGTCTAGGATTTCACTACTTGTTTCAACTGAGTATAAAATTCAATTCCAAATGAGATCAAACCTCCTCGAGATTTGGCTCTCTTACATTATCTAGATGCCTTTGATCATGATATGGCATACCAGCCCTGAGAGAGGAATCCCACAACATTAGAAGAAATTCAAAGGAATTCAAATAATTTGGACGAAAACTTGTCAATCAAGAAGTCAAAAATGAAGGGTGAGAGAAAGGTAACCATCAAAGAATAATCATCCTCATCCTCTAAGGTGAAATTGGACACTTTGATCAGGATGGTAGAAAGAATGGTTGGTATAATTTCCACTACAGAAAGACAACAAGAACCATAGATTAGAAATCCTAACTTCAGAGGACAGCAACAGCCTCAGTTCAAAATCAAACAAAGTGAACAAAGGGCTCCTCAGAAACCAACACAACAATGAGAGATTCAGACACCCTTTTAGAAAACTTATGCTCAATGAGCTGAGCAAGAAGAATTTAATCATATTGTGGAAGAAAGTCACTCTTTTACAGTAGATGACCAACCCATATTTTTGAAAAAAAATGAATAATATGTAGAGAAAACAAATTTTCTGAAGGATGAATATGACATACTTGCCAATGATCATGAGTTCGAGGTTGAATCTGAATAGAGAAAACAAATTTTCTGAAGGATGAATATGACATACTTGCCAATGATCATGAGTTCGAGGTTGAATCTGAATATTATCAGTGAGGTTATTTGAATGCACCCAACTCACATTAGAGGTAATACTCATTTAGGAGTAGAGATGTTGTAGTAAATCCTATTCAGAAGTGGGCATCCCAGCAAGAAGATACTCAACTGAAGAAAAATCCTCAAAGTAATCAGAACAAAAGAAAGGAGCCTACAACTAAAAATCAAAGCAAGCATAATCAACCATCTATAAGCACACCAAGAAAATAAAAACATAGTTAGAAGAAGGAAACTACACCAAAGGATCAGCCCAACAAAAGAGACATCACCATTAAAGAGGTAGAAAAATCCATTCCTTTCAGCCTAGAAACTGAAATATCGAAGTTAAAAGTATCTATCCCTTTAACTGAACTTTTCAAAAACAATCAATATAAATATCACGTGGAAAAAATGTAAGAGGTAGATCCATTATGTGAAATGATAAATGTCAAAGATGACCATTGTGAACTCATATTTGGCCCAACCATAGATGGTCATTTAGAGGTAGTGAAGTTACCCCATTCTATCTGGGTATGATAATTCACCAATGTATCCTTCACAATGCCATGCTTGACTGTGGATATTCCCATAATTTGATGCTGAAAGCCATTATGGAGAAATGGAGCCTCTATATAACTCATCCTTAGCATGACCTATATTCCTTTGACTACAATAGAGTTCGTTGTCTTGGCCTCATAAAGGGTTTAACAGTTTAGCTTGAGTAAATTCTAGTAAAGAATATTCTGATGGATGTTGTGGTAGCTGATATACCGCCATGGTTTGGTATGGTGTTGTCGAGACCTTGGGGAGCGCAGTTGAGAGGAACTTTTGCAACTAGACTTCTCTTATACCACCATCCCAGTTTTCGGACAATTGAGAAAGTTGTACCAGGAAACAAAGATGAAATACATGATTACCAATAAACATAAGCCTAAAAATGATCCAATTAATTGTGTGCATACAGATCTTGATTTTTTTTTTTTTTTTAATGATAGCAGTTTGAATGATGTATATAGTTAGCTTGTAGAAGTAGAATATATTTCAGATATTCCAGAAATTTATAGTAGTATAAGAGTAGTTTTAGATGATGGAAAAGGCGATATGCCTAGTTCTTTAGAGTAGTCATTGTATAAGTCAAAGAAAAGTTCAGGACAAATTAAAGAAGTTTCCCGAAAATATGAGACATAACAGAAATCATAATTCCAACATCTGGATGATGAAAATGGTCTATGGACCATGGATTTTGATGCTCCCCTAGGGAAATATGGGGTAGCTGTCGGAATTTGGATTCATATTCCTCTTCATCAGTCGAGTAAAGTTCCAAAAAATGTAAGATTATGTTCATATAAGTTGGGATTTGATTTTTCTAACAGTGAGGCTAAATACGAGGTGTTGATCACCACTCTTAAGATTTTGAAGAAGTTGGGTGCAAGAAGAATTTCAGTTTATGGAGACTCCAAAATTGTGATAAAATAGGTGAAAGGGGAATACTAAGCCAAGCATCCATGAATGAGAACATACATGAATGTTGTATTGGATATCCTAAGGATGATTCCTGAGCATACATTGTTAGTAGTACCGAGAAGTTAGCATCTTATCGCAAATTTTATTGCTACAACAACAAGTAATTTCAAGATTCCCATATATTCTAATAAGAAATTTTAGATCCATGTAGAGCATCAGCCAAAATTTTGTAACAACTTGCGATATTGGAAATTTTTTTGGGACGATAAAAATGTAAACAATTTTCTACAAAATGAAGGTGAATTTGAGAATTCTTTTATTGATGAAGTTTATGACAAGGATGATCAAGTCATTGAAGCCACTTAGGTTGATATATTACAGTGGAAGGATAAAAATATTCCAAGAGGTCTCATACATTTACAGTAATTGTTTGATCGAGATGATGTTGCTAGGAAGCCAACTTTGGTTCCTACAGAGGAATATGTGGAGGATGTAAACATCAGAACATTAGACAAGCCAAATATGGTCAAACTATTCAAGTCTTTATCTCCTAAGGTAAAAGACAAGTACATTGATTTATTGTCAAATTTTTCTGACGTGTTTGCATGGGATTATGTAGATTTGAAAATTTATGATAAGAATATCATTCAACACACTATTCCCATTAAGATGGACCTAAATTCCTTCAAAAAACAGCTAAGAAGAATCAACCTGAGGTTGTTTCCATCGATAGAAAAGGAACTAAATAGAATTTATAAGCTAGACATCATTGTTCCTATCATATTTGTCGACTCGATATCAAATCCAGTCCTAGTAAGGAGAAAATTAGAGAAATAAGGCATTGATTTTAGAAACTTATACAGGGTGTCTCTTAAGGAGAACTACCCCCTTCCCAAAAAGTATCATATCCTACATAGAGTGGTTGGGGATTCTTGAATGTGGATTCTTTTAGAAACTTATACAAGGTGTCTCTTAAGGAGAACTACCCCCTTCCCAAAAGGTATCATATCCTACACAAAGTGGTTTGGGATTCTCGAATGTCGCTTCTTGATGGGTATTCGGGATACAATCAGATTTTAGTGCATGAGAAGAATCAAGACAAAACTACCTTCACAATACCTTGGGGCATGTTTAAGTATTCTAAGATGCCATTCAGACTCAAGAATGCAAGGGCCACCTTTCAGTGGGCGATGGAAATCGCCTTTGTAGATGAGAAGGATGTTTTCTTAGTTGTATATCTTGATGATTTAATAGTTTTCTCTCATTCCGATGATGAACACTTCTATCACTTAAGAAATCTATTTTAGAAATGTAAGAAATTTAGAAGTTCTGTTAATCAGAAAAAGAGCCTATTTTCCATGGAGGAGTGCAAGATTCTTGGTAAAATCATCTCCAAGGTGGTATCCTTATTAATACTTCTTGGGTTGAGAATATTCATCAAATTGAATTTCCACGCAGTAAGAAAGAAATCCAAGCTTTCAACGGTAAGTTGAAATTCTTAAGAAGGTTTATTCCAAATTTTGTTGAGCACCTTCTAGAAATTACCAACATCTTGAAGAAAGAGAATGAGGTAAAGTGGTCCGAGGATGGAAAAAAGTATTTTAACTCAGTGAAATTTGGATTAACCACAACCCCTATTTAAATTAGTCATGATAACTCTATAGATTTTATTATATTTTCATTTTCCTTCGAGAATACCTTGGTTGTGGTCTTGATGCAAAAGAAGGATAAGACTGAGCAGCCTATTGCATTCTTTAGTTGTACCATCAGGGATGTAGCCCTTTGGTACAATATCATTGAGAAACAGGCCTTAGCACTAGTAAAAGTATTGAAGGATTCCAGAGTTTATGTTCATCATTCACACATTCTTTTATATGTTCCTAATGCAGTAGTGAAGGATGTTATTATGCACTGATCCCAAAGGTAGAAGAGGGAAATGGATAGCATCAATGTTAGAATATGACCTTGATATAAAGCCCACAAAGCTGATCAAAGTTCAGGGTTTAACTAAGCTCATGGTTGAATAAAATTTACATGCTTTAGATATCGACCTCATTTCATTCTTGTCTAATGAAGAAGAGGATGGCACTCTCATATAGGTATCTGATATATTTCTTTTGTCTCCTTGGTATTCTGATACCATATATGTTATTCAACATTTAAATCCTCCTCCATGCAAGTCTAAGACTAAGGGTAGGTATTTGAAGTTGAAGGCTTCCAAATACTACATTTTGGACAACGCTCTTTATTAGGAAGACCCAGGAGGTATTTTGCTAAATTTTTTAGTTGAGAACAAATCCAAAGAAATAATGAATGATTTCCATAGAGGAGATTGTGGAGGTTACTCGTTTTGGAAAACAACGACTAAGAAAGTTTTGAGGGCAGGATATTATTGGGCAACTCTTTTTGCAGACTTGTATAAAACACTGATGAGTGGCCATGAATGTCAACTATTTCAAGGAAAAAGAAAATGTCTTCCATTACCTTTACATCCTATTACAGTGCAAGAACCTTTTTAGCAGTGGGGCCTCGACTTTATCAAAGAGATTCATCATACATCATCTACACAACATAAATGGATCCTAACATCCACTAACTACTTCATGAAATGGATCGAGATGATCCCAATAAGGCAAAAAACAGATTCAGTCATCATTCAATTTTTCGATACTAAAATTTAGTCCCGTTTTGGCTGTCCTCATAATATTATTACAGATAATACGGTTGCATTTAAGTCGAAGAAAATAGTTGAGTTCTGTGACAAGTACAAGATCAAATTGGGGCATTCAACCATGTATTATTCGCAAGGTAATGGAATAGCATAATAATCTAACAAATATTTGATTAATATCATAAAGAAGATGTTGGAGGCAAATAAAATGAATTGGCACAAAATTTTGGTTAATGCTTTGTGGGCAGACACATTGAGTAGTAAGAAATAAATATGAATTTCCCCTTTCTAGTTAGTTTATGGTGTATACATTGTATTTCCCACATCACTGGAAATCTCGATGATGAAGTTGTTACACGAAGCAGAAAGTGAGAGAATGGTGTACACCGTCGAATTAGTCAGATGATCCATCTTCAACAAACAAGAGATGAGGTTTTTCAGAACACCTTAGGGCTTCATGAAAAGATAAATAAGGTATATGACTGAAAACCTAAGGAGGATGATTTTAATATTGGAGATGTGGTCCTCTATTAGGATGCTATAAATGAGGAAAAAGGGAAGCACGAAAAATTTGAGAACCTATGGAAAGGACTATATAATATTTCATCCACTCGTGGACAACATGGTTTCTTGTTTGAAAAGATGAATGGAGATGATTTATTGGGAGGACTAGTTAATGGTAGGCTCTAAGAATTATATTTTGTGATGCATATTTCATATTTCCAAATTAAATTGTATATATCAGTTTAAATTTTATGCAAAGTGTGAAGAGGAGAATCATTGAAGCTTGGAGCCGGAGGTGAAGGCCATAAAGTTTCACTGGTTTTCTGTTTTTCTCAAAGTCAAGACATTCTAGTCTTGAGTCAGTTTTTGAGTTAGTTTATCATGTCAAGTTTTCAATATTAATTTTGGTTTTTAGCTTTTGAATCCATGCCCAATGGCTAGGCAACTTGGTCTATGGTGTTCTTGGCACCTCCAAGGAGTTACCATCCCCAGCTGGAGCCAATGTTAGTGTCAGTTTTTGCATCCTTTAACCTGTGATCAAATATACTCTTATCATGTCATGTCAGGGTCCCATACTTAAATTTTTGTCATTCCATTACGTCATCATGCAAAATTTTGTAAGTGGATGTAGATCTAGGTTTGATTTCACACCTTCAAAAATTTTACTACTTGCTGGCTCATTTCACCTCTTTGATGAGTGTACCATCAATCATGAGTTGTCACCATCATTACATTCATTTTCATCATGGTTTAATTGAGTCCATAGTATCCATTAGGTATTACGGTTCCAAGGTCATCAAATCATCATTTCATGTCATAAAAGTCCAGCAAATGAAGCAGTGACAATAAATAAATTTCATCAGTAATTTTGATTTCAAAGGAAATGTAATTTTATGTTTCTAATTTTTAATAAGTTCTAAGAGTGCCAATTATATGCAACACTGAAAGTTCCATAAATAAAGATCAAGGTTCCAAAAATCCATTCAATGTTCCTAAGCCATCAAAAGATAAAGTTCAAGATAAATTTCAAAGGCTTCAGGTTAAAAAGCAAGGTAAGGCTTATTTCAATAAAATTAAATGTGGGTCCATGTCCATTTAATGATATTTATTCAAATCTAAAAGGCCCTCAAAGACCAAAAATTCATTCACTTTCATCCTCAAGCATCGATCTCTTAGCTTCTCCAAGAAAAAAATAAGTTTTTCCTTCAAAAAACCAAGTTCCAACTCCATCATTGCGCTTTTTCCACAGGCATTGTCATTTTCAATGTAAGCATGTTGCGCTTTTTGTAGGGTGTCACTGCGCCTTTTCCATAATGGCTGCACTTTTTGCAGAGGAGATCCATGACCTTAAAAGTTTGTCTCCAAGGGTTCGAAGCAGGAATTCGGGGTTTCTACACTCATTTGAAATTAATTTACATCCTCATAGCTCCTCCTTTTAACTCCTGGTCTTAAATTTATGGTGAAAACCATGATTTCCCTCCCTGCCATGTGTAAGTAATTAAACACTAGTTTTTTAGATTGCACGCTTAATTTGTTTTCCCTGGACCCCATTTACCTTCCTCAGACTCTAATTCACTCTCCACTATCCTTCCATCCCTTCATTCCCCATTCCAAATCTATATTCCCTAAAACCCTTCCCCTACGATGGTGATTAGCGGTTTTCATTGATGTCAACCCAAGCAGCACCAACGGCTACCCCAATATTGCATGGGAATTTTGAACTACAAAATTAATATGTTATAGGTCAAGAATTCCTTTGATGGTTTCTTCTGGTTGATATGTTTCTGTTGATATATGGCATGCCACGTAATTCTTCATAGTTTGAGAGATATTCATGTTTGAAGTTTGTACCCCCAGTTAGTGGGCTAAAACCCCATGGGGTTGTGGCATGGGTCATTGAAAAGTCATAATTAATATTTTTTAAGTTCCTAAAATCCCCCCACATTCACTTGTTGAAGCCCCTCTCAACCTAAGCATTTATATAAATTTTGATCCTCATATCCTCCTTATGCAAGGGATTTCGCTATCTGAAACAAGTTATCATGGAATTTTCACTCTAAATTTTTTTCTACGAAGGTTCAGAAGCTGAAATTTTCATGAGGTGAATCTGAAATCCTGAGGAAGCTCCTGTAAATATTTTAGATCAAGGTGCACAATATTTTTAGATATATGATCTATGTAAGTTAGTGTTTTTACAGGCTCCTAAAATTCATCTCAACGAAGTGACCTTGGGAAAATCATCATAACTCTCTCTTTGAGTATAATATTGGAGTTATGTAAAAATTCATAGGTATCAAATGGATTTTAGTTTTCTCTTTATTAATTTCAGAGCCGAATGAAGAAATAGTGACATGCGGCATGTCGTACAAGTTCGCTCTACTGAAATAGTCCATAATCAGGGCATTGTGAGATATTGGGCATAACTCTCCCTTGACAAATCCAAATTGGGTCAGACCTATGGCATTGGAAAGAAGAATTAGAGGACTGCTAAAGGACTGAAAATCACATATTGGGGTTCTGAAATAACAGAGATACACCAGATTCAATATCCAGCTCGTAGAAGGCAAGAAAAGGATAGATCATGTGTTGTCAAGGGAAGCAAAGGACCAGACTTTCTAGGGTAGAAAAGCAAAGCAAGGGGTAGCAGAGGGTAGCATGAAAAGATCAGAAGCCAAGGTGTAGAACAACAGCAAGAAGTTCATCACGTGAAGTCTTCAAGCGGGCACCATTGCATACAGTCACTGTAAAGGTATCACTGTACTATGTCATTGTAAATACATTATTGTAAAAATTGTACTAGTTTCTATCTGCCAAGAGTTGAAGAGGCACTAGGATAATCATTAGATGGTTGTGTCATAGTAGGGGCTATGGTCTCTTGGGTCTTCTTCTTCTACATCATTCTATATGGTTGTAAAGTGGACCATTTTCCTTGGTACGAGAGTCCATTCTTCTTTTATTCTTCTACAGAGTGGTTGGGTGGTGCTAGGGTGAGTTGTAGCTCATTAAGTGTTGGGGCATCTGTTCAGTTGACTACTGAATAATATTGGGTGTTGGAGCGTCCATCCTATGGGAGCTGGAGAAGAATGCTTTTCTAGATTCTAGGAAGTTGGAGCTTTATTTTCAATTGGAGTTGAATATTAAATAATTATTAGAAAAACATTAGGTGGTTTTTGTCCTAGAGTGGGTTTATACCTTAAAAACTATGTGCATTTGTGTTCCTTTTTTTTACTGCTATCATTGTTTAAACACTGATAATAATTTAAGATTAGCTAGTTCTCTAATTGAAAGGAATATCGATTCACCCCCCCTCTTAGTATTTTCAACGATTGGTATCGAAGCTTGGTTCCTTCAATATCAGTTTAACAACTGGAAGGAGGTCATGGAGCATACCAAGAATGGTGTACCTCTATTCAATTAAAATAATTATGCACTCTGGAAAGGAAGAATGGAGGTATATCTCTTGGCGCAAGGTTACGAAGTATGGGACACTGTTCAAAATGGATTTTCATCAACCGTGAATGAACAAGGTAAGAAGAATTTCGTAAATGATACAAAAGCAAAGAATATTATTATCATTAGACTTATTGAATCTACTTATCATAAGGTGTTGGTTTGTAAAACTGCCAAAAATTTATGAGACAAGCTTGAGAATATATATGCAGGTGACTCAAAGGTCAAAAAAGAAAAGCTTCAAATCTATAGAGAAACAATTGAGAAACTCAAAATGAAAGAATATTGCAACATTGTTGCATACTTCCAATACGTTGATGAAATAAACAATACTCTGGAATGATTGCGAGAGCCAGTTGACGAGAATATTATTATACGAAAGATTCTTAGAATGTTACCAGGGAGATTCAACCCAAAGGTATCAGTCTTAGAATATAGTGAAAATATGGACAAACTCAGGAAAGAGGAATTACATGGAGTTCTTATAGCATATGAAATGATACTTGATGAAGAAGAGGATACTTCGCATCTAGAAACTACATTTGTTGCATCTAAGAAAACCAATAAGGACAAACAACATTCAATTCAAAAGACATGCACCTGCAAGTGTGAAGAAAGGGGAGATGATGGAGAAGGTATTTCAAATGAAGAATATGCTTACTTTACGAGAAAACTAAAAATTGGTAAGAGAAAATTCAAAGGTAAACTTCCATTGATATGTTTCGGTTGTGGTGAGGTTGGGCATTTCACAACAAAATGTCCAAACAGAAGTGATGGCAACTCAAAACGAAAGAAAGGCTTTAATAAATTCAACAAGCAAGAAAAAAGGAAAGGATCCAAAAGGGACTTTTCCTCTAAAGAAGATAGCTCATCATCCGATGAAGATAGTAATAGCAAAGAAGAAGCCAATGAGAGAGTAGTGTTTATGGCCACGCATAATAAACAAGAGGTATCAAATAATGAAGAATAAGGGTTGACCATAGAAGAATTTTCTAAGGAGGAAATCAGGCTTATAAAAGAGCTCAAGGCTAAGAAAATTCATTTCAATACTCTTGAAGAACAAGTTCAGGGTCTCAAAATTGAAGTTGAAGAACAAAAATGTATTGAGGAGTCACTTCAAAAGAAGTTGGAAGAAAAAAACCAAGAAAGGGAAGCATTAGAAGCCGAATAAGTCTCATTGTGTAAGGAAGTGAAGAAGAGAAAACTTGTCCAAAACTATGCCAACAGCTCAAGGGCATTGGGTGAAATCATCAACAATCAATGATCTTAAAACAACAGAACTGGCCTCGGTTACAAAGAAGAAGAAGCGGGATGTTCTACAACAAAATAAAATGAACCTATGAGATTTGACACTTCATTCGACAATATTCACAAGAATATCCTTGGAAGACAATTCCTCGACGAATATTTCCACCCAGGTACCAACATATGTTTTATGGCTATTGTTATTCATGTGGAAAATTTGGTCATAAAGCTGTAGAATGTCGCATGTACCCTACGAATCATTGTAAAGTGGACCATTTTCCCTGGTACAGGAGTCCATTCTTCTTTTATTCTTCTACAGGGTGGTAGGGTGGTGGTAGGGTGAGTTATAGCTCATTGGGTGCTGGGGCATCTGTTCAATTGACTACTGAAGAATCTCAGGTTTTGGAGCATCCATCCATTGGGAGTTGGAGAAGAATTCTTTTCTAGATTCTAGGAATTTGAAGCTTTATTTTCAATTGGAATTGAATATTAAAGAATTATTAGAAAATCATTAGGTGGGTTTTTTCGGGGAGTGGTTTTGCACCTTAAAAAATGTGTGCAATTGTGTTCATTTTTTTTACTGCTACCATTGTACAAAAATTGATAATAATTGGAGACTAACAAATGCTCTAATTGAAAGGAATACTAATTCACCCCCCCCCCCTCTCAATATTTCCAAAATACAATGCACTTTTCTTGGTAGCTCAACTACCTCCATGCATTTGAATTTACTACCCTATTTCCCTTATCATTTCAACTACCCAACACTTCGCCAAGCTTCTTAACCCACTTAGAAATTTCCCCAAATTTTCCCTCACTTATCCTAATTCCCTAACCCTATAATCCTACCCCCTTTCCATTCTCCTCCTTCCTTAGGGTTTCTAGACAAAACTAAACATAATGGAGGAGGAGAGAAACATCATGGAATAGGAGAGAAACGACCAAGAATAAGAGAAGAAGAAATAAAATAAAGGAGAGATTATTATGAGACTAGAGCCATCAAACACTATGGAATCGATGGCATCACTCTTAGTAGTGAAATGTTTTCAACATGTAGGTTGTTTTGAGTTTTGTGAGATGGTTCAAAGGGTGCAGAGCCATCCTAATTTGATGAGGGTTTTCATCTCCAACCTACAAAAATACCAAGTGACCATTGAAGGGGCGACACACTACAAGGAAACGAGCCTCTAGCAAAGGTTATAAAGGAGGTTTTTAGTGTTATAAAATTGACCAAAATTGTCAAAAAAACAGATGCTACAACATCCATTTATGGGAACAGAGGTTTTGGTGGAGCGTTTAATGGAAATTCAACACAACTAAAAAAAATGGGGAACGGAGGTTATTAGAGATGCTTTTATCATCGGTGCGCTAATCAAGATTTAACGCACTAGTGCGTACCTGTAGCCAGAGGCACGGGGAAGTCGAAGGAGAATGCACTGGCCCATTAAGGTATAAAACAACACTAGGATTAGTATTGGTGATACAACGCATAGGGGCGTTCTAATTGGCCTTAGGATTTGAGTGGTGCCTATAGGTCGTATCAATGCACCGGTGCGTGTACCATTATGATGCTGGTGCGTCGTATCATAGAAAGGCACCGAGATTTATAATTGGTATTGGTATTCGTGCGGTGCACATGGATCGTACAAATGCACCAGTGCTTATAGATACATAAATGCCCCGGTACGCACTATCACAAAAATGCACCGATATTTATAACTGGTATCAATATTTGTACGGTGTCCATAGATCATAAACGCACCAGTGTGTATAGGCACCAATGTGTATAGACACATAAACGCACCGGTTGACAGTTATTGACATGCAACGGTTTTCATTTTATTTTTTTTAGAAACATTGACCTGTGACAGTCCAATTATTGTGATTGTTCTAAATTCATTATTCATCAAAAGTTGACACACCTTATAACAATATTCATATTAATTACATTTTTATTAATGCATTTCAATGTGTTGTTTGTATTAGTTTGTTATATCATATCAGAATTATTGTGGTTTTTTTAAATTCACTATTCATCAAAAGTCGAAACATATATATCTTATAAAAATATTCATATGAATTAAATTTTTATTAATGAATTTGAGAACGACAATGGAGAACGCAATAGTGACAATGGAGAATGAACTAGAATAAATTAAAACATATTTTATGATTATATATATATATATATATATATATATATATATATATATATATATATATATATATATATATATATATATATATATATATGTGTGTGTGTGTGTGTGTGAATAAAACAATTTTTATCATACAAAATGGGACAGTTATTCGTATCCCTTTCTCTTTCAATTGAGACACTATGTCCATTACATTAAACAAAATTTCTGCTTTCAAAGACACATTTCAAAAAATAAAACGCCTTGTTTTGATATCCAAACATAGTGATCATCATTCTTCGCTTGAACTGTTGTCACTGCTAGAGCTACTTCCATGACTTGGGTTATTTTTCAGGAATCTTGTGTTCACGGCGTTGATTGTTTTCTTCTTCTTCACCTTCCATCTACAAACATAAAAATAAAATGAAATGAGTGTATATACATTGGTGAGAATAATTAAAACTGCAATATTAAATAATATACATCAATGTAAATCGAAAATAAAAATGATGTACCATAGTAACAATTGACTCATAAACTATACACATTCTTTGAAAACCATGTACCATGCCATCTTTCAAAATTTCATCTGTTGGCGTAGTTCCATAATTTGTTTCCTGCAAGTTTTATACCCCATAACAAATCATATATTTAATATAAAAGATTTTTTGTTCGATTAATTATAGACAGAGCTAAGTAAAACAAGATCGATAGATGCTTACAAATTCCACAATTAAATTCTGATATGCCAACATATACTCACAACCCATATTTAACCCAATTTCAATAAATTCGTCTAATGGTTCTTATTTCTATATTAGCACCTGTTGTTGAGGTATAAAAGGTGTCTTTTTAACTCCTATTTATCCTACATTAATTATCAATCCAGGTACAAATTTTTATCTCAAGAGTGTACTCAGTCTGAGGTGGCAATTTAATCTAAGAGTAATGCTCTCCAATTTGCGGTATAGTGTTTCCAATACAAGAGTAAACTGATGCTTGAAAATGAAATATAATTGTAATGACATGAAACTTAATGCTCTAAAATCCAATCACTCACTCGGAAATCATCAGTCAAGGATGCAGTAGTAATAACTCTTTCCTTTTTCAACTGATGTAAATGAAATCTAGCATAAACAAGATCCTCAATCTGACAACTTAGATAGTAATAGCCAATGTCCTTTACAGTTGATGATCTTACACTCCACAACAAATCAACTAATTGAAAATGGTAACTGAGTTAAATAAATAATGCTGCTAATAGAAATAAAATAAAAACGCTTTCTACAATAACATTCTAAAGCAATCCAAATACTTATAGGAAAGGAATAAACAGTAAAGCTAGTTATCAGAAATGAACAACAAAGCTATTTAATGGAAATGAACAGCAAATTATGAACAACGAAGATTTATATCTGAGAAGCATAACAATACAAGTTACAGAGGAATAAATAATCTTGTTATATTGGAAAGGAATAGCAACGCAGTTCACTCACAACTGATGCAACAAACCGATTTTAGAAAACATTGAAACACGAAGCTATAAAACATGGAAACTGTGAGGCAATGTGACTAAAGGAAATGAGAACCAAAGCAAACCATCACACAACTGGAATTGGAAGGTAATGGTACAGATATCAAGTGGATCCACCAGGGTCGGGCCCTTAGCCGCTAGTGAAGCACCGCCGAACTACTCTAGTATCAAATAATGAAAGGGGAACTTGATTATATATTAATCATATGTAACAGAGTTTACAAGAAGTCACATTATTTTTTAACCAAAGAGAGTGAATAAGAAATCGTGAAAATACAACAGGAAATATGAATAATCATAATACATTCTTGATTTTCTACAAGCGATGTCCTTTTATAACAGCCAGTGGACAAAACAAGAAATACATATAAGCTTTGAGCAGTGATCCCTCAAGATCAAGAGATCCTGAGGGATTCACTCTATCTTCTATCTTCAGTTATAATTTTGTCTTCTTGTGCTGATGTCATGTTGTTCCTTTGTTTTCTTTGAGTATGCGCTCCGATCTCGACCTTCTTGTCTGGATATGGCATTTTGTTGAAGGGACATTAGTTATTTCTGCTTTGTCTCTTTCTCCCGAATGGTGGCTTCCCACATCATCTATTTCCTACGTATAAGAAAAGAAAATCTTTAATCAATTTGCAAAAATCACTAATCTCCTTAATTCTATTATAATTATTCAATATATTACCATTCTAGAATATAAAGGAGTTATGATTAAAGGAAAAAGATAAAGAAATACATGGAAAATTCATACCTTTTTGAATGCTCAAAACACCCCCCTGCTTACCCTTTTTCATGTCCTCATGAAAACCATAGTTTACATGTAAAGTAGTTAGAGAATAGGCTGGAGAGGGTTTTTCATTAGGTGGTCTAAAACCATGATTTTCAGCTAAAACTTCAAAATATTCCCTCTCTGCCCTTCGGGTAATTCATATTTGGCCTTATAGTCTGCTGTAAGATACCAGATAATAGGGCTTTGAAATCTACAACCTAACCAATATCGGCCTTCCCTCAAGATAAGGTTACTATAGATAACCAGGCAGTCAGCAGCTAACTCAAAATTTTTATAATTGAATTACTCTCTGTCTTGAATATTCCAATTTGAAATCTTCCATCGGAGTTTAGCTGCTATTATGGCCTGGTCTCTGATGGACGAAAAATATTCTACCCCATCTAGGAAGATTTCTTTTTGGATGAGTCCCAATATCTGGATCACACCCTCCTTTTTCATTAAGCTTTTCTTCCTAGCCCATAATTGTAATGGGTGTCTCGGTTCACCCCTAACCCAAAGGTGTAACCCATTTTCTTGTCTCTGAAAAGTGTTATAGCCCTTCAGCCATTTTAACTGGTTAATCACAAATGAAATGAATGCTTGATATTGGACAGCACCCACAAAAGGACTGGGATTTATCTCTGTTTCCTCTTCCAATATAAAATTATGCAAATAAAATTCACAAAGTAGGCATTGAAATTTTAGTCCATAGAGTTTACAACAGTTTATAAAATCATCTATAGTTTTTAATTCTATAGGTTTTCCTACCTTAACAGCTTTAATTTTTAACTACAAATATCTTTCTAACAAAAAGAAAGCATAATTTTTCGCAGGGGTTAAAACATCTGTATATAGAGAACATAGAGTATCCATTTGATTCCTAACTGTTTGTAGTCTATTCCTTACCTATTCAACTTTTTCTTCTACCTTTCGACATTTATCGAAGGCTTCTGCCTCTGATGCATTGATGTCCCTTAATTGGTGCTGTAGCTCTTGGTATTTCTTCCTATGAACAGTCTTTTCTTTGAGCTTTTCTCTAGCCCGTTGAGCCTGTGCCAGATCCTCTTGGATTTTTGCTATACCAGCATCATTCTTTATCAAAACATTTTAGGTTTGAAGATCTACTTCGGTTTTCTTATTACAATATCGACTTCCTACAGTCTATGTCTCTTTATTGCGAAATGTCTGGTTGGCCATGCTGCTAGAGGACAGTGCCTCGGTCTGAACATCTTTATTATATACTTGTACATTTTCGGTTTGGGAAACTGCGTCTGTAACAATTGCCTGTTGTTCCTTGCTATCCTGAATGAATATGGGCACGGTTTGAGTCTCCATGGCCCTTGTATTATGGGGTTCTATTTCGATGGCTTCATCCCCCATTTTCGGGGTTATTTTACAGATTTCCCCCCTTTTCAGAACCCTTATCTTCTATCTAAGTTGTTTTACTAATTTTAGCAGCTTTTTTTGTTCCTTCTACAGCTTCTTAGTTTCATTTGTCTTCTTCTTCTTTTTATTGGGAGGAACAGTTGTTTCTTTTTTTGGACTTAGCTGTTCAGCTAGGTTTCTTTCTTCAAGGAATGTGCCCTTGTCTCGGCATGTTTC
Organism: Pinus albicaulis; assembly: GCA_034641835.2. NCBI lineage: Eukaryota > Viridiplantae > Streptophyta > Pinopsida > Pinales > Pinaceae > Pinus > Pinus albicaulis. Next base: position 1,257,465,604 of record CM076572.1, on the reverse strand, counting down.
CACATTATCTGTTTGGAGCACTTCTTCAGTGTTCGTGTTATCCTGACTAGGTTCCTTAGGGGAGGAAACCCTAGTTTGATCTACTATTTCCCGAGGGGCCTCTGCTTCTACCTCCTCCTCGTCATGAATTTCCTTGAATGTATCCCATCTATGGAAAATATGTTCCTGTGATTGCTCTGCCTCAATATTAAGGTTGAGCGGACTCTGGGTTGCATATACTCAGACATATTGGCCAAAATTTGGGCCAATTCATCCTCCTGCAATGGAATTTGTGGTGGAATTTTGCTGGAGGTTACGGGATGTTTCACTTCCTCTCTTTCTTCTTTATTGGTTTGGCTAGTTTCTTCCTCTTCCTGATATTCTCCCCCTTCCAGTTGTGGGGGTTTCTCATCTCCAGAACTAGGTAATTCTAAGGGTTGGTTGCTACTACTCTGGAGGTTTCCCAACATTCCCCTGATTCTTCTTAATTTGGAGGACTGTTTGCATTTTAGAGGTCTTTTTTCTGTGCTGGTGATTCATTTTCATTTCGGAGAAAGTAAGGTTGTTCCCCCATCTATCGAAAATAAAAATTCTTCCCAACTAGTCTTCTATTGAGCAAGACTGTAACTAAATATTAATCGAATTAAAAAATGGTGGCTTACTACAATCCTTGTATGATGGGATTTCCTTATGCTCCAAGTAGTGTCATGCAGTAAAAAATTTAAATATGTAGGCAAATTCACATCACATTTCTATTTTAGTACTGCTAATAATTTGAGGTGGCGTGGTCTTACCACGTCCTTTCTTCTGTCGCACGTAATGTAGCTTTGCACTACTCTAGCTATTTCTTCCCATGGTTCCCCCAGAGTTGTCGGCTGGACCCCCTTTCCTTTGACGGTCAAGGTTTTTCCTTCATCTCGAAAGATGTTCATGGCCTCTTGAAGTCTCAATTTTGTATGGGTTCATACAAGTCCAACTGCTGGTAGACCAGACACCTCAGCAATTACTGCATCTATCTCTATTATTTTCCTTCCTCTTACTATGCAATGGTCCTCTTGCAAGTTCTGCAAAAATTCGATGGCCACAGTTTCATGGGGCTGCTGCAGTCGTATAAGGTAGGTAATCCACCCTCCTTTCTCCAAAATTTCTCGTGCAGCGTCAGAAACTATTATTACTTGAGGTTCACTACGTACTACTTGCCCTCCCATTTTGTCTAAGCCCTGAACACTATTAATGTTTCACAATAATACACAGAAATTGCAATGGAACATCACCCCATGTATATCGGAAAATACCGTTAAAATTGCTATTTCTGGTATCTAATGAAAATAGGGAATTGACCCGTATGCAGGCATATTTTGAAATTCACTCGCGCTCCCCTGAAATATGATAGGTCACCCTCGACCGGAAAATGGAGGCGCAACTTACTGGACAACAGTTGTAGATATTCATGACATGATAAAAAGTGATCTAATTATTGAAATCGAGGCATATTATGAAATCGTGAATAGATATGGAAATGCTATGTAATGATTCACAAATAGGGAAAAGGACAGTTGACATAAACAAAAGTGTTTATGCAGTCATTATCCACTTAAACCATTATGACTGATTTATAAACAATATTTCATGTATAAGAGGTTCAACAAAGGGGTTTAGGAGCATAATCTCATTTGAAATTAAGATAAAAATATAATAAAAGGGTTTATAATTGCTATTGATTTGTGAAAAATATGACTCTAAGACCAGCAACAGAGCTCTGTTACCCACAGGTGTCTATAGCCTTGAAAAAGTTGCTTTTTTCACCCTCGGAACCATAATCCATTATATTTTCCTAGGAAAGTGATTTGTGATGCTATGATGGAGGCCATTGTGCTGGCTAGGGAACTAGATGAATCACAATGCCATTCACTAGGAAGGAGTGAAAGGTGGGCAGGACGGTTCATGATGAGACCTCCTGTTCCAAGGACTTTTTATTTTTCTGAGTTTCCCTTTGGATCATATCCCTGGTGTGGTGGCCATAATTGGAATGCCACTTCACTGCTTCCTTATGAACATGGTAGGCTGGCTCTTGATGAGACCCCCTATCCTCCATCTGACATATCATAGAATTGTTACTAATCATATACATATATTTTTTCTTTTATTTTTCTTTTATATAGAACTTGCCTATTTATGTATAAAGGATGGCTCAACACTCCTTAAGAGTAGGGATGGTGGAAGAAGTCTGAACATCTAAATAGAAGAAAATATTCCCTTATTCTTATTCAATAATAAAATTCAAAGAGTATTATGAGAATCAGGGAAGAACCAACATGATAAAAATAATCAGTCAAATTAGTTTTAGTGAAAATAAAGACAGCAAAGTGATATAGATAGTTGCGTCCTTTCCTTTTTTTCTTATCAATACACAAAAATTTCTTTAAAGATTACAATTTCGCATTGATATGTTGATTCCAGTAACCTCTAATTTTTGTGTCCTTGCATAAATTTTTATATTTGCCTTAAAAGGATCATGAAGAATTCACAAAAATTCTCAAAATGTTGTTCTAAAAAATAGAAAAATGCACTCAAAAAGTTCTATTCCTTAGATGAAATAGATGTTGTTCCTTAAGAGGAACAGCAAAAAGAACATCTGCACGCAAAACTGCGGTTCCTTTAAGAGGAACAAGAAAAAAGAAAAACACACAAGCTACTATTGCTTTAAGAGGAACATCAACTATTCCTTAAGTGGAACAACAGATAAAAAAAATAAGAAATGTTGATCCTTTGGCGGAACGGCTTTAAAAAAAACACTCCAAATCGAAAATTGTTGTTCCTTAGAAGGAACAACAGAAAGTGAAAAATAAAGGCGAAGGGGCTGCTCCTTTTAAAGGGAACAACAAAGAAAATCGGTGGAAATGCTGCTCCTTTTAAAAGGAATAGCAAAAAAAATCGGTGGAAATGCTATTCCTTTTAAAAAGGAAAAACAAAAATAATCGACGGAGATGTTGTTCCTTTTAAAAGGAACAACAAAAACAATCAGCAGAAATGCTGTTCCTTTCTAAAAGGAACAACAAAAAAAATAATAATCAGCAGAAATGTTGTTCCTTTTAAAAGGAACAACAAAAAAAATTACTGGAAATGTTGTTCCTTTTAAAAAGGAACAACAAAAAGATGAACATGCAGACGTGTTGTTCCTTAAGAGGAACAACTGATGTTTGTTAAGAAGAACGACTACTGTTCCTTAAGACGAACAGCAGTTGTTCCTTAAGAGGAATAGCATGAAAAATAAAGGGACACAAGATTGTTGTTCCTTGTTAAGATAAATGGCTATTGTTCCTTAAGAGGAACAACAGCTCTTCCTTAAGAAGAACACCATGAAAAATAAAATCTGTACAAAAAACATTTCATACAAGAAAAATTAAAAGAAAAACATATGTACAAATTTTAGAAATAAAGGAATTTTTCTGTGAATGAATGCTGAGGAGTTATCTTCCTCAGTAAGAATCTGCATAGTAGAATCTCCCTGTAATTGCTGGTAAAAGGATTCCCGATTAAGCGATTTGTGGTAAAGTCGTACTTGATGACCATTTTCTTTGAAAGAATGTCGAGATCCATCAATGTTAGTTAACATAATGGTGTCATTTTCATGCACTTTTTGTATCTCATAAGGTCCAAGCCATTGTGTCTGGAGTTTTTCGGGGAAATACTGAAACCTGGAGTCATATAGGACTCCCAATCTCCTTCGTGGAAGATTTTATTTTTAATGAGGGCATCATGATATTTTGCTCTTTGTTGTTAAATTAATGCAGTGTGCTAGAGGGCAGAGAGCCTAATGTCATCTAACTCATTGATTTGCTGTAATCTGCTAGCTTGGGCCTCATTTAAATTCAAACCCACCTCCTGGGCTGTTCCTAATGTTTGAATTTCAAATTCTATTGGAAATATAGGTTCTTTCCCAAATAACAATTGATATGGTGAATACCCAATGGTATTTCTCCATGTTGTTCGGTATGCCCATAAGGCTTCCGACAATCTTGAAGCCCAGTCATGTCTGTGTGATGCAACTGTTTTTGTAAGTATTGCTTCTATCACCTTATTCGTGTTCTCTACTTGGCCATTTGCCTATGGGTGGTATGAGGTTGTAATTTTGTACTGAATGTGGTAATTTTTTAATGTTGTAGCGATTTTATTACCTAAAAATTGCGGTCCTCCATCTGTAATTATGTCCCTTGGGAGGCCATATCGCACAAATATTTGGAAAAGGAACTGTATTACAGAGTCCTCTGTAGCTCTTAGAAGTGCCTCTGCTTCAATCCATTTAGTAACATACTCTATTGCAACTAGTATGTATGTTTTCTAATTTTATGGTGGGTTAATAAGACCAACAAAATCGAGCGCCCAATGCTCAAATGGCTCAATTACTAACTGTGGATTCAAAGGAATTTCATCGGACTGTCCAGGGTGTCTTGCCCTTTGGAAACTATCATAGGCATGTACAAACTTTTTAACATCTTTAAAAATTGTAGGCCAGTAATAGCTTATTTGTAAAACCTTGTGACCAGTTCTGTGATCTGCGAAATGTACGCCACATGGCCCGTCATGGCATGCTTTTAGGATGTCAAATATTCTATCTTCTTGGATGCATCTTCTGATGTGCATATCTTATCTTATATGAAATAGGTAGCACCCAATCCAAGAGAATCGGGTATTGCGCTGTACTATCTATATTCGTTCATTAGGCGTTAGATGCTTAGGTAATTTACCTACTTCTAAATTATTTGCAACATCAACATACCATGGGGTTCTGGCAGTAATAACAAACAAATGTTCATCTGGAGACTGATCTTCAACAATTTTTGTGTCCATTGGTTTTGGCATTCATGAGAGAAAATCAGCTACATGATTCTCTTTTCCAGGTCAGTCCTTTATCGTGATGTAAAATTCCTAAAATAGAATCAAAAATATTGTTACTCTACCATTTGTAATAGGTTTATTTGCTAAAAAATTTATGGCAAAGTGATATGTATATAAAACTACAGGATACCCAGTTATATAATGTATATATTTATCTACAACATGTAATACAACTAAAAATTCTTTCTCGGTCACAGTATAGTTTAATTCAGTAGGAGATAGATTCTTGCTAATATAATAAATTGCATATGGTTTTTTATCTTCTTCCTACCCAATGACTATTCCGATAGCTATGTCTGAGGCATCAGATGAAATTTGGAATGGAAAATCCCAATTTGGGCCCCTTAGCACTGGGATTGTTGATACAAGATTTTTTCAGATCCTCAAAAGCATGGTCACATTTATCTGTCCAAATAAAATCAACATTTACTGTTATTGCGTATAGAGGTGCAACTATTTGAGAATAATGCTCTATGAATCTTCTATAATAACCAGAAAATCCTAGAAAGCTACGTACCTCTGTTTGTGTGGTAGGAGTAGGTATTAATAAAATTATCTAAATTTTAGCTGGATCTACCTGTATTCTAGCTGCTGAGATATAATGACCTAAGATGAGTCCCTCGGTCATCATCATGTGACACTTCTCATGGCTTAAGCAAAGCCTGGTGGAAATACACATTTGCAACACCTTTTCCAATGTTTCTAATGCTGGCTCAAAATCATCCCCATAAGGTGTGAAATCATCCATATATACTTCGAGCCCTTCATTTATTAAATCTAAAAATATGTTGAGAATGGCCCTCTGAAATGTGGCAGGGGCATTGCATAGACCAAAGGGTAAAAATCTGTAAGAAAATGTTCCCCAAGGACAGGTAAAATTAGTATTGTCTTGGTCTTTAGGGGCAATCTGAATTTGATTGTATACATTGAAGCCAGTTAAGAAAGAAATGAATTTATTTCCTGCTAATGTATCTAATACTTGATCACTGAAAGGAAGGGGAAATTGGTCTTTTTGGGTTTCTTTGTTTAGTAATCTGTAGTCTACACATATCCTCCACTTTCAATTCTTCTTTGGCACCACTACTAGTGGAGAGACCCACTTGCTATCAGATATTGGATAAAAAAAATTTACATCCAAAAGTTTTTGTAATTCAGCTTTCACAATATCCTTAAGATGAGGGTTTAATCTTCGTTGGGGTTGGTGAATGGGTATAACATCTTTTTCTGTATAAATTTCATGTGCACATAACTAGGGATCAATTCCTTTTAGGTCTGGGTAATCCCATGCAAAATCTCCCTTATCTTTTTTCAGTAGTTGGACCATCTTCTCTTCTTGTTCAACAGTCAGATTTTTGTTAATGTTCAGAGTTTTTCCTGGCTCAATCTCTATAGTTTTGCTACTGTAAACAGAAGTGGTAGGTATTTATTGGTCTTAAATTTCTTTCAGGGGATATTCTTCTTCTTCATTATCAAATGCTGCCTTGATCATGTGAGATTGAAAATGGGATCTGGTTTTTGGTTGGTTAATGAAACTGCTAATGATGTCATCCTCTATTTGGTCTTTAAAGTTGAGGGAATCTTCTATGGTTAATGGTGATCTAATGTTTTCTATGAGGTATGATACAGGCTGTTTATTTTTTTTTATTATCGTTAGGCTTGCCTGGGTTGGAGGGTATAAGGCTAAATTCTTGACATAACTCCCTCTAGTTATAGTCATGCTGCCTTGTCGGCAGCCAATGTAAGCATCAGCAGTTTCCAGCCAAGGTCTACCTAATATTAAAGGGTGTCCATCTAGCTAGTTTTTGGGGTTAATAATCAGGAAGTCGGTAGGGTATTCCTAGGATTCTATAAATACCATTACATCATGTAGTGTGCCTTCTGGCTTGACTACCGATCGGTCAGCCAATTCCAATAAGGTTGTTGTTGGATGTAATGATGTAATGCCAAGTTTTTGACAAGTGGTGGTTGTTAGGATATTGATTGCAGCTCCCAAATCAACTAAGGCATTTGGAAATGATTGTCCATTGATTTTCACCATAACTATAGGATTTCCTGGGTCCTCATACTTTACAGGTGCTTCTCTTCCTGAGATTAAGTCACATAGAGTGCTGACTACTTGGACGGTTGGGTTAGTTGTTGTTCTCCTCTTTGGCTTTCTTATACATAGTTCTTTGATGGTCTTTGCATAAATGGGAATATCTTGGATAACTTGGAGGAGTGGGATTTTTATACACAAATTTTTTAGTTCTCCTAGAAGATCAAAATCAGGATTTTCTATTGGATGAGGTATGAATAGTCGTTCTGGGAATGGTGGAGAAGAGGTGGTTGCTTACTCATGATTTTTTTGTCTAACCACATTCTCCTTTTTTAATGTTTATTCTGAAGGTAACGGATTTTCAACTTGAACATTTTTGTCTCCCTCTGATTCTATTATGCGCCTAGACCTTAGTTGAAGCTCGTTGCACTCCCTTAAGTCGGTTTCTAGTTCTGGTGCTTTGATTATTTGAACAGATTGAACCTTCCTATTATTAGGGTTTGGGTTTTGTTGGGCTGAGAGTTGCGGTCTTAAGTTGGTCATGGGATTTTGCTGCAATGTATATGGTGTTGGCAGTGTAGGTGGAGGGAGAGGAATTGTTCTAGCTAATTCATTCATAGATCTTTACTAGTTTGACTACCAGGTCTGACTCTGTGAAGTGGAGGGGGACCATTGTGTTGGATATGTATTATTTTTCCAAAATGATGGACAGTAAGGAAAGTTCGGCCAATTGGTTTGATTTTCTTGATTTGGCCATGGCGGTGTAGGAAATGGCTGTTGTGACCAATTGGGGAAGGGTGGCTAATTTTTCCACATTCCATTATATTGTTGAGCATTATACTGAGGAGACTGAAAAGAAGAGGATGGATCAATGGGAAAGCCTGTTTTTCATGGCTTCCATTGACGACGTTGATTGAGTAGGCATACTGTTACGGTTTCTTCTTCTGCTTCTTTGTAGAGTGCTTTCAATCCCAGGAGTGAGGGGCAACTTTCTATGGAGTGATATTTTGTGCAGATGTCACAGATTTGGACTGTATCTAGCGGGCACTCTTTATGGCTATGTTTATTTCTGCATCTAGGGCAGAATATTGCCAAATTTTGTTCTACTTCTGCTTGCTTTTGTTTAGCTTGCATGATATCGAGTTGCATTGTCAGAGTCCCTAGAATATCAATTTTGAAATATTCTAGTAGATTCCCAATTTCTGTGCAGGTTATACCTCCACCAGAGGTCTTGCTATCCCCTGTGATCACGTCATGTTTTGCTAGTTTTAGTCTTGTGCTACCACTCGAACTCCTGATACATATATTAATAATGTCAGTAAATTGTTCCTGATATATGTCACCTTTGCCCATGATGTTTAATGTTTCAACCCATTGTTCCTTCATCCCTTTAATTAATGTACTTTTTAACACATTATTAGGTAAGGGTAAAGATGCATAAGGTGATCTCTGGAGGTTGTATTGAAAGTGTTCTACATATTCCTCCAATGTTTCATTAGGTTTTGTTGTCATCTGAAATATTTCATCCTTTAATTCCCTGGACCTACAATAATCCTGATATTTCTTTAGAAAGGCATCTTTCATCTGATTCCAGTCATTTATAACACGTCCACCTAACCCCATAAACCATCGTAGAGTTGCTCCTTTTAATGTGGAGGGGAATAATTTTAGCTTTTGGAGATCGGTGGTATAGTCATACCCCCTGCATAATACATCAAATTCAAACAGAAATGCATCTGGATCTTCTGATGTTAAACCATGGAATGTAGGAATATGATGGAGAGGAATGGCCTTCATAGGTGCATTAACTACAATGTCCACAATGGGATATTACAGTGTGGAAGTTTGGGGTAGTTGCTGGTTCTGGGCTATTTGATCAAATATGTGCCAATATCCTTCTAGGATTTCTAAGGAATTATTCCTAGGCTGACTAGAAGGAGTAGGGATGACCTTAATAGCACTTCCTTGGTCTGGGATAATCAGTGTCCCTTGCTAAACTATTATCTGAGGGGATTTTGGTTCTTTATGTTATTCAACTTTGTTTTGGAAGATTTTGACAACACTTTCCTTATCTCGGCTGCTTAGTGTTTGGATTAATTCAAGAGGGTATCTTGGTTATTTTATTTCCTCTGTTTCTCCTCCTCCTTCACAAAGATTACTAGAGTTCCCTTCTTGTAAAGAAATTGGACGAGAATTCTCAATTTCTTGAGAATCTTGCTCAGTCTCTTCTGTTTGGCTATGCACCTCAGCAAAAGCTACAGATGGTGATTTTGTGCCCCGAAGGGGGCTAGTAAGTGGTCTAGAAGCAATTTTTCTAGGGCCTACTGATGGCTGAGATTCAGCTTTCTTAATGATATTGTCGATAAAGGTTGTTCGCCCAAGGGTCCCCGGTGCCTTAGGTTTTTCAGGTCTAGGAGGTATTTTGTTTTGTTTAGATTTTCTAGTCATTCAAAAAACGCAAGCATTCATTCCTACATTAAACTTCTATGCAGTTCTGCTATGAAGCGGGCAAGTGAACAAGCATGTTCATCATTCGTTACGCAAGTTGTTACCTTCTGTTTTTAATACCTAGTTCTTCTTAGCAGGGAAAATCAAATATACATCACTCTTTCTAAATAGCTACACTCTCCCCGGCAACGGTGCCAAAATGTTGAGGTATAAAAATTGGTGTATTTTTAACTCCTATTTATCCTACATTAACTATCAATTCAGGTACGACTTTTTATCTCAAGAGTGTACTCAGTCTGAGGCGGAAATTTAATCTAAGAGAAATGCTCTCCAATTTGCAGTACAGTGTTTCAAGTACAAGAGTAAATGGATGCTTTGTCTTTTTCTCCCGAATGGTGGCTTCCCACTTCATCTATTTCCTGCGTATAAGAAAATACAATCTTTAATCAATTTGCAACAATCACTAATCTCCTTAAATTTATTATAATTCTTCAATATATTACCATTCTAGAATATAAAGGAGTTATGATTAAAGGAAAAAGATAAATAAATACATGGAAAATTCATACCTTTTCCAATGCTCAACACCTAATTGAAGACATGCAATGATGAATTTTGTAAAACAACTTAAAAAATACAAAAATGAAATCTAGTTAAGTTGTTATAAGGAAGTAACAATTACCCACAAACTTAGAGATCAACCCTTTTCTTCCTTGTTGTCCTGTTTTATGTGTTGAATGGGTTCCATTTTCTTTTCTTTTCTGCAAGAAAATTCTTGAAAATTAATATTTAATGCTAAATTGTTTATTTATTGTACCTAATGATAGAAAATTCAATGATTACATATTACATTTGAAGCACATTGTTGTTGTTAGAAAGAACGTCTATACATTTGTTCCACTAGATCCCTCAAACTTTTATAAAAGTTTTTACCCCTTTTGTTAACTTCCACACCACTCCAGATGAGCTAAAGAGCAATTCACTTTAGGGTAAAATTGGATAAAACTGTAGAAAAAGTAAAAAACTGCAGAAAAACATAAAAAAAATAATCAAATTTAATCACGAGATGGTTTGAAATTCTATGATACAGGGTTTGAATCACCAGAGGCTTGGTTTCTAATTGTATGAATACTTCTGTTCGAACGTATTTCACTACTCCATAGTGCCCTCGTGCTCTCTTACTCTAGGTCTGTCTCCTGCAAATATCTGGCTGAAAATTCTAGCAAAAATAGTGAAATAATGAAAAGTGTTTAGTATTTAAAGAATTATTTTATGAAATTAGATTTTCGAAAATATTTTTCCGCACATTTTTCAAATTGCTTCTTTTTTTCTCACTTAAAGAAAATAGAGTTGCATATTTTTTATTTACGTTTATTCGTTACCAATGCGGAAGAGTTGTGATGCACCAGTGCGTCTTCTTAATAAGACACACTAGTGCGTGTTAGGATGATAAGCGCACCGACTTGTATAAAATTATTTTTTTTTATGTAAGATCATAATAAAATAATGATAATTATAAGTACATGAATTTATTTTCATTATTTTCTAAACTTTATTATTTTATAAAAATTCGTATTATTCTAGATTTGTTATTTTACAATTATTTGCAAATTTACAAATTTAAATATTTTAATAAAATCATTTCACATTAATACAATTAAAATTTTACATTAATTTTACATACATGAATTACGATTACAACTATAATTACAATTTTAATTTTACATATAATTACATTTACAATTTTACATAGAATTACGTTTACAATTACAATTACAATTTTACAAATATTTTACATACAATTCAATTAAAATTACAATTACAAATACAATGACAATTTTAGAATTTTACATAGAATTACATTTACAATTTTACATAGAATTACATTTACAATTAGAATTACAATTTTACAAGTTTTCGTATATACAATTACAATCAAATAAATTAAATATAACAATTACAATTAAAATTTTACATTAATAAATATTTTACTTACAGTTAAAATTACAATTAGTACAAATACAAATATAATTTTATAATTTTACATACAATTAAAATTTAAATTACAATTACAATCACGACATAATATTTAATAAATATCATGGTCATTTAATATTAAATTAATTAATAAACATCATCATCACATCACAAACATCAAATGTACATCTCAATATGTCAAATAACTCATGCTATCACATATATACATCGATCTGCAAGCTAAACATTAAATGAACATATCTAACATGACCTAAAAATATGTGCCACATCATGATGATCACCAGCATGAAAATTAAGTACAACTGTAATATGAACATAAAATACATAGACTATATATATATATATATATATATATATATAACTAAATAATGTTAAAAATATACAACTATAATATAGATGTCATGGATCAGGTGTTGGTGGTAGTATAACAACATCAATAGCAGTACAAGTCGATGCCTACTCAGTAAAGCTGGCTGCAGCCTCGACAGTCGATGGTCAAGCCTGCTCATGATCATGATCGCTAGTATTGATGGATGCATATGGTGGTGTTAGTACAAAATCAATATGAGCAGTAGTAGTTGAGGCCTGCTCAGTTAATAGTGCAATCTCGGCGGCCGATGGTCTAACCTACTCATGATCATGACTGGTACTGATGGATGTTGCAGGCTGCTAACTGGATGTGGCCGATGGTGTAGCCTCATATCCATGATGACTATCAGATGCTGCTAGTGGAGACTCATGCTCATCAGGCACGCCGCAAGGTGAATGATCATGAGATTCATGTGAGTCGCTTCTCGCGGACTTTCCATCACATGCTGCGGCTCGACTACGCCTATAGCTATAGACAGTCCTCCTCAGTCATGTAATAGTTGTCTTAGCTCCTACGACCTACCGCATCAAGCCGCATATGTCATGCATCATGCCTCTCCACATCCGTAACAGCCTATCATCGGCCTATATGTCTCTGTAATGATCGGGCTTGATGTCTGAATCAACAATCAATGCACAGAGTTGGTTTCCCAACTCCATCCTATATCTAGTCTCAAGTCAACTGCACCTAGAAAAAGGTGGTACTAGTGCACCATGAGTAGGAGCATGTCTCTTTGTAGCACCAGCCTTATCCTCATCATGATCATCTTCGGCATCAACCATGTCCTGATCGTCATCATCAGGATCCACACCTGGATCATGTGGTGGATCCGACATCTCCTCCCGATAAAAAGAGCCAATGTCTTCAAAATATATACAAGTACACAACAATAATTAGACAATTTCATTACACAATTTAATAAAAAAATGTTAAAGAGCATGTTAGAATAAATATAAATAATATCGTAATATTACCTCTATCATCTGGCTCATCATCTGTGAAGAGGATGTTGGGACACCCTCGCCAATATAATCCAACATAAGGACATGGGACCATAATGAAGGGATGCAGTGCATCAACACTGGCTAGTAAGTCCAGTGAATCATGTGATATCCTGGCTGGAAAAATAGTGTCTCCACTCTTGGGCATCATCTGCCCCCACATGTGCATCCGGGCCTCAAACATCATCCTACGAGGCTATCAAACAAAACTAGGTCTCGTCTTTGAAAACCTCTCAAAAAATAAACAAAACAGCTCTGAAGCAAAAGGGAAGTTGACCCTCCCTTGTGCATGAGCACGACATCTATCTAAGGCTGTACAAAACTGCTACAAAAAAATGGCAGGCCACCTGACAAGTTGTGGCTTCTGTACTAAAGAATCAAAAAAATATAAAAGTGAGTAACTAATGCATTTCCCATCACTGGTGTTGTGCAAAATGGTCGAAATGATAAGGGACAGGCACTGTACGTCCTGTCTGCCAAAAGCACCTATACGTAACTAACCTCTAGGTACCTAAAAATCTGAAGGAGACAATACATATAATCCAATGTATCTCTGGGAGTAAACTAACTGACTCCCTGCTACACAACCAGCTGGCACATCTGGGAATGAGGGAAAATCCAACCCCATCCTCGATAGTCCTATAATAAAATATATATCCTCCTCAGTGGGTGTGTACCACTAGTCATGACCAACCTGGAAAGCCTGTCGGTGGGCATTCCACCTGTAGATAAGATATCTCAAAAACACACTATGGGCCTTTAGGGAAGTAGCCTCCTCATAGAACTTGAGGAGGCCTGCCTTCCTAAGGATCCCTTGGATATCTGCAGTAATAGGGCAAAGGTATGAGTCTCTCTCCCTTTCTCGAGCCTCCCATTGGTGAATCATGTCATACTATTCAGCCTATCGTTGTTGTTGTTCCTCCTCTTCTCTCTGAATGATTGCCATATTAAATAATTTTTTTATTAAAACAGACATGTATTTTAGAATATACATATATATTTTTTATTGAAAAAAAAATAGACAAGTCGATATGCCACAAAAACAGCCACGCACTAGTTTTGGTGTGGCTTAAGTTTGTAGCGCACCAATGGCGGTGTCCCAAATTAAATACGATGCACCAGCCGCGGTGCAGCTCAAATTTTTTCAAGCACTGTTGACTATATCTAAGCTCAAAATAGCAGTCCGCTGACTAAAAAATATGCCCCGACGTGTATAGTCATTTCAGTGCACTGACTTCATGAGAATTACAAAGTCAACGGCGCAGTATTTTACCCGGCCACACCGTTGAGCCTCTTGATATCTAGAATGCGGTGCGTTGACTTACACTGGGGTAGATAATTTCGTCAACACACCGCACTGTGTTTCTCGTGGTAAATGGTGTGCCTGGATAAATGAGAACACCACCTTTTATTTTATTTTTTTAGTTTAAAATTATTTGAGGAGCCTTTCGGTATTTTTTTATTTTATAGTGCGGATACGGTTAGCACCGGTGGCGGTGTGGCCTGTAAATTTTACATGCAGCACCGCTATCTGGTGTGAGCCAAACAGTTTTGGCGCACTACACGACAATTTTTTTTCCTTTTTTAATGGTATTTTTAAGGTTATTTCAATTTCTAATCTGCTAAAAGGCTTAATTATGGAAAAACTAGAAAATACCTGTAAATTTCGCCATCAAGGAGGCATATTGGTTGTAAAATTTGCAAAAGAAAATTTGCCCACCATTTTTCAAAATGCAAGCTGGAGATTGGTGGCCAATCTAGAGTATCAATGCGTGCAATGGGTGCAATGAGAGCACTGATGTCAAGGTAGCTCAGAGAAGGGGAAATGACACTGGTGCTTGAGAGCTCTGGAGCACTGAGGAAAGTGAAAAAACGAGGTTTTTTGGCCATAATTTTATTTTTTATTTAACCGTGTTCTGGTGCATGGGGTTTTATAGGTGCACCGATTTGCTTACTTACAACTGCACTTGGCAGTGTCAAATTTGGCGCATTGTTTATAATGCACTGTGTCGGTTCCCTAACACCGCACCGAGATGTTTCAATTTTGGTGCGAAATTTTGATGATGCACCAGGGCAGAATATCCGTAAAGCACTGATGTGGAATAGTGGTAAAGCACCGTTTTTTGGCCTTACTTTTTTTTTAATGTAACGCTATTCTAGTGCGTGCGGTTTATAGGTGCACCGACGCGTTTCTGTTTTGGCATGGTGTTTTATGATGTATCGATGCGAAAGGGTGGTGAAGCACCAGTGCGTTACAGTAATAGGATGCCCCGAAGGTGTGTGTACATTATGGACGTTGTCTGGTGTGCCAATGGTTTGTGCACATCGGTGCGTTCTATGGTAGGGCACGCACCGGTAATTGAGAGCTCAGGAGCACTGGAAAACTAAAAAATATGGCTTTTTTGCCGTATTTTTTATTTTTTTTAATTTAACTCTTTACCGATGTGCATCGTTTATAGGCACGGTGTCCAGTGTGCTAATGTTTTCATCTGCACCAGTGCTTTTGCAGTTCCAGAGCACCAGGGTGACGTTTAATGATAAGCGCACTGAGCAGAAAACATCCGTAAATCCCTCCACTCGCCAACCTCGTCTAGTAACCTCCACTAGAAATGGATTTATTGGTATTTTTCTGTGGGGTTCCTCAAAAGCATCCGCTAGAGGGTCTTTTCCTTGTAGTGACATTCACCATTTCTACAGACATCATTGCAGCAGCAACAGGGATACCCAATAGAGGTGAATAATGGTTTAAAACTAAATATGTGGATGCCCATAAGTATGAACCTTACCTCAAAGCACCATACAAAGATAACATTAAGAAAATATTTCCTTTTAGTCAGTTTCTAAACAGGTTTGCTCCCATGATGAAGATCATCATGAAATATCTCATTTACAAGGGAAGATTCTCCAGGATTTACAACTATCAAATCAATTTTCTCATGCTTTTCGCTAGGGCGAAATTTCTCAACATTCCCTATTACTTGTGCAAAGGCATTGATAAGATGGCCTATACAGTGCAGAACAGAAATTTTGAGCATCAAATGAACAACCTGTTTCTTCATTCACTCATTAAAACCATTGTCCTTCATCACCTCAAATAGTTGAACATTGCATGCAAGACTTTCATTGAGGAAGAGGTCTTCACTACACCACCAAATCAATCTTCTAGACCTATTCCACCATCATCATCAGTTTCTCAAAAGAAAACTATATGATCTAGAAGTGGTGTAATCAAGAGGAATAAAAAGGAAAAATAACTCAAGACCTATCAGAGAAGGCATATGAAAGTGTTTTCTCCACAGATTGTGGAAGGGTCCTTGCCTTCTTCATCGACAAAACAAGGATACCATCAACAGAAAGAGGCAGTTGTACAACAGAAATAAACCCACCATGAGGAATAAAAGGAGTTTGACCTACTGGACTTGAATATCCAAGATGACCATGAAACCTCAAAACTTATCATCAAAGAGAAAGATGCAAAAATGAGAGAGCTGAAAGATAATTTGGCAATGCCACATTTTCTCATTTCTTTCCTTAAGCAAGAAAATAAGCAGTTTAAAGATAAACAAGTACCCTTGGAAATGGAGTTGTTGAAGGAAAAGAGGCAAGATACCAAAGGTAAAGCAGTGATGGAACCTGATGATTCTGCTAATGGTGAGGCCCAAAACACCAAGAAGAGACCAAAAACAAGAGGTCTTAAGAGATCATTAGAGAAGGAAAAACATGAGGGAGAAGACCTCATCTTTGAGGAAAGAAGTGCAAGAGAAATCAATAATGACAGAGAAGTTTGGCTTGACAGAGTTAACAGACATCTGGAGAAGCTCCTTCATAGGGTAAATAAGGAAAATTAGATTTTCAGACACATGGTTGATCACTATCACACTAGGAACACGATTTGTAATGTTAAGGTAAAGAAATTAAGGGGTAAGCTCGAGGAAACCCTAAACAAGAAAAAGGAGAAGGTTATAGTTGACTTACTTGCTGATGCTTCTTTAGTAGCTTGACATACTTCATCAACTCTTCATCCAGTAGTTTTGAAGGTTTTTGAGCAAGTTTTGTTTTTTTTTTTGGGCATTTTGGTAAAATTTCAGAGACTTTTTTAACAGTGAGGTTGCAAAAAGCGCAACATGGGCCATGCTATGCTTTTCGTGGAGGCTTATAAATGAGAGAAACAATGGATGGATGGATATATAATGGTATATACATCAATTTTTGGCTACTGGCACTCCATAAACTGAGCTTTTGTCGGGTGGAAAATGCTAAACACCTCCTAAAAAACACATTTCTACCTCCTTTTTCAGTATCACGCTGCATGTTTTTACCAGCGTTGGGAGATTTAATTTTTGAGGAGCTTCACTCCATCATTTTTTAGATATTGAGGAAATTTTGGACAACTATGCTAGAATATATTTCTAGTGAGCCATCTTGGGCTCAATTTGGACTTCGAGAAGGCACTCAAAAGTCGATTTGAAGGCCCATGTTGTGCTTTTTACTAGGCATGCTGCGCTTTTCTCAAGCACACTACGCTTTTTACAGTGTATTGATTTCTTCATAATTTTCCAATTTTCTTAGTTGATTGATGGATTCCAGGGAGTTTTACTGATGTAAAATTAAAAATTAAATGTAATTGTTTCATTTATAGTTACTATGGGTAGATACATGAAATAAATATGTAATTTTGGGTTAGGTGAATGAGTTTCATGAAAGATATGGATCAGTTGGTTAACCTCCCTAGTCATTAGGATTCCAGTTGAGGACTTCGGAGATCAGATCCACAAGTCATGGATTTGACCCATGAGAGTGGGAGAAGCAATTTTTGGTCTATATATTTCATTTCCTTTCTCATTGCAAGGGTTGGATGCTGTGTAATTGATCTTTGAAAACTAGTGTAATCAATCATTTCTGGTAGGAACTAATATACAAAGTTGCAACTATTTTGGTGGGATTCCTGTGGTAAGTTTATTTAGCAGTGTTGCCTCTTATGTTTCCATATGTTTGAATGTATTATTCTCTCCATTTTCATGCCATCTCTTAATGTGATTAATTCCTTAGTTAGATAGACATAATTCATTACATGATGCTCTGTTTTGGAGGAATTGTCATAGTTGTATTTCATTTTCTTTTGATTGAAAATAATTCATGATTACCATGTTCCTTTTGAAAACCCTAGCAATCTCTCATATTCATCTTGATACCTCAATGTGTTAAAGGATATACCTACCTTGCCTCATAAGATCTTTGCAACTCTAATCCTCTGTGCCCTAACCTAGTTCTTCCCTAACCTATTCACCATCGAGCACTCAAAATAAATTATTCAAACCCTGCTATTACTATACCTAGCCTAAAAACCTTATTATCAATTCATCTTGATTGTGCTCTTATGGAGAGGGCCCTCTCCTGCCTAGTAGGGTTAGCTACTTGGAAAAAGATTTGTTTGTGGCTACCTTTGTTGGTCTCCTTCTCAGCCTTCAGAGATCTGGTGGAGTGCTAACAGAATCAAAGAAAGTATCACTATAGAAGAGAAGAACTGGAGTTTGTTTCGAATAGGTGAATCGAATTTGTTGATTTATTTTTTAGGATGGGCATGAGATCAGGATGTATTTCTATGGATTGAGACTGGAATATAGCCTTGAGGGTAGCTCTAGTCACATAGTGTAGAAGGACATGATGGAGGTAGTTTTGGAGGAATACAAACTAAAGGAATTCATAGAGAGTGATATTCCCAAACCCACATAAATAGATTCTCAAAATCTTGATGCATGGAAGAAGGATGTCGCAAAGGCGAGAAGAATTTTGTTAGAAGAAGTTCAAGATAATATTGTCTTGAACCTCCATGGAGGGGAAACTTGATATGCTATGAGGAAGGCCTTAACAAATCTGTTTCAAAATAGAAGCAACTAAAGGAAGTTGTGTTGAAGGATAAGCTTAGAAAATTCAAGATGGAGGAAGGCGACACAATACCGAAATAATTGTCGAAGTTCACTGAATGTCGAAATGAGCTTGGAATTTTTTTTGTTAGTGTTTTCAAGGATGATCTCGTGAGCCTAGCGCTTCTAGCCCTTCTCAAGACCTGACATAGCTACCAGGATCCGGTAAATGAGAGGGAGAATCTACGAGAGTGCAAGTGATCGTGATCTCACTTGGTGCAGGAAGAGATTAGGAGAAACACTAGAGACAGGACCTCTTCCAAAGAACATGACTTTTTATTAGTCAACAAAGGAAAGAAAGCCAATGGAAAGAATTCCCAAGGCAAAGAGGGAAAGAAGAAAGACCTCTCCAAGATCAAGTGTTTTTACTGTCATGATTTCAAGCACTATTCCACAAAATGTCCATAGAATAAAAAAAAGGAGTGTGAAGTTGGAACAACAGGTGAAGCTTTGGTGGTGCAATGTGAAGCAATAGTCTGAAGAGAGCAGAAATTTAGGTAAAGGTCCATTGAGATGTCTTGTCTCATAGATCAATACCTTGCCATGGGGACTAAAGTACATAATAACAAAGAGCTATTGATGGAGCTGGATGGCAGAGTGAGAGATGCAGCTGTCAGAAAAACTAGATAAATTAAATAAAAATGTATTGGGTAGACATGATGCAAAGCGTCTAGCCCTGTCCCTTTATGTCACTTTATTTTGAATTGTAATTTTATAAATAAAAAATAAAGAAAATACTAATCAAAATTCAAAACGGTGAGAAACTTGGTATACTCATATAAACAGAACTCAATCCCCACAATGTAAGGAAATGCACAGCTGTTTTAAGAACAAAAATCTACCAGCCGATATATAAATGGGAATAATAAAACCAGGAGAACGAGACTGAAAGCCACAGTTCTCACTCCCCATTTCCATACTCGAACTTCAATACAATGGGATGCATGTCAGAGTTTCAGAGGCATGGACTGGAATTTGACTATTCATTACCAGATGCTGTAAATGTAGTCCACTACTGTATGAACTTTTGTCCATAGTTCACGCTGAAATTAAATAATACCTGACAAAAAAAACTTATTAGGGTTGCTGGCAATGAAGCAATGTACATCGTACCAAACATCTTGAGAGATCTATCAATCAAAATCACTCCAGATTGAAAGAATCAATGTCTTTTAGCTCGTATGTACTTAATTTTGTTTATCAGCTTGTGGCCATCAAGCACGTTCTTTTCCATGATGGTATCAAGCTTAGGTCTCCAGCGTTGGCCTGTGGAGGCTACCAGCTTCTCATAAGCCTTCTGCAATTCCGGAGTATTGCACAGCCTGTTCTGCTTATCAGCGGAAGCGTTTTCCACTGCATGCCCCCGTCCATCATCTTTGAGCATTCCGTCTTCCATCAGCTTTGTAATGAATTCTGTGGATACTCTGATCCTCTGGCTTGCACCCACGTCCTTCTCTATCACGAACGGATTGCAGAGAACAGATTTACGTTCGATTCTGCGAAAACAGGCTGCTCCTTCCATACCACTGGGACCCTTTTGTGTCGGCGGTGATATGAAGGACGCCAGTGATTGAAGCGATAACTCACACTCGAAAAACTCCTCCGGCATAACAAAATATTTGTTTCCTGGTTTTAGTTTATCGTTTACCGCGAGAGCATGCGTTTTCTTCCTGATGTAGAAGGAGTCAGAGTGGCAGACTAAATTCTGAGGGAATTCTTGGACGATTTGGCCGGCAGTGAGTGGCTTACCAAGGATTTGAACGCTGCCATTTGGGTGAACCAGTTCGATAGTTTTGTCGTCCTTTTTGTTGATGTACAGCGCGGTGAAAGAATTGCCCATATCGTTTATTCTCCTGTTATCAACCGGCAAGTCCTGGAAATGCAAGAATTATGAAACATTAGGGTGTTAATTAAACCAAAGATTAGATCCCTGAAGGAATTGGGCAAAAATATTACAGCTATTTCCTTGACCTTGACTGTTCATTTACCTGAATTTTAAACGGAATATTACAAAATGGAAATCTTGGGTGCCTTGCTGGTAGATTTAGAGGATGGATTTCATGGAGATAGGATCCACATTTACCAATCTTGCTAACTGAATCTGATGAGGAAAAACTCGGCCAGACTTTCCACCCTTGCGAAACGGATCAGTGCTTTTAAGTCCTCGTGCAGTATCCAGTGAGGGTTAAATTTAAAGTGTGGCCACAGATCCCTTCGACAAGCACCGGCCCAACTGTGATAAGATGAGTTATTGCAAGTTTTACAAATAAGTTTTTGCCAACTGCTTTATTATAAATTTTCCTACATCTGAAAAAGCACAACCAAATGAGTCAAACTAAAATTCATCAAAATCCAGTAACACAATAACACAATGAGGCATCGATTCAATACTTTTCATCTATTTCCATTACCCTAATTGACGTAGAGCCATGTGTTTCTTTACGTGGACATCTCGATATTAGTGGCGAATGGCCAGGCCATCTTCGCAGGTGTGATGGTTATTGTCATCTTTTCGGTTACAATGTGCAATAAATATTGTTTAATGGTGAAATTTGAAGAGCCTTGGGTAACTCGGAAGGGTAACCTCCAGCGCTCCCATTTTCTTATTCCGCCGGTTTTATATTCTCTTCCACCTACGTGCCATTTTCTTCGGCATTGCTGCCATGGTGGTGGTCGTTCTCACGTTCAACACGCACGAGAGACGTTCTGCCATGGTGGTGGTCGTTCATGGCATTCTCTGCTTCGTATTTGGCATCTGCATGTTTGCCTCTCCCTTCGCTGCCATGGCAATTATGTTTTGGCTGCCATAATAATTATTTTCTGTCTCCGTATCTCCCGTAGGTGTGATTATATTAAATTTAGTTAAAATTAACAGCGACACTGGTCATGCCATCCCCCTCTCTGTGGCCTCGTTCTCTGATGTAGTCATCTGGACAGCCTGTGCATGCATACATTTTGACATCTTTATCAATGTAATTACTAGTTACCTCCTCCACTGCTCGTATTGTTATATCAAGTTCATTTACCTAAATTGCCCTTTCTCATGTTAAATTAAATTAAAACTGTGCAAATTCCTAATGGGCTTGGAGCCTTACCGATCGGCGCCCAACAGTTGATCCTGTATGGTGAAACTAAATCTTTTGGTGTCTAAATTATTACTCACAATCTAGAGAAAATTATTCCAATTGAAACCTCCAAAACCTATAACGATAAACCATTACACCAGTCAAAATTATGCCAAGAGAAACCTCCAAAACTTATAACAATAGACCATTAGAATATCAATTACAATTAGATAATCGCAGCACCAACTCACAATAACTAAGGGCGCACTCATAAATGATTACCTCCAAAACTTATAACAATAGACTATCAGAATTTCAATTACAATTAGATAATCGCAGCACCAACTCACAATAACTAACGTTACATTCATAAATGATTCGAAAATGTCTAGGGCTACCTTCGGCAAAATTGAATTATATTCATTTATCTAAGATATATTATGAGAATCCTATGCTGAGATGTCTTGGTACTCACGTTTATTTATTTTTCATGTTATCTGATATTAGGGAGATAGATTTATTCCACAACTTAATATAACTTTTATATATAAGTATGTTTCTCATCAAAATTAAATTTTATTTAATGTTTACTAACACAAAAATTAAAAATTTAAATAATGTAAATATAAATATGGTCTTCTTGATATATAAATAAACAATTAAGAATGAAATAACACAACAAATTGATTTTGTTGGTTCCATATTCTTCTCACTACTTGGAATAGTGTTCTTTCAGCTCTATTGGTTCTTATTCTCTAGTCCACTTGTAGATAAGTCATTTAGCCAAGAGTATGATTTAAATTGCAATTCTTCTATTCACCAAGCATATGGTTTTAGATTGTATTTTTTTTAAAATAAACATGCTATGTTGGAATGCCATTCAAATTTGTTTACTTTGATAAGATTAAAAAAATTGAGTGAACCCTGGATACGAGTGGTACCTAGCCTTGCAAGACTACACGAGATGGCAATGTGGATCACCACACAGCGCGCCCATGTGCCCCAGCCTTGGGATGCACAGTGCCTTCAATTCTTGTGTGGGCTTGGCTTTAAAGTCCCATGCGCCACCTTATTTCCGACGTACTCAATGCGTTTGATATTAACTCCTCCCGGCACCATGCTGTTCACTTCTCTCGCTCCTTCTCTAGCCCTTCAGCCCACTCTGATTGCTCTCCCTCTATTCTTCTTGCTTCGACCCTCCCTTGCTCAGGCGAGAAGCTTCTGAGTTCAGGCCTCTACAGCGACCCCTCCGCAGTATCGCGCCATGTCCAAGCCTGTCATGACACTGACAACGATGTAGACGAGCTGGGGGCAGGGGCCTCCCTTCACATCCCCCTATGCCCCATGCCATCCCCCACGACTTAAATCTTCCGGTCTCTTGGGACATGGAAAACTTTTCGCCTTCTGCCTTCACGCCTGCAGAGCCATTCGACTCCTTCGTTCCTCCCACGGAGCTCCTGGACCCCTCCGCTCCCCCCTCCTCCTCCTGCGGTAAGAAGAGAGCCCACAAGTCCACCATCCCTGCGGAGCCTGCCTTCATCCCCAGTAAACTCAAATCCCTCCCTGTGCAGCTGGCCTCCCGCTCCAATTTCGATGAAAGTGACTCTGAGACGGCCGAAGAGAAGCATCTATCAGGTTTGCGTCTCTCGGGCTCCTCCAAGAGGAAAAAATACCTCAGTTCAATTGACGCCATGGATATTACAGCATCTATGCAGGATAACGCCACTCACGACACTCCGACGGAGCACCTCGGGCTTCGTGAATCCCCACCCGAGTAGCTTGAAGACTCTGACCCTGGGCTTGATTCAGTGGACTACAGCTACATCTGCCGCATCCTCGAAGAGGAGCCTCCCTCCAGCGACAAGCATGAAGGTTCCCCATAGCACTCTCTCTTCGGGTTTCTTAGTTTGTTGGTTCTGGTTGTTTCCTATGTTAGCTCTTTTGGTCTCTTTTTGCACTGTTTTAAAGGCAAGTTTCCCGTTATGGGCAACTCGTTCTATCCGGATAATTAAGGTTGGTTTCCCCTCTAGAGGCAGTCTAGTTTTGGATAGCAGTATTTTGTTTATTCCCTTTGTCATGAATCTTTCCATTTCCGAAGATGAGCAATGTAACCAAAACTGAAAAACAAATAAAAAAACAAGTATTGTACTAGAACATCGCCCATCTATTATTTAACATGGTATTAAAACGAATCAGACGAATTGTGTGTTTAACATCTATGGTAATAATAAGTTGGAGGGATTTTCTTTATAATTTATACAAAACCGTATTTTTTTCTCTTATTCTCTCAATGCCCAAGGTAATAAAAAATTGTGTGTCCAATAAGAACATTCCACTTTTAAAAAACACAGTGTAATCTTCGTAAAAGCCCAGGCTATCAATAGGGAGACAAAGGCTTTTAAGATAAAGTATTAGAGGTGCTAAGATTAATAATTCTCCTCCTGGTTTTAATTTAGTTTAATAAACAATACAAATATGTTGGTTATCCAAATACCTTTCCATTCACTTAATTTATTTTATTGGTTGTCCAAATTCTTTTCCATTCACTTGATTTATTTTAGTGAAGGTGGTATTTGCCTTAAACAGTTGAAGGATTTTGGTTGTTTATTTTTTTTTTAATTTTACTTTCTTTATTTTATTCACTTTAGTTTCTATTTTCGATTTTTTTATTAGAAAATCTCATTGTTAACTCGCTACATTTGACACAATAACTTGAAACTGACTTTTTATATTACTATAGATCTCATGGCATGAATATTTTCTTTTCTATATTAGTGTTAATTTGATGTTGTTTTCAAATTATGATTTTTTTTCATATGTAATTATGTAATTAGATTGTCAAGTACTTAATAATTTAAATAGGCACTCTAAACATAATTACAATGTTATTCATTCAAACACAATATATAATTCTTCCACTAGCTATTTGATTGTTA
This sequence comes from Pinus albicaulis, assembly GCA_034641835.2. Lineage (NCBI taxonomy): Eukaryota > Viridiplantae > Streptophyta > Pinopsida > Pinales > Pinaceae > Pinus > Pinus albicaulis. The sequence continues at coordinate 1,257,440,949 of CM076572.1, read as the reverse complement.
GCACTAGATGAGTTGATCTAACTGTAGATGTTGATTTCTAATCTTATTTATTTTTTGCATTAGATGTATTGATTTATGTGTAGATGTTTTCTAATTCTATTTCATCACTTCACTAGATGCATTGAGTTTAGTGCATATGTTGGTTTATAATTATATTTCATTTCTTCACTAATGCATTGATTTCAGTGTATATGTTGGTTTCTAATCCTATATGATTTACTTCATTAGATGCATTAAATTGAGTGTACATGTTGCTTTTTAATCCTATTTAATTGCTTGCATCAGATGCATTGATTTCAGTGTAGATGTTGATTTCTTATTTGATGTAACTAGAAGTATGATGGTATATCAATACTAAAGTGATTGAATTAACAATGCACATTCATTTCAGTGTAAGAAAAAAATATTTACAAAACTAATAGTGTCACTAGTAATATATCAAAAGTTGTAACACTATGGAGTTAAAGGGACACTCTTAAGAATTAATTAGATGCCAAAAGTTGTGATACCTAAAATTTCAAATGTAATATTAATGAAATAAATTATTAAAACTTGAAGATATATTTATTAATACTTAGAGGGACACTATTAATAATTAATTATTTTTCAAAGGTCCCTGTACTTAAAATTAAATTAAATGAAATAGATGTGAAATATCAATTCTTGTGCAAACTATTAACCACATTGTCTACCTTCTTCATCAAAAACTAATTAATAACATACAATTACATATACATATATAAATATGAAAAAACAATTGTAGAAATCACAAACAATACCATTGAAATCCAAACACATAAACACAAACCACTCAAACCTTGCAAACATAGAGGGGCTCTACAACCTAGTATAGGATAGATGTGTGAGTGTTAGATGTAATGTAAGATTGTATGTTTACGAACACTGAAAAAAGATGTATGGTAAATAAATATAAATATAAATAAACTGAAGATATGGTAAATAAATAAAACCTCTTTTTATAATTACTCCAGGCCTATGGTAAATAAATAACAATATATATAAACTAGAGGTATGGTAAATAAATAAATATAAAAGAGGTATAAAAATGCATGGTAAATACATAAAAATATATCAAATAGGATTAGAAAGCAACATCTAATTATATACTAGGCCTATGGGCCAAATACCATGGTAAAAAAGTGAGGTATGGTAAATAAATATAAATATAAATAAACCATAGCTATGAAAAATAAATAAAACCTCTTTTCATATTTAATCCATAATCCATTTTATATTTACCAACAATCAAAAAATAGGTTTTATTTAGGTGAAACCTCTAGTCCAAATAACATGGGCCAAATTATTATTAATACCATGAAATAAAAGCATTATTAACCCTAATATTATATTAAATGATTATTATTATTAAATATAATATTCATATTAATTTATTATAATATTAATATGATTAAATTTAATAACTTTGGATTAATAAAATATCAAATTTATTATGTTATAATATATATTAATATATCGAAATATATATTAACTCTAGATATAGTTGGAAGGGATGGAAAAAGACATAGAGCTGGAGAGAAAGGGGATTTACAAGGGAGAGATGGAGATAAATTAAAGGAGAGGGGAGAGGAGGAATGAAAAGAGAGAGAAGAAGAGGGGGTAGGATATAGTGATAAAATTGAAGGGAAGAGCACGAGAGAGAGAGAGAGAGAGAGAGAGAGAGAGAGAGAGAGAGAGAGAGAGAGATGGCAAAAGAGAGAGTGAGGTAAGTGAGAAAGTGAGAGAGGGGAATGACGCAAGAGAGGACTTGAGAGAGAGGGCGAGAGATGGAGGGATAGATATATGGAGTTGGAGGGGGAGAGACGGAGGGAAGAAGAAGTATAGAGAGAGTGAAAAGTGGAGAGAGAGAGGGAGTGTTAAGGGAGAGATGGAGAGAGATTTTGTATGTTTAGGGGTGAGTTAAAGAGACAAAGAAGGAGATATGGACATAAGGGGGGAGAGAAGGAGAGAGAAGGAGAGAGGGAGGGAGAGAGGAGGATAGAGGGATGTACATAGAGATGGATTTGGAGAGGGAGAGAGGTAGGGAATAAGAAAGACAAATAGTGCGAAGAGGAGAGAGAGAAGGAGTGACAAGGGAGAGATGAAGAGAGAGTGAGTATCTTTGGGGTGAGATAAAGAGACAAAGAATGAGATATGAAGATGAGGGTGGAGAGAAGAAGATATAAATAGAGAGGGAGGGATATAGTAACATACTTGGAGGGTGGAGAGAGAGAGAGAGAGAGAGAGGTGCAAGAGAAAGGGAGAGAGGGGAAGGAAGAGAGAGGTTGTGAGAGAGTGGAGAGAGGGAGGGAAAGAGAGATGGACCTATAGGGGGAGAGATAGGGAGGTAAGAAGAAATGCATAGAGAGAGAAATATGGAGAGAGAGAGAGGAATTGATAAAGAAGATCGAGAGAGAGGGAGAGAGGATAGAAGGAGGAAAGAGAGATAGAAGTGGGGGAGACGGAGAGAAGGGGAAGATAGAGATATAAATGAAAGGTGAAGAAAGGGAAGAAGAGAGAGATTGAGAGAGGGAGGGAGTAACAAAGAGATTGATATATATGGAGTGTGAGAGCATGTGCATTTAAGGGGGTGAGATAGAGAGACAAATAAGGAGAGAGGGATATATAGATATAGATGGATGGGAGAGAGAGGGAAGCATATTTATTTCACTAGATGCATTGAATTCAACGTAGATGATTTCTAATCCTATTTGATTTCATACACTAAATGTATTGATTTGAGTGTAGATGGAGTTGGAGGGTGATAGAGGGAGGTAGAAAGAATGAAAAAGAGAGTGGGAAGTAGAGAGAGAGGGAGTGACAAGGGAGAGATGTATATATATTGTATTTTTTTAGGGGTGAGATAAAGAGACAAAGAAGGAGATATGGAGAGAAGGGGAGCGATAAGGAGAGAGAATGAGAGAAGGAGGGATATAGTAACATAGAGAGAGAGAGAGATAGAGAGAGATGGGGTAAGAGAGAGGATTGGAGGGAAAATAGAGAGAGAGAGAGAGAGAGATAGAGAGAGAGAGAGAGAGAGAGAGTGTGTCTTTGTGGGTGAGATAAAAAGACAAGGAAGGAGAGATTGACATGGGGGGAGAGAAGGAGAGAGGGAGGTAAGAATAAATGAATAGAGATATAAAGCTGGAGAGAGAGAGAGAGGAAGTGATAAGGATGATAGAAAGAGGGAGAGAAGGTAGAATGAGGAAAGAGAGATAGTGTTAGGTCCCTATATTACTATTATAGTCCTTTATTGTTGTTATTGTAACCCCCTTACTGTTATTATTGTAACCCTGTAAGCCCCATATTATTATTATTGTGCCCTTAAATTATTATTGTTACGTCAGCTAGGATTACATTGTGGCTCGATGGACTCCTATATCTAGAAAGGAGGTTTTGTAATTTGTATCATCCCAGAAATTTTCCTTCCTGTAATGTATTATAGGTTTCCCCCTCGAAGTGGATTATTTCTAAGGCGTTGATATCTCTTTTCTTCTATTTTTTGAGCTCATTTCCCAACATTTGGTATTAGATCTTTGGATTCTAGGGTTTCATTGCTCCAAATAGATCATCGTGGCATTTTCGCTATAAATTTTTTTCTACAAAGGTTCAGAGCTGAAATCTTTAGAGTGCGAAGCTGAAATACTAAGGAACATCGTCGCAAAATTTGAGAGCATGGTTCACAATATTTTCGGAGGTATGAGCTATGGAAGTTAGGTCTTTTTGCAGGCTTCTGAATTTCACTTTAAAAGGTCATCGCAGAATTTCCGCTATAATTTTTTTTTCACGAAGGTTCAGAAGATGAAAAGTTTAGAGCGCGAAATTGAAATCCCAAGGAACATTGTCGTAAAATTTCAGAGCTTGGTTCACAATAGTTTTGGATATATGATTTGTGGAAGTTAGGTCTTTTTCAGGCTCCTGAATTTCATCTCAAAGAGGTGATCATGGGAAAATATTCATAACTCTCTCTCTGAGCATCGGATTGGAATTCTATAATAAGTGACTGGAAGTACACAGACTATAGCTTCTTGTCTGTAAATTTCAGAGCCAAAGGAGCAAACAGTGACACGTGGCAAGCCGTACAAGTTCGCTCTACTGAATGAATCCATAATTAGGTCATTGTGGGAGATTGGAAGTAAATTTTCCTTGAAGAATCCAAATCAAGTCAGACCTGTGGCAATTGAAGGAAGATTTAGGGGGCTATGTCAGGGCTGAATTTCAGATGTTGAAGATCTAAAATCATAGAGATAATTCAGTTTCAATATCGAGCTCCTCAAAATCAAGAAAAAGGTGTGTATTTTTGTTTCAAATTGCATAAGTCTTGTTTGAAAAATCATTTTAAGTGATTCCAAAGTCCTATTAAGCATAGATATCAGTATTGTGTTCTAAAATGCCTCCTAAAAAGAATTCAACACCCGTTAAGCCCTTAGATTACTCTACTATGACTCATGAAGATGAAGAATTGCAACATGATCTATCAAAATTATAAGAGAAAGTGCACCAAAATTTTCTCTCGCAAAGAGCAACAAAAAATGAAATGGATGTTTTGAAGAAAAGCATGGAAGCTAAGATGGATGGTTTGAAGAAAGGCATGGAAGCTACGATGGATGGTTTGAAGAATGGTATGGAAGATAAAATGGATGGTATGGAAGAAAAAATGGATGGTTTGAAGGAAGACATGGAAGGTTTGAAAGAAGGTTTGTCAAAGTTGATACAAGAAATGATTCCTAATGGCGAAAAGATTGTAGATGAAAATCATGATGAGAAAAAAATAAATTTTAATCGTGATTTCATAAGCTCTAATGTTGGATTAAAGAACCACCATATTCCAAAGATGGATATGAGGAAGTTTGATGGGAAGGATCCCGTAACATGGATACTACAGATGGAGCAATATTTTTATCTCAATAATGTGAAAAACACACAAAAGGTACGTATTACAACTTTACATTTAGAACAAAATACATTTGTATGGTATTGATGGCTTTGCTCCCATAAAAAAATTCTCACTTGGTCAATTTTTATGGATGAAATGGTAGCACATTATGAGGATACAAAAAGAAACACCTTCTTTAGCCAATTGATAAATCTCAAACAAAAGGGTTTAGTGGCGGAGCACATTGAGGACTTCCAAAAATTGAATATAAGGGTAACTGATATTCTAGAGGAACACATAATTGATCTCTTCATAGGTACTTTAAAGGATAACATACAACATGAAATTCACGTTTTGGAACCTGATTCATTGGAGAAGGCATTCTGGTTGGAAAGAAAAATTGAATCTAAAATTATGGCGACAAGGAAGCCTACCACTCACTTCTATAGATATGGAAGTGTTTCTACTCCTAGATTTCCACAACCTACAAGGTTGACACCACAAAAATTGGAAGAAAAAAGAGAAAAAGAGCTTTACTATAGTTTTGATAGAAAATACACTAAAGGTCATAAGTGTGCTGAGAATAAATTATTTTACATAGATTTTGAAGAGGAAGAAGAAAATGAACAAGAAGAGGATATACGCCAGGAACCAGCCCTAGAAGAGGAAGAAATGAGTCCGACCATATCGTGTAATGCATTGGCAGGAATTACCACTCCTCAAACTCTCAAGATAGAAGGACATATCAAGAAGAAAAAGGTAATAGTGTTGATTGATTCATGTAGCACCCATAATTTTATTCATTGTAAGGTAGCCAAGGAATTGAATTGTTTCCTATACCCAACACCAGAATGTCAAGTGATGGTTGCAAATGGAGGAACTATAAAATGCTCTGGAAAATGCCATAATATCAAGCTAACCATGGGGGAATATGTATTGACTAGTCCAATGCTTTCCATTCCTATGGGAGGTGTTGATGTTGTACTAGGAGTACAATGGTTACAATCTTTGGGGACGCTAGCTTTTAATTTTCAAGAACTTTTCTTGAAATTTTTTTCAGAAGGAAAGGAAGTCGAATTACGGGGTATTGCAGGGAAGCCGAGAAAGATAATAAGCTCTAATGTCATGAAAAATCTTCTAAAGAAAGAACAACGAGGTGTAATTGCACAATTATTCTCACTAGAAGTTCCAACATCAAAATCATCTATTTCTGCAGATCTCCAACAAGTCTTGGACAATCATTCCAAGGTGTTTGAAACTCACAAAGGACTCCCACCTATTCGTGATCATGATCATGCTATTCATTTGATTCCAGGAAGTGTTCCTCCAAACATCAGGCCTTATAGATATCCTTATGTCCAAAAGAGCGAAATTGAACGTATGATTGCAGAAATGTTAGAGGTGAGTATAATTCAACCTAGTCAAAGTTCTTTCTTTGCTCCCGTAGTATTGGTACACAAGAAGGATGGATCATGGTGCATGTGTCTGGATTATAGGGAGCTCAATAAGCTCACCATTAAAGATAAATTTCCCATTCCTGTGATTGATGAATTATTGGATGAATTACATGGAGCAATTTATTTTACCAAATTGAATCTTCGTTTAGGGTATCATGAAATTAGAATGAAGACTGAAGATATTCCAAAAACAACATTTCAAACTCATGAGGGTCATTGTGAATTTTTGGTCATGCCTTTTGGCCTTACCAATGCATCTTCTACATTTCAAGGGTTGATGAATTCCATTTTCAAACCCTTCCTTAGAAAATTTGTGCTAGTATTTTTTGATGATATACTAATCTACAGCAGGTCTTGGAAGGATCATGTTGAACATGTTGACATGGTGCTCAAACTATTGTAGGAGAAACAATTATATGCAAAAACATCCAAATGTTTCTTTGGAGTACAAGAGGTGGAATATCTGGGTCATATTATATCTCACGAGGGTGTTAAAGTAGACCCTAACAAAATTAAAGCCATTAAGGAATGGAAAGTCCCCACGACCATAAAGTAGTTGCGAGGATTTATCGGGTTAACAGGGTATTATCGCAAGTTTGTTAAGAATTATGGGAGAATAGCAACACCTCTAACAACATTATTGAAGAAAGATGCATTTTCATGGACTCCCGAAGCAACTAAGGCCTTTGAACGTCTTAAAGAGGCAATGTGCCTAGCACCGGTCTTAGCTACGCCAGACTTCACAAAAACCTTTATTGTGGAATGTGATGCCTCAGAAAATGGAATTGGTGCGGTTTTAATGCAGGAAGGAAGACCCATTGCTTTTGAAAGTCGTCCAATCAAAGGAAAGTATTTACATAAACCTATTTATGAGAAGGAAATGTTAGCAATACTGCATGCACTAAAGAAATGGCGAACTTACCTAATGGGGAGACACTTCAAGGTAAAAATTGATCATGATAGTCTTAAACACTTTTTGGAACAAAGTCTATCTTCAGAAGACCAGAAAAATTGGTTCACAAAGATGTTGGGTTATGACTTTGAAATCATCTACAAAAAATGGAAGCTAAATGTTGTTGTAGATGCACTCTCAAGAAATAATGAAGAGGTGGAAGCATTGCTTTGTTCCATTTCTATTATCCAACCAGATAGAATAACCAAAGCAAGAGATGAATGGAAGAAGGACGAAGAAGTGTGGACACTCATTCAAAAGTTACAGTAAGATCCTATTAAATATGATATATTTAGTTGGAAAAAGGATTCCTTATGGTACAAAGATCACTTATATGTTTGTAAGAATTCCCAACTAAAACAAAAGATTCTTTTGGAATTGCACACTTCTACTTTAGGAGGACACTCAAGATTTTTGAAAACTTACCACAGGTTGAAGAAAGAATTTCTTTGGGATGGCATTAAATCTGATATTCAAAATTTTGTGGTAGAATGTTTGGTTTTCCAGGAGAATAATGTTGAGACAATTAAGACCTCGGGTCTTCTACAACCTTTATCCATTCCAAGTCAATGTTGGGAGGATATTTCAATGGATTTTATCACAAGTTTACCTAAGTTCAAAGGAAAGAGTGTCATCATGGTGGTAGTTGATAGAATTACCAAGTATGCACACTTTTGTGCATTATCTCATCCATTTAAAGCAAGTACAGCTGCTACTACATTTATGGACACAATAAAAAGCTACATGGGAACCCAAGGTTACTGTGAGTGACAAAGATCCCATTTTTACTAGAAATTTTTGGACATAGTTATTTTATTGTATGGGTACTCAATTAGCTCATATCTCATCTTATCATCCTCAATCCGATGGTCAAACTGAGATAGTAAATAAATGTTTGGAAGGATATCTTTTTTATTTTGTATCTGATAAGAAAACACAATGAGTCAAGTGGTTACCTCTCATTGAATGGTGGTATAACACTTCCTTCCATATTGCAGCAAAAAAGACTCCATTCATGGCACTTTATAGATATCATCCACGATCCATCACATCATCTTTAAGAGAAAATTTGATTGTTCAATCAGTGGAAGATTACATCGAGCATCAACAAGAAGTTCTCCAACTCTTAAAGGATGACTTGAATTTGGCACAAAATTGAATGAAACAACAAGAAGATCAACATCACAGCGAGAGAAGTTTTGATGTATGAGACTGGGTATTTTTATGGCTACAACCATACAAACAAATGTCCCTCAAACAAGCTAAGAAGGATAATAAATTATCACCAAAGTACTATGGCCCTTACAAGGTGTTGCAAAATATTGGTACTATGGCATACAAATTGGAGCTTCTTGCTTCTTCACGAGTGCATCCAGTTTTCCATGTTTCATGCTTAAAGAACGTTATAGGTGAAAATATTATAGTTCAAACAATATTGCCAGAAATTGATGGGGAAGGAAAAATCATATTGGAACCTGAAGCAGTCACGGAAACAAGAACTTGATAGCCACATAATTTATCAATTTTAGAGTATCTCATCAAGTGGAAGAACTTACCCACTGAAGATTCAACATAGGAGGATGAGAATTTTATACAGAAGCACCCAGAGCCACTCAAGCATTGAGGACAACACTTTTTTGAAGGAGAGGGGCATGTTAGGTCCCTATATTACTATTATAGTCCCTTATTGTTGTTATTGAAACCCCCTTATTGTTATTACTGTACCCCTGTAACCCCCATATTGTTATTATTGTGCCCTTAAATTATTATTATTTGGTCAGCTAGGATTACATTGTGGCCCCATGGACTCCTATATATAGAAAGGGGGCTTTGTAATTTGTATCATCCAATAATTTTTCATTCATGTAATGTATTGGAGGTTGTCCCCTCAAAGTGGATTATTTCTAAGGCGTTGATATCTCTTTTCTTCTATTTTTGGAGCTGGTTTCCCAACAGATAGAAGCAGGGGATAGGTAGAGAATGGGAAGATAGAGATATATATGAAAGGTGAAGAGAGGGAATAACAGAGATGGAGAGAGGGAGAGAGTGAGAAATATATTGATATATATGGAGTGTGAGAGCATGTGTGTTTTTGGGGGTGAGATAGAGAGAGAAGGAAAGAGAGATGGAGGGAGATATAGATATATCTAGAGGGGGGAGAGAGGGGAGAATATTTCTTACACTAGATGCATTGATTTCAGTGTAGATGGTGATTTCTAATACTATTTGATTATTTGCACTAGATGCATTGATTTTCGTGTACATATTTATTTCTAATGATATTTGATTGCTTCCACTAGATGCATTGATTTAAATCTAGATTATTTGTAATAATATATGATTGCTTGCACTAAAAGCATTGATTTCAGTGCAGATGGTGATTTCTAATCATATTTTTTTTCTTGCACTTGATTCATTGATTTCAATATAGATGTTGATTTATAATTATATTTTATCTCTTCCACTAGATGCGCTGATTTAAATGTATATTATTTCTAATCCTATTTCTTGTTTTCCGTAAATGCATTGATTTTAGTGAGATGGTGATTTCTAATCCTATTTTATTTCTTTCACTAAATGCATTTATTTTAGTGTAGATGATTATTTCTAACCCTAGTTTATTGGTTTCACTAAATACATTGATTTCAGTGTAGATTTTTGTTTCTAATCTTATTTGATTGCTTTCATTAGATGCATTGATTTCATCGTAGAAGTTGTTTTCTAATCTTATTTTATTGCTTGCATTAGATCCATTGATTTTGGTGTATATTTTGATTTCCTATTTGATCTAATTGGATGTATGATGGTACATTAATTTTAAAGTGATTGGATTAACAATATCCATTGATTTCAGTGTAAGCACAAAGAGTTGTTGATAATGTACATTGATTTTTGTGTTATAGTAATTTAACCTATTAATATTGGAGAGAAAGAGAGATACACTAGTAAAAAATGATGAAATTAATGACTAGGTGACTCAAAATGTTAGTCACCACCATTATTTCAAGTGAATTACAACTAAATTTGAGTAATTTTATGTGACCGAACTAAAAATGACTAACTTAAATGACTAATTTAGTCTTGGAATAAAATATACGACTAGATAATAAGTGACAAAACTAAAAGCGACTAACTTAAATGACTAATTTAGTCTTGGAATAAAATATACGACTAGATAATAAGTAACTAAAGTAAAAGAGACTAACTTAAATGACTAATTTAGTCTAGGGATAAAATATATGACTATATAATAAGTGACTAAAGTAAAAGCGGCTAACTTAAATGACTAATTTAGTCTAGGATTAAAATATATGACTAGATAATAAGTGACAAAATTAATAATGATTAATGTAAATGACTATTATAGTCCAAGAATAAAAATATGGTCAAATAAAAAGTACAAAAAGTATATGGATTAGTCATTTATGTCAGTAATTTTTAATTGTGTCACTCCATATACGAAAAATTGCAATTTTGGTACCAAAGTGTTACATTTCACTATAGGTGTCTCTGAATCCATTTGCAGTGTTAAAATTTAGAGACAAAGGGGTATCTGAATTTACAGTGTTAAAATTATGAATACCCTTTTTTCTCTAAAGTTTAACAGTGCAGATGGATTCATCTACAATTAGCATAATTGCATGTATCATCTATCAATTTTACACTAATGCCTTCATTATAATTTTAGTAAAGGTTATAATTATATTAATTATGTATCCAAATTAATATTTATATTTATATTTAATATTTGGTCATAAAATTTAATTTTTAAACCTCATTGATTTATGTTAAAAGTGAGAGTTGTTTTAAATCTAAGGTTAAATCTCTATATTTACATTTAATAAATAGATAAATATAAAATTTCTTATGTTAAACATGTGAGTTCATTTAAATCTAGTATTAAATCATCATATTTACATTTGATACTAGATAGATAAACCTAAAATATATATTTATAGACCTATTTAGTAAATAGGTATGGAAATTTCCCAGATGCAAGTGAAAGACCGAGCTAACCAGCATTGCCACTCAAACACAAGGTGGCAGGGAACCTATCCTCCCCATGCGAATGAACATGGCCACCCAATCAGGTTTAAATGTTGGAGCATGGGGCATTTACTTTCCAGCCTCGCTCACCTCCCATTGACGTCCTCCGCCTTAATCACTATCCTCTGCACATTTACTCTGACAGTCCTGCCTTGGTTGCCTCCCATGGCCCTTAAATCCTCCACCCCTGCTTCTTATTCCACAATTTTACTCTCCCTTCCACTCTGCGCAGACGCTTCTGGGGCCTCAGCCAAGCCTTGGTTCCTCTGCCCAATTCCTTGCTCCGCCATTCGCTTTTCTTTGGACTTCAATCCCCCAGCTACTCCCTTAGACACTTCTGCGATTCAAAAATCATCTCAAACCCATTCCCACTCCTCTGCCATGCCTAGATGCCACCGCATGAGGTGCTACAAAGCAGGGGGGTGTGGGCTTCCCTCCTGACCTCCCATCTCTGCCTCTGCGGGCAGGACGGTGAATCTCTCAGTTGACTGGGCAGAGCCGGAAATCCTCAATCTCATCAATCTCTCTTCTTGCCTGTCTCTCCATCTTCTGGATTCTCCTTCTGAACCCTTTGGCTCTGGCCTCTGCCCCAGAAAAAGATCGCACAATTCCACCATCTCTCTCGATCCTGCCTTCTCCCCCCACAAGATGGTAGCCTTACTGGTGCAGAGTGCTTTGAACAATGACCATGAAAGCTCGAGGGAGGAACCAGTGCGGGTGCTGAGACTCATGCGGCTTCCTCCATTTCGCTTAATGCCCATGCGATGCTTCTTCCTCCATCGATAGCCCACGCGTCCAAGCAGGAGGAGGATAAGTTAGATTATGCATGAAGAATCGTGGAAGAGTCATTCCAACCTCCAGAAAAGGATGACATCTCTCCATCTGCTTAACTTTTGGGTGCTTATCTCTCATTCCAATCAATTTTTTGTTATTTCAAGGTTTCTAGTGTTCTGGTTATATCTTAAACATGTCACTAGTAAGGTTGGTTTCCCGCTATGGGAAATGTATTATCAACTCTCTATGCTCCACTCTTGGGCTGGTTTCCCCTTCTCAGGCAGCACTTATTTTGTGATTTTGAAATTGAAAATTCCTTCCGGAATTGTCTTGCCAACTCTAGAGGACGAGAAATGTAATCTTTTGGACTGTATGATATAATAAAAGTAGCCTAATTTAGAAGGAAAAAAAATAGGTATGGAAATTTATTAATTTAAATATGAAACTTAATTAACTTTTAATGATGTATGAACCTTTGTTTTTTTGTAAGTCAATGTTATATTCATGTAGGAAAAAAGGAGTACATATAGCCAATTACAAAACAAGTGGTCTCACCTCGACTTGATTTGTTGACAAAAATTGCACCAGATGAAAAAAAATACAAAAGAGGGTCTAGGGACATTGTCGATAAAAGGTTGGGCGAGAGGCACCAAAACACATATAAAACATAATTAAAGAACACCAAATAGCATACTAGTCATCAAACATGATGGATGCAGGGATTTCTGGGGTTGTTCCTAGATGCGGTGGAGGACAGAAGTCACACTAACCGTGCCCTTCAAAGTGTGCCAACCAAGTCTCCAGCTTTTATACTTTCTTAGTGAGTTGATTTTGGCCTGACCAAACCATTACTAGTCTCTCCCAGACTTGGCATTGTAAATAGTGCATTCGGTCCATTAATGTTGTCATCTACTCTGCATGCTCCTCATGACATAATCTCTCAGTTGTGTCCACTCTTTCCATTAGTTTGTTGATAAGTGCACGACAGTTCTCTAGGTAGCAATGTTGGATAACATGCCCCTCATTTACCTCAAATAAATCAAACCCATGATTCCCCTTTCCACCATGACCTTCTCTGCCCTGACGACTCTGATTTTGAACCCTCAAACCCCCACATCTGTTATCCTCTCGCTCACCTCCTCCACAGCCCCCATGCGCACCCACACTAGTGATTCGCGCATGCCCCGTAGTCTTTCCACCCTATCGTGGAGCCGTCGTGATTATTTTTGATTCTTCCACACCCACGGGGCCATGAACGACAAGGGAGGGAGAACACCCACACCACATCGAGGGCTTCATAATTCACCAAGGTCAAGGAGCCCTGTCGTGTGGAAAGTCCAGAGACCAAACCCCGCACTATAGAAAACAAACACCACCAGAGAAGGAGCCAAATTTCGTCTCCCACCACCACAGGGAACCACAAAGACACCTCCCACTTCCAGATAAAGACTTCCACCACTAGCAAAACGAAATACCATCACCCACCAAACCAACACAGAAAATTGAACAAAAAACAATGACAAAGTAGTCGACACCTAAGCGTAACTTCCCCCAGGGCAGTGACCAGCATCCAAATTCTCCACATAGAAACCACACACCAATCCACCACACGCCGCCACACCCACGTTGGAGGGCATGAAATTTGGAAAAGAAACTAGTTTTCCATCACCACACTCGAGGTTTCCTGGACTGCAAATTCTAGCTTCCTCTCTTATCACAAAAAAACAGGCTCATCGAAAGCTAAGAAAAATGGAAACGAGTTAACTCACTTCCCTTCAAATTCCTATCCTTAACGCATGCATATTTAATGGCTAAGAAACTGAGAAACAGGGACCAGTTGAACACACCGCACCAGCAAATGCCCACGACAAGCACACACAAGCCACAACTCCCTCTGTAAACCTTCCTACGACATTTACACTTCCTCTTCAGAGGTCACCATCAAGACCATCACCAAACCATATTTAGGAGTCTAATGTTGGGTTCCCTCATCTTCCCTTGCCTTATCCTTTCACCACCTCCGAACTCCAATGCACAGTTATTTTTCACACGAATTGCCAACGTGAAGCCAGTAACTCTCCCACTGCATCTGTTATGGTGAAGGGACAGGGAGTACCATCCCTCACCCTCGCTTCACTTATATTTACTCATGCGAGATGCCTTCCATGTGTTTCTCAGACCTCACCCCCATCGGGGAGTATTGTATGAACCTTCGTTAATTTAGTTATGAACCTTAATTAATTTTTAATGGTGTATGAACTTTTATTAATTGTTTGATACGAACCTTGGTTAATTTTCAATGGTATGATGAAATTTTGTTAATTGTTTAGGTATGAACTTTATTTAATTTTTTAATAATATATAAACCTTTATTAATGGTTATAAATATGTAATTCAAAATATTTAAGTATGGTTTATTGTGTAATAATGGATAAATGTATTTAGTTTTATCAATTTCTATGAGAATTGCACCAATGAACATATTTATTTCATTTAAAACATAATTTACATGATTATATCAAATTAAGCTTTAAATAAAACAATATTATTGGTTTTATATTTGATTAATAATCAAAGTAGGAAATCTCTTTTTGCAAAAGAGCTCCCCTCAACTCATGCATAGTAGGGACTTTGAAGCCCTTTTGTGTAGCTATAATAGAGTCCCACATAGCTTTGTAATAAGGTGAGCGAACAACATTAAATGGGATATTTGCATCATACCACCATCTAGAAATGTATTGAAAAGAAGATTCTTTGCATAGTTACAAGACATGCCATATAACCCTCGATGATGGAGAGCTTGACCTTCACATTTTTGTTTTACAACTTAGATTTCCAGATGGGGGAGATGGTGAAGGGGGTTTATTAACATATATGGCAGCACTAACGAACCTTGATTTTGGAGCAAAGAATGGGAAGAAGGCTCCTTTTGGTGGACTGACGACTTTGGTACATTGATAGAGGAAACCAAATATGTATGGTAAACAATGTCTCCATAATTCCATTTCTCTATCGAGATTTATTCGTCGAATACTCATAATGTCCCTTAACCCGACATGGTGCCAGGTTTATGTACCCAAGCTCATGTAGTGGACCAGAGACAAGATAAAAACCCCTACAATGTCACCATCTTAGAGCTCGAAGGTGTGACTATGGATTGGAGACAAGATAAAAACCCCTACAACATCACCATCTCAGAGCTCGAAGGTGTGTCTTGAAATAATGAAAGGATTTTCAAGCTTATCATCGTGGGATTTGGCCTCAACAGAACAATATTGCCTTTCATTTTCAACTGCACCAATTTAGACTCCCTCGACTTGTTGGAAAACTGTTTGTCTAGCGAGATACCAATGAAGATCCAATATATGGTCAATGCAATCTAAATCCCTTGTCATGAATCCTATGCACTTATCTAAATGTCAAAGATCTCCACGATAACAGGATCACGAGAAAAGGTGGTGGACTTTGGACATTCAAAGATTGGATCCAAAGGTATTTTTGGCCCTTGGGTACCTTGATCACAAATACTTCAGAAGGAAACAACTGACAGAGAAATCTAATGTGTATTCTTTTGGAGTATTGTTACTGGAGTTATTGTGTGCAAGGGAAACTCTTAATCTTGTTGAGATTGCAACAAGATGATGAGCTTAGTGGAAAGAAGTCGCCTTCACTAAGTGGGCCCGCAGGCTATTTTTGGCATAAAGTCTATTTTTAGACTATGTCTATTTTTAGACATATGGATCATGTTGTATGAGTTTCAAGATGCTATTTGTGGATGGTTGGTCAAGTCGGAAAAAATATATGGACTTCTATTTTTAGACATACTGGGCGAAATCTATTTTTAGATTGCGAGTCTAAAAATAGATATGTCGAATATTATTAGCTCTTAATAATATTTGGACTCTAAACATTATCTTATCCTCTTGGAGCACTTCAGTTAAGTGCACAGATGTGGCACATGCAGCTGATAGAAGGAATTACGCTATTCCTGAGGGTTTAGTGGAGCTATTGGATGGAGACTTTAGTTAGAACTCAGGTGATAGAGTTTGGTGGAGTTGATTGAGGAGTTAATGGAGTTGTGTTCAGTTTAACTCAGTTAAACATAGTTGAGCTAGTTTTATCTAGTCTAATTGATTGATACACTAGTGAGAGTGGTGTGAATTAATTATTAATTAATTCACTAATTATAAACTCATAAATCAACTAAAGAATACATTAGTTAACTTCAGTGCATGGACAGTTTCAGTGGAGACTAGTGAAGAGGTAGGTGAAAGACCAAGTGTGACTATCAGTTGTGACTATACTGGTGCATGAGTTTGCACCACACATTGATGGAGATGCCAATGAGGATTTCACAGTGCATACCAGATGGATTCGAACTCAGATTTGGCCATTATTCATCTTCGATTGCGTAGTAGAGGTAGGCTAACAGGTGGAGCAGATTGGAGCATGTGTTTTGCTAGATCTGAGCTTCTGTACTGTGTAACAATTGGATATTGTACTGAGAGCTTGTGAGGAGTTTGTACAATGATTTTTACATGATCTCTATCACTATAATATATAGATAGTTGGGGGTTTTCAGCTTTAAGCTTTCCCATAAATACTGTGTTTATATGTGTGATTTTTTATGGTTTTAATGTGCGCATGCGATTTTTTATATTTCCGAAATTAATGATCAATGTTAGAAGAGGTTATGTATTATGCATGAAGCTCAAATAGTGTGTGATCAGGATAATCTCGGTGAATAATTTAACAGTTATTCAAATTTCTACAAATCTTGTTATTCCCAAAGAACAATTCAATATAGAAGAGTGGGAAATGCACTAGCAGAAAAATAACAAGCTTGAAAAAATCATTGACCCTCACCTTATTGGGACCATCAAATTTGGTTCTCTGAAAATTTTTATGGAGACAACCAAAAATTTATTGGAAGAGATGGGCTTTGGCAGGACTTCCATGGGAGATGTTCTATAGAACCTGGAATATGCATTTCAACTCCATGAGATATATCCATGGAAAATGATTTAGATGAGAATAGTACAAATCATATTGCGCTACCCAAATATTGAGCCTTCTGGTCCAAGTTGAGTATGACTTCAAGTCTTATACGAAAGTTCTCAATTTATAGATTTCATTAATGAGAATGCGGCATTTTGGAGTTCTCAACATCCCACAGAAGGTTAGTTGTGATAATTTACCTATTGTTTGGAACATGTTCTCCTTCAGTGGATATGACACATAGTGGATCCATACCTTGGTGCAACAATTCCTTACCTCAGGATGTTTGCACAAGATTCAGGGAAAAGTGAACAAACAACACTAGTGGCTTTGGTTTGGGAGGAGAGCTACAAGTATGTAGAAGAGATCGAGAGCGCATGCATTATGTTCCTTTTTTCTGTCGAGAGGCTGAGACTTTTTATATTAGCGTTATTGGATGAGGTGTTGGTGGAAGTGATGATGATTTAGAAGATGCAACTACAAGTGTTGTGTTCTCACAATTGGTGAATCCTCGTGGGAGGTGATCACAAAACAATACTCCTGTGCCATGTTCCAAATTTACCAAATTAGCACATGCAGACAGAACATTAGTGAATTTGAAATGGTTAGGTTCAATACTTGTTTTTTTCATATCACATTAAAAATCCAGTGTCTCCTCGTAAAATCCTCTCCTCGTATAATCGACCACCATTACAGACGATTACACAACATTTGGTTTATACATTTAGTTAGGTAGGTAGGGTGCCCCTATCTCCCATATTCCTATAGAGTAATTTGTTCACACATTCTTTCTTCTATGATACTGGTTCCTCTCTCTTAAGTCCTATCTCTTGTCCTTCCTCTCTCCCTTTCTCTCCTACCTCCCTCTCTCTTCCCTAATGTCAGGTGGAGAAAGAGTATAAGAACCAACTTTCTCATGAATGTGGGACACTCGAACTTAATATTTTCTGTAGCAGTCATGAGGTGCAGTGTGTTTATTGAGACGTCATCATATGGCCATTCTCCTAACTTAAATTAATGTTTGACAACACTATGGCTAAGTTTGAAGCTGGAGATTGAAAATACATTTGTTTTAATTTAAATAGACATTTTCAACAATAAATGTAAAGCAATGGCTAACAAATACTACAAATTAATAAATAGAGAAGACATGGCAGCAAGCAACAATACCTACACAATTGTTACATTGAGACATAAAGAATAAGCAACTATTGTGCACAAACAGAAACCATCGAAACTATCATCTTAACCCCTAACCCATTTAACCCCTAAAAACTAAACCTCTCAACCCTAAACCCTTAACCCCTAACCCATTTAACCCCCTAAACCCCTAAACCCCAATTCCATTTAAACCCCTAAACCCTTAAAACCTCAACCTATTTAACCCCCTAAACCCTAACCCCATTAATCCCTAACTCCTAACCCCTAAAATCCTTAATTTCTAAATCCTCTAACCCCTTAAACATCTAAACCCCTAACCCATTTAACCCCCTAAACCCTAAACCTATAACCCCTTAACCCCTAACCCATTTAACCCCCTATGCCCCTAAACCCCTAACCCATCTAACCCCCTAAACCGTAAACCTCTAAACCCCTACCTCCTAAACCCTTAACCCATTTAACCCCCTAAACCCCTAAACACCTAACCCATTTAACCCCCTAAACCCTAAACATCTAAACCCTTAACCCTAATCCTTTAAACCCTAATTCTCGACCCCTCACCCATTTAACCCCCTAAAACCCTAACCAATTTAACCCCCTACCCTAACCCCATTAACCCCCAACCCCTAACCCCTAAAATCCTTAACTGCTAAATCCCCTAACCCCATAAACATCTAAACCCCTAATCCATTTAACCCACTAAACCCTAAACCTCTAACCCCTTAAACTGTAACCCCTTAACCCCTAAAATCCTTAACTCCTAAATCCCCTAACCACAACCCCTAACCCCTTAAACCCAAATTCCCAACCCCTAACCCATTTAACCCCCTAAACCCTAACCCCATTAACCCCTAATGATGCCTAACCCCTAAAATCCTTAACAGCTAAATCCCCTAACCCCCTAACCCATTTAACCCCCTAAACCCTAAACGTCTAACCCCTTAACCCCTAATTACCAACCCCTAACCCTTTTAACCCCATATACCCCTAAACCCCTAACCCATTTAACCTCCAAAACCTTAAACCCATAAACCCTTAACCCTTAACCCCTAATTCCCAACCCCTAACCCATTTAACCCCCTAAACCATAAACCTCTAAACACTTAAACTCCTAAGCCAATAACACCTAAACCCCTAATCCCTTAACCCCTAAACCCGTAAACCGTTAATGCTTAACCCATAACCCATTAACCCCTCACCCCTAACCCCTAAAATCCTTAACTCCTAAATCCCCTAACCCCTAACCCCCTAATCCCTAATCCCTTAACCACTAACTCATTATTCACCTAACCCCTAACTACACCTAAATCTCCTAACCCCTAACCCCCTAATCCCTAATTCCTTAATCACTAACTCATTATTCCCCTAACCCATAAATGTGCCTAAATCCCTAAACCCATAACCCCCCAATCCCTAACCCCTCAACCACTAACACGTTATTCCCCTAACCCCTAAGCCCCCAATCCATAACCCCTTAACCACTAACGCATTATTCCCCTAATGCCTAAACCTTAAATCTCTAACCCCTAAGCCCCTATTCCCCTAAACCCTAAGCCCCTAATACTTAATCCCTTAACCACTAACTCATTATTCCCCTAACCCTTATAACAATTCTTAAAACCTATCAGGATTAGCCATTCCAAACAAGAGCAAGTCTAGTTGGGACTTACCATTTAGTTAATTCCCCCTTGTTGGCAAAGTGGAATACCATGATCAAAACCATCAGTTGCAAAAACCTCTCTTAAATTTAATATTTTATCTCAATTTTATTTTAATAATTAATTAATTAATTACTTTAAAAACTCCTATGGATAAATCACGTAATTTTTTTATAATTAGACCCCTTTCGAGCCACTCATTGTGTGGTTCATCATCAATGTTTTTAAAATAAATCAATACAGGGAATCTCGCTCAACATCCATCAAAAGAACAATGGATATTATATTAAAAATGATATTTAGAGGGCATGATATTAAAAATAATTTTTGAAAAAATGGAGGGAGATGGTATTCATTTTTCATTTAAATTTTAAACCTCATAACACTTTTCGCCCACCCAAAACACATCACTTTGCTTTGGTTCTATGGTTGGCTTAGTGATTAGAGCTTTTGCTGTGGGTATTGTTCTTGCAACTGCCTTACTACAATTCTTGACACAATTTGGTTACTCTCATTTGATAAATCTAAACAAATTGAGTGATGAGGGTAAAGATCTTGCAGTTAATGGAAAGGATTCACACGGTCGCCCGACTCTGGATGTTGAGGTTTGTTTTGATATATCATAATTTATGAATCAGGTGTTGGAATTCGAATTAGGTGTCTGTTATAAAATTTTATGTAGATACGAAGACCGGAAGGGAAGAAGTTGCAGTTCTGAGCAATAAACTATGGTTTTTCTGTTGCACGAAGCTGGTTTTCCCAAATGTAAGTTTATGTATCCCTCTTCTGTAATATTGTCTCATTTTCCTCTTATGTCTATGTTGTGATTCATTTTTTTTCTGGTTATTGTTACGGTGGTTATTACCAGATCCCTCCCTTATTTCCAACTGATGATCCACCAAATCCCTTTCTTGTAATATAAAACTAAAATTAAAAACCACCGGAGCCATGCCTTTTTAGCCAAATCGGTTACAATCTTTGTTCTAACCAGTTTTTCTAATTGTATTTCCCAAGTCCTGTACGAAGCCGTAAATTCACCAGAAAGGGGGGATTTCATTAAGTCCCTCTATTTCCAATTTCATAGCTTGCTTCTTCTTTTACAATCGTAAATGCGATAAAGGATTTGACGAAGATAAAAACTATCCGATACAAAGAAATGTCATAGGTAAACTTCTAATCCATGGCTTTCAAATCTAGTTCTATTGATCAGATCACCAGATGTGTAATTTACTCATCCGTAATAGAAATGGATGTCAATTAAATGCAAGTTTATCCAACTGTCTAAACCATATAGGCATCTCCATTTAAGGTTTGATGCCTCCCATACAAGAAAGGTAAAGAATGCAAGACCAGATTCTTTCCTTTTAGAGGAGGACACGACTAACTTTGGAGCCTATGAAAAAGGTGGTATTTTCACCTAGGTAAAGCAAGCAAAGGTATTAAACTTTAAGTCACTGAGTGAAGCACTGCAAAATCCTGGTGAATTCCTTTTAGTGATTTTTCTAAATTTGACTACCCTCCACTTCTGCACTTGGCTTTTCAAGCTCTTGATAAATTTGTTCATGAGTTTGGTCATTTCCCTCTAGCTGCTTCTGAGGAGGATGCCAGTAGATTGATTGACCTCACAAAGGCTTTAAATGACAACCTGTCAGGTGATCAAAAGTTGGATGTCATTGATGAAAATGTATTGAAGCATTTTGCAAGTGGTTCCCGTGCAGTGTTAAATCCAATGGCAGCTATGTTTGGTGGGCTTGTTGGGAAGGAGGTCCTGAAAGCATCTTCTGGGAAGTTTCATCTGCTTTTCCAGTTCTTTTATTTTCATTCATTGGAATCCCTTCCTCTAGAATCCCTTCAGTCGGAGGATGTTGCACCCTTGAACTGTCGGTATGATACCAAATATCTGTATTTGGAAAAATAAATGTAGAAAAAGTTGGAGGATGCAAAGTATTTCATTGTTAGCGCTAGTGCTCTGGGATGCGAGCTTCAAAAAAATTTAGCTCTAATGGGAGCCTCTTCTGGAAGCCATGGAAAACTAACTATAACAAATGACGATGTCATTGAGAAGAGTAATCTGAGTAGACAGTTCCTCTTCCGATATTGGAATATTGGGCAGGAAAAGTCAATAGTGGCTGCATCAGCAGCAACTGCAATCAATCCACATCTTAAGTTTGAAGCATTGCAAAATCATGTGAGTCCAGATACAGAAAATGTTTTTGATGATTCTTTCTGGGACAACCTTGATGTTGTCTTAAATTTTTTGGACAATGTCAATGCCAAGCTTTATGTAGATTCTAGGTGTGTCTATTTCTAGAAGCCTTTCCTAGAGTCTGGAACTATGGGAAGAAAGTGCAATACTTAAATGGTTATTCCTCACTTAACGGAGAACTATGGAGGATCACGAGATCCCCTAGAAAAGCAGGCACCCATGTGCACTGTTCACTCATTTCCACATAATATTGACCATTGTCTAACATGGCCAAGGTCAGAATTTGAGGGTTTATTAGAGAAAACTCCAGCTGAAGCAAATGCCTTTCTCATGAAACCAGAAGAATATAAATCAACAATGAAGTCAGCAGGAGATGCCCAATCTCAAGAACTTCTGGAGCGTGTTGTTGAGTGTTTGGTTTCAGAGAGATGTGAAACATTTGAAGATATTGTATCTTGGGCAAGAAGAAAGTTTGAGGACTATTTTTCGAATCGGGTGAAGAAACTTACCTACACATTCCCTGAGAATGCAACAACAAGTGGAGTTGCACGATTCTGGTCTGCTCCAAAGCGTTTTCCAAAGCCCCTAGATTTAATTCCAATGATCCTAGTCACATGTCCTTAATTGCTGCAGCATTAATTTTACGAGGTAATACATATGGAATTCCCATTCCTAAATGGGCCTCGAATTCAAAGATGTTCGCAGAGGAAGTTGATAAAGTGCAGATTTCA
This sequence comes from Pinus albicaulis, assembly GCA_034641835.2. Lineage (NCBI taxonomy): Eukaryota > Viridiplantae > Streptophyta > Pinopsida > Pinales > Pinaceae > Pinus > Pinus albicaulis. Next base: position 1,257,418,071 of record CM076572.1, on the reverse strand, counting down.
GATTTTAAGCCAAAGCAGGGTGTGAAGATTGTGACAGATGAGAAGGCTAAACATGCATCCATCGATAATTGATGATAGTGCAGTGATTGATAATCTGATTATAACACTAGAAAGTGGGGTTAGAAATCTATCGTCAGGCTTTCGTATGAGTCCTATTCAGTTTTTAAAGGATGATGATACAAATTTTCACATGGATCTTATAGCTGGTTGTGCAATATAAAGTAACAATGAAGTCAGCAGGAGATGCTCAATCTCGAGAACTTCTGGAGCGTGTTGTTGAGTGTTTGGTTTCAGAGAGGTGTGAAACATTTGAAGATTTTGTATCTTGGGGAAGAAGAAAGTTTGAGGACTATTTTTCTAATCGGGTGAAGAAACTTACCTACACATTCCCTGAGAATGCAACAACAAGTGGAGGTACACCATTCTGGTCTGCTCCAAAGCGTTTTCAAAAGCCCCTAGAATTTAATTCCAATGATCCTAGTCACATGTCCTTAATTGCTACAGCATCAATTTTATGAGGTAATACATATGGAATTCCCATTCGCGAATGGGCCTCCAATTCAAAGAAGTTCGCAGAGGCAGTTGATAAAGTGCAGATTTTAGATTTTAGGCCAAAGCAGGGTGTGAAGATTGTGACAGATGAGAAGGCTAAACATGCATCCATCGACAATTGATGATAGTGCAGTGATTGATAATCTAATTAGAACACTAGAAAGTGGGGTTAGAAATCTATGGTCAGACTTTCGTATGAGTCCTATTTAGTTTGTAAAGGATGATGATACAAATTTTCACATGGATCTTATAGCTGGTTTTGCAATATAAAGCAACAATGAAGTCAGCAGGAGATGCTCAATCTCAAGAACTTCTGGAGCATGTTGTTGAGTGTTTGGTTTCAGAGAGGTGTGAAACATTTGAAGATTTTGTATCTTGGGCAAGAAGAAAGTTTGAGGACTATATTTTGAATCGGGTGAAGAAAATTACCTACACATTCCCTGAGAATGCAACAACAAGTGGAGGTGCACCATTCTGGTCTGCTCCAAAGCATTTTCCAAAGCCCCTAAAATTTAATTCCAATGATCCTAGTCACATGTCCTTAATTTCTGCAACATCAATTTTACGAGGTAATACATATGGAATTCCCATTCCTGAATGGGCCTCCAATTCAAAGAAGTTCACAGAGGCAGTTGATAAAGTGCAGATTTCAGATTTTAAGCCAAAGTAGGGTGTGAATATTGTGATAGATGAGAAGGCTAAACATGCATCCATCGACAATTGACGATAGTGCATTGTTTGATAATATAATTAGAACACTAGAAAGTGGGGTTAGAAATCTGTCGTCAGGTTTTCGTATGAGTCCTATTCAGTTTGTAAAGGATGACGATACAAATTTTCACATGGATCTTATAGCTGGTTTTGCAATATAAAGCAAAAATGAAGTCAGCAGGAGATGATCAATATCAAGATCTTCTGGAGCATGTTGTTGAGTGTTTGGTTTCAGAGATATGTGAATCATTTGAAGATTTTGTATCTTGTGCAAGAAGAAAGTTTTAGGACTATTTTTCGAATCGGGTGAAGAAACTTACCTACACATTCCCTGAGAATGCAACAACAAGTGGAGGTGCACCATTCTGGTCTGCTCCAAAGCATTTTCCAAAGCCCCTAGAATTTAATTTCGATGATCCTAGTCACATGTCCTTAATTGTTGCAGCATCAATTTTACGAGGTAATACATATGGAATTCCCATTCCTGAATGGGCCTCCAATTCAAAGAAGTTCGCAGAGGCAGTTGATAAAGTGCAGATTTAAAATTTTAAGCCAAAGCAGGGTGTGAAGATTGTGACAGATGAGAAGGATAAACATGCATCCATCAACAATTGATGATAGTGCAGTGATTGATAATCTAATTATAACACTAGAAAGTGGGGTTAGAAATTTGTCATCAGGCTTTGGTATGAGTCCTCTTCAGTTTGTAAAGGATGATGATACAAAATTTCACATGGATCTTATAGCTGGTTTTGCAAATATGCGTGCGAGGAACTATAATATCCCTGAAGTGGACAAGTTGAAAGCTAAACTCATAGCCGGGAGAATAATTCCCGCAATTGCCACTACAACTGCACTGGCCACTGGTCTAGCGTGTTTGGAACTTTATAAGGTTACATTTAACCACAAAGTTGAGAAGTATCACAACACTTTTGCAAACCTAGCCCTCCCTCTTTTCTCTATGGCAGAACCTGTCCCTCCAAAGATGGAAATCTGAGCTTGTCTGTCTAGGATCGATGGGTCATCATTGGGAATCTGACTTTGCGAGAATTGTTAGATTGATTCCAAGATAAAGGCCTAAGTGCCTATAGTATATCGTGTGGGAAAATCTTGATTTATAATAGTATATTTCCTAAGCATAAAGAATGATTGAATAGAAAAGCGCTTGACCTCGCAAGAGACATAGCAAAGCTAGAGATTCCTCATGATCATCGCCATTTTGACATTGTTGTTACTCGTGAAGATGATGATGGAAATGATGTGGATGTACCTTTGATATCCATATGCTTCCGATAGTTCCATTGTTTCTAGGTCAAATATAATCAATTGTGGTATTACTAAGCAAATTCTACCAGGAAAAATTCAGGAATCTTTGCTTTTCTTTCGGGAGATATCAATTTATGAATCTTTTGTAACCACAAAGATTTTCTATATAGTCATCTGTATTCTGGAGGTACTGCTGTGACATGTCACATTGCTAGTATAGCAATGCTATGTGTTATATTCACATATAGGGAGGTATATGCTCCTCATTGGGTGTTATAAATGAAGGAAATAACTGATAATATTTCACAATGCACACAGCAAACGCTTAGCAACATTCTTGAGCATCACTCCAATGTTTTCCAGGATCAGGATCACTCTATGCATAATATTTTTACACTCACAACCTCAAGAGATTTTCCACACCCCAGGCCGAGAACATTTCAACAATTATCTAACCATAAACTAGGCATAAACAAATACATCTAGAAATCAGTCCACACGTAGGTCAGTGAATAAGATTGATTTTATATTCAGATTCAATGTATTGAAATTAAATCATTTTTTCTTGCACTCATCCTTCCACAAGAAACTTTTCTTACTCAAAACAGCAGTGATATCTTTCATTTACAGGTCCTACCACATAAAACTACAATAATAGGTTTATGATCCTGTACAAGTCCACACAAAGTAGATTCTTTTGCTTACGCAAGTTCAATTAATGTCCACACAAAATTGAAAAGAGTTAAATTACTGAAAAGTATATATTTACACATCGTTCAAAGGCCCTCTTGTCCTAATTTACATTAGCTAGCCCATTCTGGCCTTCAATCCAGTTCTTGGATTTGACGCACAAATTTTTCTGGTTATTCATGAAATCACAGGGCCTCTAGAGGGGAAAAAGGGGCTAAAATAAATCCAAAATCAAACAAAATTCATTCCTCTAAAATTAATTGTAAAGCTGGAAATTTGATGCCAACAGCAAGCAAACATGTTTTAAAGGTCGATGTGAAGCAAACAAAGAAAAGAAAATCATACAATATAGACAAATCTGGAAAGAAAGATGTTATCAAGGGGATCAATGATGAGTCTATTTATGTATTTTATTTTCAGTTAGAGGTTGCTGAAGCAAAAGTAAATTTGAAGAAGAATAAATGCAAAGACAATAAAGAGATGGATGAAATAATTTTGCCTCAAGGGCTGCCAATGCAGTTGATTGCACGCATAGAATTTTCGTCAAATGATATTGGATCAGCATTATAGTTTCTGGAATTTTTCTCATCATATGAACAAGTATGTACCTCTTATCCAAAATGTGTTTTATGTTTATATCTATTGTTCAAACTGAAAAATTTTCACCGTGGATATTTTCTTTTACATTGCCGTAGTTATACCTTCTGCAATACTAATTTTTTGCTACAAACACACTAGTGTGACGGTATGAAGTGGAAAAAGTTTAATACTGGTTAGTTTACACCACGATTTGGGCTAACATAACTTCCTACTTATTCAGTTCTTGATTTCTTCAACTTAGATATAGCCATAACACCTTTCCATTCTTTTAGAGCTATGATTTTACACTAGTCAACAATAATTGTTATAGAAGTTCTTTGATTGTTAATATAAAAGTAATCTTTCCAAGGAAAACTTTTGGAAGTATCTGTAAATGAGGTCTTATAGATGTACCTTACCGATAGATGACAATATATGCTATGCTTAGTGCAAGTGAAATACCAAAGCCTCTATGATCATCAAGAAAATATGGTTTTGTAAGGTCTTTTTATTATAATGAATTTCCACTGTGCTGCTGTCCACATGCTTATATTGAAACTATGAAAGTTTAGTCCCAATTGTTAGGCCTTGGCCTTGATTCTATCTGAAACAACTCCTCTTGTTATAGGGCTTTAACATGTGCTTACCATTCAACATAGCAGTATATGATAAAATTTGTATTCATAAACAAATGAGCAATGATGACTAAAAAATGCCACTAAATGAATGAAAAAACCACTGTTCTATGGGGATGTGTCCCTTAGGGTGGGAGGGGGCCCCTCCATGTTTCCCATGTTCCCAAGCTGTATTTTTCTTGTAGGATGCTCCAAGAAACATTTTTCCACACATCTCTTTTCGGAAATGCGGTGAAACATAGAGGGAAATGCATTTCCCCAAAAGGGTTTTTTATGTTTCCCTTTTTTGGGATGATTGAAGCAACATTTCTCTACATATCTCTATGGGAAATTTAGATGGAAAATTTTCCTAAATGTGAAGGATGCATTTTCCAAAAGGAGGATTTTAAGCTTTTCCCTGTAAAAAAATGCACTTTTGGATGTCTCTTAGAAAAAATGAGTTGCCAATCTTTATGGTGTCCCAAATGCTTCTACTTGCTTGTTTGACCATCCCTATACATGCAACCAAGACTATGATTCCGTGTATTCCTTCTCCAAGTGTCTCTTTATTCATGTTGTGTTCACTCTTTCCAAGGCCATTGCAACCCTTGCCTAGTCCAATATACCATCATTTCGACATGAGTCGTTGATCCACATTGTACTTTTGACTAATCAATGCTAATTAAATTGTACTTTGTCAATTTTGGATTTTTGGCCATGTTATTAGAACACCATTTTCTAGGTTGCTAATGTAGTCAATTTTATTTATCTACATTGTGTTCACTCTTTCAAATGCAAGTGCAACCCATACCTAATCCAATATACCATCATTTCGAAATGCGTAGTTGATCCACATGGTAATTTTGACTAATCAATACTCATTAAATTGTGCGTTGTCAATTTTCGATCTTTGTCGATGTTATTAGAATCCCATTGTCGAGGTTCTTAGTGTGCTTGATGTTCAAGGTGATGAAAGGTTATAGAGCTTTTTCCACTTTTAGTGGTATGTAGAAGTAATTGATTGATTTCTAGTAATAAAAGTTTGTTCGAATCATATATTGTGCAAGCTTTTAAAAGCCAAAAAAAATATCTATCACTTTTCGGATAATATCATTGGATTGTTTACATATATAATCACAAAATATAGCAATAAGTGAGACAAAAAACTAGATATGCAAGGCAACAACCCCCACAAAGTTATTATTCGTATACTCTTGGTTTTCTATCACTTGTGGAATAAGTTGGAGAGCCTCCTTGGAGAGATTGTCTGCTAAGGTATTGAGTTCATGGTATATATGGCCAGAAGAGAACCAATCCAACTTGTTGTAGACTTGTTTGATACCTTGCAAAATGTGAGCCAAATGAGGGGCCACTATGCTGACTTTGTCGCAGACTCAATCCACAAGTTTTGAATCCCCCAAAAGATTTAATTTTTTGACATCTTTTTGGTTGACCACATTAACAAGATCCTAGAGAGTTGAAAATTCAACTCTCATGTTTGTGCCCATACTTGGAGCATATTTGATATGAAAAAAATGAGCAAGGTTTTCATATTTATTTCCACAATGATTTTATTTCATTGCTTTGATCTTTGTTGTTGTGTCATCAATTAAATATTCCATTCCTCCATTAGTAGGACTGCCTACATACAGACCTCCACTTTCAGGTTCTATTTATTTAAGTGGTTCACGCCCAATGAATTTCTACTCGTCGATGCTATTTGGGTCATATGGTAACATTTCATCTACTTTTCATCATCCTTTAAAGAAAAAAACCAACATATCAAATGATTCACGCCCATTAACAAGAAAAAATAAACTGGCTACAATCCATTCTAGTGAGATGATGGATATATTGAAACCATTCCGATAGGCTTCAGAAACCACTTTGGCTCCAATTAAAGTTATGGATGGAAAGACAAATTCCTTGCTAGAATATCTTGGTAATCATTCAAGTTCTATTGTAGTTGCATTTTTCAACAACGAAGATAATTGTAGTTTACAGTATTCCATCAGTCCCCCATCTGAAGTATTGACTATAAATAAATAATATGGAGTTAAATTGTCACTAGTGAACATGCCTACTGTGAAAACATGTGATCTCTCTGATGGTATGGTTTCAAATTGTTTTGTAGTTTCTGCACTTGAGTCTGGAGTAGATCCTCATACTAGTAAAAAGCAGAAAAACATATCTAAAAAACAAGCAGGTATTTCAACAAATGAATGTTCAAATAAGATGACAAAATCTGAGCACAAGCCTAAAAAGCAGCAGATGCAACATGTGTCATTGGTAGGAAGCTCTTCAACTATGGAAAGGGAGTCAAAATGAGAGGTGGTTGAATAGGAGTCTAAACATAGTGGTTCTCACAGGCAGGTGGAGGAGTTACTTTTGAGTGAGATTTCATCATCTACCTCAACAACTCATTTAATGACAACCCTACAGAAGACAATTAAAGCTGTTGATGGAGGGGCTAATTCTGACCTAGCTATAGAAACAGTTCCACATTCTTCACTGCCAGAGCCTGATTTCGCAACCCATCCTTGTGGTTCATTTAGAAATCCCACAAAATGTGAAAAGATACTATTGCCAAAGAATTCATTAGGAAACATGGTTAATGTTGTGGACACTCCCTCATTAGGGATATAAGGAGTTTCATCATCTATAGATGAGATCACCGAAAGGGATATTTCCAAGGGAGCCTTGGAACCTTTACAAGATTCAAAATCTGTGAGTGAATTAATCATTGCAGATATGTCCTCATCTTTGGGAAGCTATGGTGAGGGATATGAAGGAAAAACATAAACTTATGGGCTAGTTATATAGTTTTCTACAAAGGATGTTGGAGTAGTAAAGAAAGTAGCAGACGATATGAAGTTTGATAACAATAATGTTCTTGTAGGAACATTGAAGAGCCAAACATGCAGTGAATATGGCATTAAATCATATTCAAAACTTAGAAATGTGAGGAATAAAAAATTTGAATCAACAAGTGATAATGCTAGACAAAGCTGCAACAATAATTTTGTTAATTATGTAATTGGAGAGAAGCAAGATCTTGGAAATGTTCTCCATCTTGAGCATGGGACTATTTTAGTTTTTTATTCCCCATCTCAGTTGTCAAGTTCACTTGATGTTGACATAAACAAAGAACTGACTTATTTTTCCAATTCTGTCATTGGAAAATAAAAATCTAGTTTGCATGTCGGGGAGAGAAAAATCAATGCATGAGAGTAGATTGGCATCTCAACTAGCTACACATTACAATGGAACAATGGTTGTTGATCAAAATTTGCTCAAAGACAAAAAGGGTGAAGTGTTAGTTCTATCTGAGCAGTCAACGACAAATATAAGCAAGGTGTCTGAATGGGAATTACAATCAGAAGCTACATCAATCCTCCCTAAAGCTGATATGGATATTTTGGAGGAAAAACCAGGTTTTTTGTCTGGTAAAAAAGTTGTTGACTACAAAAAATATTCTGTATATAGAAACAAAGGTAGGGTTAACCATGATAGTCCCAAAGTACTTAGGGAAGGTTCAACTACCAATGTGAAGGAAATTGACACTTAAGATAAGGGTCAAGTATCTACCACTAATAGTGATATTTGTGAAATGTCTCCTCAACTTCAGGTGTCATATTTTCCTGTTGGAAGTGAAGGCAAGCGAGATTTAGTAGCTATATTGACAAAAAATGAGAATAAAATTTCTTCCAATGTTTTTGTGAAGAATAGTGTTGCAAATATTGGTGATGTTACCAAGGTAGTAGTTGTCAACAAGAAGAAGAAAAAGAAGGATTTTTCCAGTAAGGAAAATGTTGCAGCTCTCACTGGGATTTATATAATATTTATAAGGTTCAAGAGGAGATGGAGGAAGATTTGAAACTTCCAGAACCATCTAAAATAGTAATCGATGTTGTCAAGAGTAAGACTTCTTGAAAGAGCCTGAGAATCAAGTCCTGAAAGAATTGGATGACTGGGAAGATGCAGTCGAGCTTTCAACTCCTATTAATCAAGTAGCTATTTTAGTTACTGAATGTTCAGGAGACAGAAAATACTCCAGAGATTTTTTGTTGACAATCAAGGATCATTGCAAAGATCTACCAAATCATTTTGAAGATTTTCCAGACATTATTGAATTACTTGGAAATTCCCAAGCACTTGCGAGTCATGTAGGAGAAGTTGATGGATTAGCAAGAACTGCAAGAAGACTTGACAGGAAGCTGAGTGGGAATTATCTACTTGAATTTCATGGGAGAAATATGTCTAGTTTGGATGATAATAGATGGGCCAAGCCAGTGGATGATTTTGTTGATGGCTGTGATATGCAGATGGATGCAGATCTTAGTGGTTCCTCTGTTGTGTTTCAACCTAGGCAAGTTTATAATATTGTATTTTCAAGAAATACCTATGCAACACAAATGATTATGAATGTCATCCTTCCTAGAGGGCCTTATGTGCAAGCACCACTTCCACAAGTTGGACTAATGAGAAATAATTCTGATCCTAATAGGTGGCAGCATGCTTCTGGTTCATAGAATGGTTTGATTCCTCCTCCACATCCTTCTCTTCCCACAATTCATATATCAGAGAACCAATATGAAGTGGGCAATGTTTCTGATGAGGATCAGTTGAAACAAAGACAAATTAAATCCATCCTTAATAAATTAACGCCCCAAAACTTTGAGAAAATTTTTGAACAGGTCAAAGAAGTGAACATTGAATTGGCATCATGTCTTCATGGTATAATATCTAAAATATTTGACAAAGCCTTGATGGAGTTGTTTTTTTGTGAAATGTATGCAAAATTCAGTTTTCAGCTTGTTGTAGGAATACCAGAATTTTATGAACATAATGAGAAGGTTGTTTTCAAGTGAGTTCTTTAGAACAAATGTCAAGAACAATTTGAAAAAGATGAAAGAGAAGAGGCTGAGGCTGAGAAAGCAGAAGAGCATGGTGAAAAAAGGCTTTCAACAAAATAAAAATGGGAGAAGAAGGCTGCAACACGACGATGAATGCTAGGAAATATAAGGTTTATTGGTGAGATTTATAAATAAAGTATACTGACCAAAATAATTATGCATGCATGCATCAAGAAATTAATTGGTGAATTTCAGCATCCAGAGGAGGAAAATGTTGAAGCTTTATGCAAACTGATGAGCACCATTGGTCATATGATTGACCATTCAAAGGCCAAGGAACATATTGATGCTTACTTTGATAGGATGATAAAAATGTCCAATAACCAAGGGCTTCCCTCTAGGCTGAGGTTCATGTTGAAGGATATGATTGATTTGAGGAGGACTGGATGGCAACAATGGAATAAAGTTGAGGGTATCCAATGTGGGTCGATCGATGGTTGCAAAAAGACCGTGGGCCATAGAAAGTGTGACAGTGAAAGGCAATAAGGGATGGGTGAAAATCGGGACGCTACGATAGGAGGTGTAGGCGGTCTCAGCAAAAACCCCACCCCAGGGATGACACATGCGATCGTCCGCATGATCGCGATGCTGCAGTGTGTGTCAGATCCCCCTCCATATTGCATCATCCCCGATCGCCGAGCCATTTAGAAACCCTTGGCGAAAAAAATCTCAGATCGCCTTCCATCCTCATTCACATAATTCAATCATCAACATGGTATAGATGTTGTAATTTCGTCAACATTCCTATGTTATACCAAAATGATTTCTAGTTAAAATTCCTATGTGATACCTGTGTAAAGGATTCTTTTAGCAGCCATTAGATATAGCCAACTCAAAAAGACACTTTTTTGGTTATCAGTATTAGTATATTAGTAAAATTGTAACTAATGCCCCTCTCTTATTTGGTTCAAATTGAACTGAACCCAAAACTCTAGCTATAAAATTTAAATTGTATATTTATTTTTAAAATTGCAATATGTTAAAACATATTAACATGACTGTTTATTTTGTTTAAAATTATGCAAATTCACAACATATATATGTAAAGGGAGAAAAACAGAAATGGAAAAAGAAGAACCTATGTTTTCGTTTAAAACAAAAATCCAATACTTATTCATATTAAGCTTAGATCCAAATAGAAAAGGTCAAAACATCTAGCCCCATTGGAAAATTTTCCACATAAAAAGACACCAAATACTGCCTGAAACATGGATGCTGAGTGAGCTATTATCAAATGGCTATCATATAAACCACAAAATTGAAATTTTGTGTTTGGTCTTATTCAAGTTTGAGTTTATTTCAAGACTGCTACAGTCTATGGTCATGTACAATTATGAATTATAACTATATATAATTCTGATGTTTCTAGGTTGGAGACTGTACTATTCTCATTGGAGGATGCTACTATTAATGCGCCCAAGGCTCTTGAGTTACTTGATAGGATTCTCACAAAACTGGTTGTTGACGGGATATTATTTATTCAAGGTATAGCAAGGGAAATCAAGGATGGAGGTACATAGCCATGAAGCTTATTAGAAATGAGGTGATTTTGAGGTATTTCTCAAGAAGAAAATTTCAAGGTAGTCTGCTCACAATTTTAATGCCTGATCAATTTTTGGTTTATTTGTGATCTCTCATGTTGACAAGTGAATGGTTGGTTAGTTTTTAGCTCGTGCTCACATTAGTTTGTTCTTGAAGCTCGGGCACTTTATAACAAAAATAGGCGAAGTCAAACAACACAAATGGTCCACTAGATCTCTTTTCATTTGCTAATATTATAATGAAGTTTTATTAGAGGCACTGTTTTTTTGTTTGTTTTGATTAGAAAAGGGTTTTATCTTGGTTTTATGTGATTTTCAATTTATCGTATGTAGCATGTTGAGAAATGGGAAAGAATAACGTGACATTTATTTTATAGAAATTGATGCTGAAGGAAAATTGATTTGACATTGTTGATGTTAAGGTATATGTTGTATAAACTATTTATAGTCTAATTTATGTTATATTCTAATGTTAATTGTCTTTCATTTCTTACACTACATTGTATTTTCTTTTGTTTTCAGAAAATGAAATCAGTGTTGATGGTAAGAAGCATGAATTGAAAAAATAGGAGAGCAATAACATTGGAGCGACAAATACAAAAAGAGAGAGGAGAACTGGTCTGGTGATACCCTTAGAGACAATATCTCGCATAAGACACACATATAAAGACTAATGATCAAGTCTTTAGAGTTGGTGAATTCACCTGTAATGCCTTGACAACACAACAATAATGTTTTGAAGTGATGAAACATTATTTCATGTGTAAATTGTAGTCCAACTAATATTAAGTTGGAAACTCATATTGTAATACTTTAACATTTCATATAATATAGTTTATGTGATTGAAATTATTTATAGTTGCACTTGATGTTGTTTAGTATTGTAATTAAAATATGCGACTTTGCGTTTTCATATTAGATGAATATGCACATTGTATGACATTTTTTAAATCATACAAATTAATTTATGTTGATTAGTAATGAACACAAAAAAAATGAATATAAGACTAAATTAGTCATTTATAATGATTATTAATGAAAGTAATTGAAATGAATATAAACTACTAAATTAGTCGTTTATATAATGAATAAATGGCTACTGGAAATGATAAATTTGTGACTGCAAATAATGACTAAATTTTGGATATAAATGACTATTAGTAGCTAATTTACAGTATCTTATAACACAACTAAAATTTAGTCATATTTCTTCGGTCATTAATTGGTTTCAAACGATGACTAAAATTTGCATATATATATATATGACTATTAGTAGCTAATTTACAATATCTTATAACACGAACAACATGTTGGTCATATTTATTTGGTCATTAATTTGTTTTCTTGGGTCATCATATAGTAATATATTTTGTTGTATATTTGGTCATTAATTGTGACATTTAATGACCAAATCAATGACTAAATGAATTACTAAATCAGTGACCAAATGAATGACTAAATCAGTGACAAATGAATGACCAAATGAAAGACCAAATGAATGACTAAATTAGTGACGAAATCAGTGACTAAATCAATAACCAAATATACAACTAGATAACAAAATTGAGATAACCAATTAATGACTAAGCTAAAAATGACCAAAAGTTGGTCGCATTATAAGATACTGTAAATTAGCTACTATTGGTCACCGACTGAAAAATAGTCATTTATATGCAAATTTTAATCATTTTTTTAGTAACTAATTAGCCATTTTGTAGTAGTGATAAGGTATCTTGTTTACTACAACAACTCAAGCTAAAGATAAAAATGTTTTACGATTTCATGTTTCCTTTTCATTTAATCAATATAAAAAGACAAAAAAACTAACAAGGGTTACAATAAGAATAATAGAAGAAAATAGTTTGAGATTGTTCACAATGAAGACTATTTGTAACTGAATACACTCTTATTATTCATATTTTATATCATTCAAAACTATTATTTTCACGTCGCATTCAAAAAATGTAATTCAACATCTTTCATCATTAAAGTTATTAACAATATTTATCATCTCAACAACCTAATGTAACTAAGAAAATTTAATATTAAACTGACCAGTTTAATCTGAGACATATTTAGCATATTTAAAATGATCATATTGATATTTGATATATTTACATGTTATTTATAAAATTAATCATATCTTCGATAGATTTTCCCTAGCCGCACACTACTGAAATCAACCTAGATCCATCTTAACTTCGGATCTATCAAGTGCCGAGAGGGATCAAATCTTCCGAGGTGAAAAAATTTCCTCAAGTTTTTCACTAAAAAAATAGGTTTTCACCATGAGAGATTTGATCCCTCTCAGCGCTTGATAGGTCCTGGTTTAGGATGGATCTAGGCTGGTGATATGGTAATGTGAAGCAAATCATACATAATGTAAATTTCAAACTATGAAGTTTATCTCAATCATATAAATAATAATGATAATATAAAAATGTGACATTGTTACCCTCGACTCGAACCATCCTAGATCCATATAACTTTAAATCTATCCTGCGCCGAGAGGAATCAAATCCCTCAAGGTGAAAGACTTTCTCGAAGTATAAAATCCAAATTGAAGGCTTGCACCTCAAGAGATTTGATCCCCATTGGGGCATGATAGATACGAAATTAGATGGATCTAGGCTGGTGTATATTCACATATCATGTTATGACTATGATTTTCATAATGCAAACACTAGTATTATACATCTTATTAGTTTTTAGTTGATAGGTTTAATTACACCAAAGGAATTATCTCTATGGTCTTTCAAGTGCAAACATTGTTCACTTTGGCGAATAAATCAGCTTCAATCTCGTCCTCCTTAGGCTAATTAATAATCTACACGCAGCACTTCTACGTTCACCCTGATTCACTAGCATTCTAGTATTTCACCATTTTGCATGCCTTCCATTCCTTTCTCAGGTTGCTTCCCATCCAATGTGCTGGATGAAGAAAGGTAGTTAGCCCCCTCCCTCGAAGGAGATACAATTTCATTGTTCCATGTTATATTTTGATCAATTCCATAGGATTGTGATGATCATCCACATCGATGTTCCCTCCTTTGTGGAATTCTCTGCTTTTCATGTCGAAAATTACCACACAATCAATTCGACCTCCATTAAGTATGCACAATCTCCCTGGTTTGGTATCTCAGAAAAGCTTCAAATATTGCATGCTAGGTAGTGTTGTAGAGGTAGGGAAATAGGTAATCCGTCAACAAATCTATGTTTTAAAATTTAATGACACCAGTCTAGACCAATGTGGTAGATACAACCCACAAGAAATCCAAGAATTTGGGCTGACTATGGTCGTCATTATGTCAAGGTTAGTAAGGTATTTACTTTGGAGCTCTTCTCTCCTGAGAGATTGGAGGCCCTATGGCCTGTCATGGAAGACGAGGTTGCACTCATGGTGGAATCCATATTTGATGACTGTGGAAAAGAAGGTATTTTAATTTGGCTAACTATGTACTTTCGTTATAAAACTTATGTCCATTGGCTTCCAACTAGTTATCTTTTTCCATTAATTTTTAGGGAAGATTTTGGTGGATTTGAAACTGCTTCCTTTTCATCTTCTGAAATTTTGTTCAGCCCTAACAGATTGAATTCCCATTTAGAATTTGCAAGGGAGTTTTCCCTTTTTTTAAATCTCCAAATAAATTGATTTTTTGTGAATTATTGGGCGCCCTTCTAAAACGGCCTTTCTAGACTCAGGAGTTGCTAGTAGCTGATCTCTTTTTGGATGAGAGGTATTGGTTAGATGGTTGAGCCTGGTTATGTATTCCCTAACAAGGTTTACATCTAAACACCCCAATACGGTTTAAATATTTTAGAGACATGTTTTTCCCCTCATAGGTATAAGCTGCCTTGTTGTGCAAAGGAGTTGTTTGAAGCCAAAGGGTCCTTGAGAGTTGTAAGCTAGTACCTAAAGATCATACTAGTGACATTGCAATAATAAATAAGAATATGCCATAAACAAAAAATCATCTATGAATCAAATATAAACAAGGATTGGATTGGTTCCAATTTGTGTTGTTACAAAAAATGATCTATGAATCAAATATAAACAAGGAGTGGATTGGTTCCAATTTGTGTTGTTTTTTTTGAAGTCTGGTAAGAGGAAGTACATCATCATAAGGAGAAGTATCCATTAAAAAAATGTTAATCTTTGAATTAGACACTATTTTAATGTTTTCAACAAGATTGGATTTTTGTGTTGAGAGGTGCATTTTACAGCCCATTATGACCCGGATATGTAAGTATATTTGTGCTCAAAATTAAGTTTTATGTAATAATTGACCAACACAAAAATAAAATTTAAATTGCTATATAAATAAGCAATTAACAATGGAATAACACCAAAAAAATTCAGTTTGTTCATTAGATATTCTTCCCACTACTTAGAATTGTGTTCCTTCTTTGCTTGTTGGTTCTCATTGGCTGGATTCATGTTGTCCACTTGCACATAAGTCATCTAGCCAAGCTTATAATTTAAATTATAATTCTTCTATTTGCCAAGCATATGTTTTAGATTATAATTCTTTTTAAATAAAGCTATTGATGTGGTATGCTGGAATATAATGCCATTCAAGATTGTTGCCTATCTATTATTTAACATGGTATTAAAAAGGATTATAAGAATTGTGTGTTTAACCGCTAGGGTAGTAAGGGTAATAATAAGAAGTAGGGATTTTCCTTATAATTTATATGAAAACATCTTATTTTCTCTTATTCTTTCAATGCTCAATATAATAAAAAATTGTGTTTCCAACCAGAATTGTTTGAAAAAACATATAGTTTAATCTCACTAAAAGCTGAGGCTATCAAAGACAAACGCTTTTAATCTAAAGCATTAGGGGTGCTAAGATTAATAATTTGTCGGGATTTTAAGCTAGATTAATAAACAATAAAAAGATTTTGGTTTTCCAAATTCTTTTCCATTCGCTTAATTTATTTGATTCATTGTGGTATTTGCGTTAAACAGTTAAAGGACACAATAACTTGAAATTGACATTGAACTTTTATATTAGTATAAATCTCTATCGTAGATTATTTTCCGTTTTGATAGCCATGCTATTAGAATTTCAATGACATTAACCTTTTATATTAGTGTAGATCTTATCGTAGATTATTTAACGTTTTGATAACCATGCCTTTGAGTTTCAAAGAGTTAATCCGTCTATAAAAAGATCTTTTAGTAGTGTTAATTTGTTTTTTTTTTTTTTTTCTTTCTACGCTAATTCATTCAAAACTAAATAATAAAACATAAAACATAGAAAACTAAATAATAAAACATAAAACATAGGATATAATGAAATGATATATCAATCTTCTATTATTATTATTATGGTATTTATTTCAATTAAAAACAATTTATACAATATTTATTACAATTTTCAAATTTTTAACAAAATACATTGAAAATGTTATTTATATATATATATATATATATATATATATATATATATATATATATATATATATACATGAATCCATATTGAGTTGCCGAATAAATCTCTTCAAGCAATAATAAATAATATTTTCATATATATATATATATAAATGAAAATATTATTTATTATTGTTGGGAGAGGTTTATTCTCCATCCCATTATGGATTCATGTGTAAATATGTGTACAATAAAATAATAATAAAAATAGAAAATTAATTTTTTCCTTAAACAAAATTAAAAAAAACTAGAATACAATTATCTCATGGGTTTTTTTATGAATTTGAATGGATCATAAATTTACTTTCTAACAATTTTTTTTACCACGTTAAAATTCCAAATTAAGTAAGATTTAATTATCTTTACTCTTTACTAAAGCCATTACAATTTCTTAAATCAAAAGAAAAAATTCAATTCAACACAAATAATCTCAAAGTGTGCACGGATTTTTTTAAATATTCATTTTAATTAAATATTTGAAAAATAAATCTTTAAAATCCTATGAGAATATTAAAATCTTTAAAATATATAAATATTTTCACTTGAAAGTTGTAATATTTGAAAATATTAATTAGGTGTAGTTTTATTATAAATTTTGTTATGTGCATGTGAAAAACATTATTAAAACTAATATTAATATTAAAATATTAATAATCACATCAGTATTATTAAATTTGATATTAGTTACTCTATAATTAAACGAAACCGAAACATTATTTTCGCACATTTATTTCATTTGGAGTGAATTTTTTAGGGCTTTTTAATGTTATTATTTCTTTAAAAGTGTTTTGGACTTAAGAAAGTCTTTTTCCAATTAAGGGAATTTTGAGGTCTAAAATGGGCCTCCTAAGGATACAATAAAATAATAGCTAAACCAATAAAATAATATTTATGAATTTGCAATATAACTTTTTTTACCAAAATCCATATAACCATGGTTAAATTCAATTCAAAAGTTGTACCAAAATAAAATTTATTAAAAAATTGTATTGATGTGACTATAAATAAGAATGATTTTTTCAAGAAAAAATCATTATCATTGCACAACTAATGCATTTGTCCTTTGTACTAAAATAAATTAAATTAAAATATAAATATAAATTCATAAATTGTTAATTATAGAATATACTATTAGTTAAAATTTATATTATTTAAATTATATAATAACATGTAATTAATATACTATATAAATATAATATAATATAATATATTTTTTTATATTACATATTGAATTGATTTTATATATAAATAAGTATTTGAAAATATGAAAATGTAATATTTATTGAAAAGTGTGTAAGTACATGGGGATTGTGTAGAGATATGCATTATTTCTTTAAAAAAAATATGAAAGGACAATAATAATATTTTATTCAAAAAGTGTGAAATTAAATTTATTATGAGTACTTTACTTTAACTTTAAAAGTACTCAAAGCACTACCATGGTTAACCATAATTTTTTATCCACCATTGAGAATGTGACAAGTAAGTACCGTTAACTCAGTCAATGTCACCTCAACCATTAAGGATGATGTCCTCCCCTAAAATGTGAATGGTTCTCATAAAGTGAATTTTGATTGTACATTTTCCTTAGGAGGCCCATTTTAGACCTCAAAATTCCCCTAGTGGTGTTGAATTTTTAAACTGAGTTTTTTTTTTAATTAAGTCTTTTATGATGAATTTTTAAAGTGATTTTTTTTTATAAGTGTTTTGGGCTGAAGTAATTCTTTGTGTTGAATTTGTAAAGTGATTTTTTTTTAAATTAAGTCTTTTGTGATGAACTTTTAAAGTGATTTTTTGTCCAAATTTTGAAAGTGAGTTTTTTTTGCAGGATTTTGAAATTGATTTTTTTCGGTTATATTTTAAAAATCTACATAGACTAAATTATCATCGAAAATCAAAGAAAATGCACGAGAAAATATGATTGAACAAGAAACCTCCAAGATCGTAGAGAATACGGGAAATAATATTACAAAAAAAAATAGAACACTCAAATATTGAAAGGTAAAATGATCTTCAACTACAAGTTGAAGCAGGCATGTAAATGTAAATATTATAAACGATATTTAAAATTTAACTAGTCTATTGTGAAACTTACTTTTTATTTGATGAATTAATTTGAAAAATATTTTTCAATATAAAGAGAGAGAGATATTTCTCATAACATTGACAATGAGATTGAAAAAGTTGAAAGACAAAGTGAAAAAGTTAATGAACCAATGATTGATGATGTTGAAAGAAATTCAAGTGAATAAATTGAATCACCGAGTATGTATATATATGTCATGTGTATTATTGAAATTTTAAATATTTATTAATTTCAATTTCATTCATACTCTATTTTTTAATTCAATTATCTATTGAATAGTTAAACCCATCTTGTACATTTAATTTTCATATGTATAGATGAAATCAATATTGATAATGAGATGTTAGAAAATGTTGACACTCACACATATGAAGATAAAAAATTTGACCATGTTATACGATATCATATTAATCTCATTATTGATAAGTTTTTCAAAGATGAAAATGTGGCAGTTCAAGCCCAAATTTTGAGAAGTCCCTTATCATCAAAGGAACTAAAAGAAGCTACGACTCTATTGGGTATTTAAAAATAATAAAAAAATAAAAACATGAAGTAAAATGTCATATAAAATCTAAATAGTACTCTAAAATCAATTGGAAGATCTAGAAAAAAAAAGTGATATAAATGAACGTAGAGCAATAAAAATGGCAGTGGTTTCATCAAGTACTAAATAAAGTCGTTTGGTAAAGTATATAGAAAAAGCATTAGGAACCTCACAAAAAACAGTGCACAAACATCAAAAATTTTGATTGCAAAAATATGTAAATGATGAGCTCGCTTGTTGGAAATTTATTTATAGGAAACCATACAAATATAGACTTGAAGATGTTAAAAAAATAATATATGAATATTGGATGAAAAAATCACGTCTTTCACCGAAAGCAAGGGATGTGATGCGGTGAAGAATAATACAAAATCAGTATAAAGAACATGTCAACCATATCTTAGACACCACTAAGATAGAGTTTCTCAATAATTTCATAGAAGAAAATCATGTAATTGATGTCTCAATCAATACTTTTGTGCAACAAAAACCATGGAATGTTAAACCTATCACTGTATGTGACACTTTGTTGTCTTTATCATGTGCAATTTCAGTTATATTATGATACATTCCATAATTTTGTTAAATTTTTTTGGAAAAATTCACCTCTCCTTCCACTACCCATGATCTCATATCCCAAATTATATGTGAAGAGAAATTCATGAATTATTTTACCAAAAAAAATGTGTTGATGGTAAAAAATGTGATCATTATGGAAATTTGACTTTATTTTACAATAAATATCCTATTAATATAAATTATCAATCATTGTCCAAAATAAAAGTGAAATGGAATAGATATGAATATATTCATGCATTATTTAGTTCATGTAGTATTGCAAATACTAAAAGGATTTATTTACAAGAAGAATGATTTTTTGTGATAGAGTTTTTAGAGAAGTTTGAAGAAGAAATTTATAAGTACATCAATAATTCCCATAGAGCTTGATGATAGGACTTGAAATTAAAAAAATCTCATGAAAATTTTCCACCAGGGACCATTTTTCCAATAGTTGATTTTGCATAGAATTACACATTTGTTGGAAAAAATGAAATATAGAGTGAATACTATCATTGTCACCAAGTCTCTATGATTTTACATATTCTATATAGAGACACTGAACAAAATGTTGATCATATAGAAATCACCAGTGAAAATTGTCATGTTCTTAAAGAACAAAATTGACATGTTATTAAAGAATATCACTTTTATATCAGCGATGAGTGTACACATGATAGACATTTTGTAAAACATTGTTTTGGTAAGATTTATGACTCATTTAAAGGTCATGGAATAAAATTCAGTGAACATTGGATATGGTCAAATGGATGCGCATGTTGATCCAAATATTGATGATTATTCTTTTGGTTATATCGTATTCATATCAAAAAACACATTAAAAACTGTTTGAATTATTTTGAGAATAGTGATGGAAAATGAGAACATGATGGTGCAGGGGCATGTATAAAACAAGCACTTCAAAGATATAAACTAGACCACTTTGCAAACTGACTTGTCTTTGTTGAACAAATTGTTCAATGGTGCTTCACTGCACTAAGCCATGAGACTAACTGATCAAGGGATGTATGAAGGTACATGTACATATATAAAAATTAACTTGAATATATATATAACTTTAATATATGATTTATTTTTTATTAATTTTCTAATTTTAAACATTATTTACTAGAATGATCATCTTTGACATATAAATTTCATTTTAAATAACATATTTATATTCTTGTTTGAATTTTCCATATAGGATTTTTTGGCATATTGGAGTCCAAGATGTAGATATATTGATTGCATATGAAGATGAAACATTAAAAGGGACTCAAAAATTGCATTCAAATAAAACAAAGGAGTATTGAAATGTGTTTGCATTTGATAAAAGAAAAGATTGTTGTTTTTGTCCTGTTTGCATAGAGGACACACAATACAATGATGTTTGTGAAATAAATATATATGTAAAATATTGAAAATATACATAACTAAATACAAAGGGGAAAATGTCACTTGCAAATTTGGAAGAGATGGTATCAAAGGAGACTATAATATCATCTCAATGTGATCAAGTTTTTGATCTTGTTAGAGAACGTAGTCTTTCAGTTTCTTTCAAATGATAGAGATATAAAAATAGATAATAAAATAAAGTCCATGATAGTTCTAAAATTATTTTTTCATTTTAGTTATGATATGAATTTACACTAGTTTTATTGTACATGAGATGTTTTTGTTGTAGTTGCACCTGCTAACAACCTAGAAAATTTCAAGTATTATTTGATGCAGTGCACTAAACAAAAGATGAAATTATTTGAAGACTATGATGATAATGGGTTTATATATTAAAGAGGGTATATTATACTTAAAGGTTATTTTTTCCATGAAACGCATGAAATTGAGAGTAATTTTTACTTTCAAGACTATCAACCCGATGTCATAAGTTGTCAGTATAGACACTTGTTGCATGCATCGCGCATAATGTGCATAGAAGTTCAATCAAAGAAAAAAAAATTAAATTTAAGAAATGGAGAATGTCAAAATCTTACCATGAATGGATCGTTGAGGATGGAACTCCATTATAACTTTTTTAATTGCACTACTCAACAATTTCTTCTCCTTGGATTCATCTTTGAGAAGTTAGAGTTAAAGTACATTGTTAGCCCTTCTTTTTGTGTACTCTTAATAGTGTATTGAGTTACAAAACTATATGTATATTTCCTATTATGTACAATTGTATTAAGGATTTGACTCTATTGATATTATGTTTGTATGCACGACAAGTAATTTATATGTACATACATTTGAATCTCGTCTTAAACGATTTCATACATGAATGCAATTTATAATACATTAGTTAATTATATGTCATGAATGCAAAAGGTGTTTATCTAACATATTTTATAATGCAATTTTAAGTTATGATTTTTTTATACATCTACAACAAATTAGAAGATTCATTCAAATGAAAAATGTGTACCATGTTTTGTAATTTCCAATTTTACTAGATTCAAATTTTAAATAAGTTGACAAAAATTTAAACAAAACCTAAGAATCATATATTAATAAATTATAAGAATGATTGAATGCAAATATATACCAAATAAATGCAAATAAAATAAATGAAATTTACTTTAATTGTTGCATTTTCATGTACTTAAATATGTGAAACATATAAAAGCATCAAACCATACATCATGCAAATTGTGGGCCATGTTTTGTAATGCAATTTTATCTAGTACTTGTTTGTGTATATTCAAACAACTTTATATTAAAAGTTAACTATCAACTGACATCCATAGTAGCATTTCATTACATTAACGAAAAATGTCGTATATACCATATTTTTTAATGCAATTTTAAAATGTTATGATCATTTTAGACATATATGTACACCCAATTATAAGATTCATGTTCAAATGCAAAATGTACTGGATGTTTTCTAATTTGAAATTTCAATAAGTTCATTTTAGATTATAACTTTTGAAACGTTGAAATAAATTTAAGAGAAACCTAAGAATCATCTACTAACATTAAATAAAAATGATTGAATGAAAAATGTACCAATTAAATGAAAATTTACTTTCATAGTAACATATTCATGAACTTAAATATGTTAAAACTTTAAAACCATCAAACCACATGCACACCATGCAAATTTTATGGTCATGTTTTATAATATCTTTGTGCATTCAACAAATTTATATTAAAATTTTTAACTATCTTGACTGATAGATCCATAATAACCTTTGATAGATCCATAATAGCCTTTCTATATACATGAATGAAAAAGTTGCATGTACTAGGTATTAACATTATAAGAATGATTTCAAATGAAAAATAGAAGAATTAAATGAAAATTTACTTTAATTTCCACATATTCATGAACTTAAATATGTATTTAACCTTTAAAAGCATAAACCACATTCATGTCATGCAAATTGAAACATTGAAACAAATTTAAATAGAACCTAAGAATCATCTACAAACATTAAATAAGAATTCTTGAATGAAAAATGTACCAACTAAATGAAAATTTACTTTCATAGAAACATATTCATGAACTTAAGTATAAAAAACCTTTAAAATCATAAAACCACATGCACATCATGCAAACTATATGGTCATGTTTTATAATATGTTTGTGCTTGAACAACTTTATATTAAAATTTTTAACTATCTTGACTAATAGGTCCATAATAGCCTTTCTAGATACATGAATGAAAAATGTACATGTATTGGATATTAACATTATAAGAATGGTTTCAAATGCAAAATGTACGAATTAAATGAAAATTTACTTTCATTACTACATATTCATGAACTTAAATATGTATTTAAAGTTTAAAAGCATCAAACCACATTCACATCATGCAAATTGTATGGTCATGTTTTATAATGAAATTTTATAGTATGTTTATGCATTCCTTTACAAATTTATATTAAAATTTAATTATCATCTATAATAGACATCTACACCTAATTATATGTTCAAATTCATCTAGCATGTGTTTTGTAAGTTACAGTTTCAATAGATTCATTTTAAATAACAAGTGACAAAACAAATTTAAACAAAACATAAGAATAATTTAATAACATTATAACAACATGATCATGAAAAATGTACTATCTAAATGCAAATTTAGTTGAATCATTGCTACATATTCATGAACTTAAATATGTAGAACCATGTTTTAAGAATCAAATGATGAATCATGAAAATTGTACACTGCAAAATGTACATAAACTTCAAAATTAGCATGTACTGAATCATAATTTAAAGAGTTATAGATTTAAAATATGTCCAAAATTTATATTATTCAATAAAATTAAATATAACATGTACTATTAAAATATTGTCAAATAAAATGTTGCATCAAGCTAGAGAAAATTAAATATAAGATGTACTATAAAAATATTTTCAAATAAAATGTTGCATCAACTTGAAGAATTTGGCTAAAATATATGTTCCATCAACCTCCTTGTGCTCTCATCTAAATCACGGGGTCCTTACACAACATGTGTAATTTCATATATATAAATATAAGAAATTTATGTACTCTAAAATTAAAATTTAATGTTTTAAAATTACTTGAGAATGCATTTTCATAAAAAATTAAATTGAAAAAAAAAATAAAAATTCCATATAATACCTTATGTTGTTCCTCCTCCATTGTCCCTGTCTGGTGTTCACCTTGCATCGTACCCTCCTAGATAAACTGTATGATATACATGTACAAGTATATATATTAAAATTTTAAAATTTTTCAAATGAAAAAGCATAAACTCATGCAATTTATTAAAAAAAAAAATGCTAAACGAGTTCTTCAAATTGTTTGGATGTTCCTATCCCCATCGTTGACTCCATCACTAAATTCCTTGGAGAAAATAAATCATCCCCACAAAAATAAAATAAAATAAAATTAAAATTGTAAAATAACTTGATCTATCTCATTTTTTTCATGAAACTTTCACTTTGATTTATAACAAAACATAAGTGAAAAATTCAATACTTGTGACAATGGATTATTTGGCAGATATCTAAACATGGAAGAAGACGGTGGCACCATTTCGAATATGTTGGACGGAATCAAAATCTATTAACTTCTAATTATATACATGTGTACACATATTTATTTATTTTTGAAATATGTCCTCATAATAACGATATAATAATATAATAGTAATTGTAAATCAACATCATGAGCTCTTAAAAAAACTAACATTTCCCAAAATATCATCTTGATTGCGAGAACCTAAACCTTTGACCGTGATATTATCAAAAATTTCGTTCAATAACTGTGTAAACTGAAAATGGTTAACATATAATACATCTATTTTATATAAACACATACAGATCAACATGTATATGTAAATTAAAAATTACATTAAAATATCCACTGAAACCATTAACACATATTGATCTCATGCCCTCTTCTTGATTAAGAATTAAGTCCTACGAAACATTACGACAACCATTTGCATATGTTATAAGCTCCTAAATATTCGTGTTGTCTATCTCTTCATCTATTTTATATACAAAATTAACATGTTCATTAGCTTGTTCTCTTTGTCGATTCAGACCAACATCAATTCCACAAAATATAGTCTAAACATTATCTATAATAGCATCCCTTTCTTCTCGAATAATTTTGAGAAGTGGCATCCATATATGACCGCAACATTTCCAAATAAGGAATTTGATGTACCAAAGGTTACTTAGGGTGAAAAAACTCAGTATCATGCTTAGCAACCTTACAGTCACATAATCGACCTTTCCCAAGACCAAAAAATTTAGAAGAAAGGTCATACCCAAAAAATTTAGAAGAAAGGTTTCATACCCAAAAATAAATATGCATAATATAATTTTGAAAAATAAATGGGAACCTCATGATTCTATGACAAGCCTCCATAGGTTGCAAGGTGCCTATCATATAAATGGTTGGCTATATTAGGGTGCTTGAAATACTGAACCTTCAACATCTTTATTTTCTTCCCTACTTTGAAATTAGACATAGATTTTTCCATTTATTTTGTAAACTTTTTGTTAACATTCACACATGTATCCGGACCCATTACTGCTTCCTTTCTATGCCTCATGATTTCTACAAAGCTATCCGTGGTTGGCCCAAGATTCTTGTAAACATCTAGAAATGTTATTAGAGAGTGCACAACTATTTGTAATATTTCCCGACTCTCTGCAGGGAGCTCCAAACTCCCAATATCTTTCCTGAATTTTGAATAAATACCTTCACACCTCTTTAATTTCCATTTTTGGATGTTTGTTTCCCAACGTAATTCATCGAGATTTTAGATCGATAAGTTGTATTTGGTGTACAAAATTTTTCTTGAATTACGTGATTTCGCCTACGTCTTTTTCGAGTAACATTTTCATCATATCCATCAATGTATAAAATATGTATAAATAAAAAAATGTACATATTATTTTTAACACAAAAAATTATATAATTTAACAAAATGATGATCAATATAATAAGATTAAGATTGATGGGCACCTCGAGATAGCTGAGCACCATCATGCCCTCCCGGAGATGGTTGAGCACTAGCATGACCACTCATTTATTGGCCACCAGGGGAATGTGTACCACCACCCTCACGCAATGGAGATGGTTGAGTACCAACATTACCACCTATTCATTGGTCACCGGGAAATTTGTACCACCACCGTCAAGCAAGGAGAGCGTAACTTGATAAAAAAAATACAATTTTTAATCAATTAAAAGATAAAGATAGATATATATATATATATATATATATATATCATAGCAAGATGGTTTGAACCATGGCACTCCATTGGCTCATCCCCACCTCGTGTAGATGCATGAGCTCTTGTGGATGAATGAGACTCTATCGATGCTCACCTCGAAGAATAATGGAGAAAATGTTTATCTATGATATACATGGATATCTACATATTCATAGATACATGATGTTTAAAACATTACCTCATTCATTTAAAATTATTTTTAAAATTACCATTTAAAAAGATTCAAAAGAATTCAAAAAATTGATTCAATTTACACAAATGTTGAAGCACAACTTGAACACAAATGTAAAACAAAAAAATCGAAGCACAAATTGATGTGTAAAACTCCCTTGACTACTTAAACAAAAATTTGTTGAAGTCATGCACATTTTGAAAATTAAATATAAAATTTTCTAAAACATGAAGTTCCCCAAGTTGTGCTTACATAGTGGGCACACACTTGGTATATAATTGAAAAAAATACATGGTCATTGAAAACATCACATTTAAAACTAAAAGACATACATATATCAAAGATATATTATAATTTCCATCAATAAATTTTGATGGAGAGAAACTTCTTAACACAAATTCATCCTTGACGCAGAAATCTTGAATTGGAATTTCCCCGTACAGTAGATCACTAGATTTCTTATTAACATTTTCACAATGTCTTATACTAAATGATTGAAATTTGTTAACAATATTGTTTGCTTTTCAATAGTTGTTTTAGCTTCCCCTTCTTAACTTGGTACACGCCTTTCAGCTTCTTGCACCCCATAATATTTTTGAATATTTTGGTTGCATTATTGAGGAATCTAATAGAAAAGTTATCTTTGAACTATTCCATGACCCTTTTGAAATATAAATGGACGATTTCACACCTTATGGGGATGATTTCCAGGAAGCTCTCTCAAATTTGGGAAAGGTGCTAAGAATGTGCAGTAAAATCCATCTCTCCTTGAGTTCGAAAAAGTCTAAATTTTTAGAAAGACAAAGAGTAGTCCTGGGCCACTCAATATCACAAGCAGGAATATACGTTGTCCTAAACAAAATCACCATCACAAAAAGGGTGCTTTTTCCTCAAAAGTAGAGAGATGTCATAATTTTCCTAGATTTGGTTGGCTAGTATAATAAGTTCGTTAAAGATTTAAGAAAATTGGGTTTGCCATTATTTGGATTATTGGTCAAAGATTCTGAGTTTTCTGGGTCTATTCTCTACCAATATGCTTTTGAGCTCATTAAGTAAAATATAACTATTGTTCTAATTCTCTGAGGTCCAAACTAGGCTATGCCTTTCCATATCCACACATATGCATCAGAAAAAGTTGTGGGGCAATATTTGGGATAGTTAGAAGACAAATTATCCTATTCCATATATTTCATTAGCAAGAATCTGTCCAAATTTGAACTTAACTATACTATCACAGAAAATGAGATGTTAGCCATTGTCCATTCCTTAAACAAATTTAAGCATTATATTACTGGTTATCAGAACCTTGTACATACTTACCATGCATAAATCAAGTACTTAATGAATCAAATTTATGTTAATTATATAATAAATAGATAGTTTTTGTTATTACAATAGTTTGACTTAAGAATTGTTGATAAACTAGGAAAGGAGAATGTTGTTGTAGATTTCTTATCAAGACTAAATATACTTGCAGATGAGGAAGGGATGGTGGATGATCAGCTTCCGGATGAACACCTATTAGCTATCTTAACAATCTCCCTTTCGTTTGCTGACATAGATAACTATTTTCTTGTTGAAAAGTTCCTGCCAAACCTCTCATCTAGGGAGAAGAGAAAGATTGTCAAGAAAAGCACCCCTTTCACCTGGATTGGTGGAAATATCTTTAAGTTGGGTCCTGAAAAAATTATCACAAGATGTGTGAGGGAAGAATAGGTTTTTGGCATCCTCTCAGAATGTCATGATAGTCCTTGTGGAGGCAAATTTTCTACTAAAGGACAGCCTTCAACATTTTGCAGGCATGTTACTATTGGCTTAGCCTACACCAAGTTGCTAGGAGATATACCAGTAGATCTGACTAGTTCCAAAGGATGGGGAGACCTACATCGAAGGATGAAATGCCTTTGCATCCTCAAGTGGCTCTAGAGCCATTTTACAAATGAGGCATGGACTTCATTTGACCCATTGATCCACCATTCGGGAAGAAGAGGTATATCATAGTTTGCAATGAATACATGAGTAAGTGGGCTGAAACAAGGGCTGTAAAGGTAGCAGCAGAGGATAGGGTTTCTAATTTTCTAAGAGAGAATGTGTTCTAAAAGTTTGGATACCCTAGAGAGGTATTCACTAATCAGGGGGCTCAATTTACATCTCACCTCATTGAAAACCTCCTGAGGGAGCACAAGATAAAGCACAAGTATTCCACTACCTATCATCGTCAAGAAAATGGCTAGGTGGATGTGACAAATAGATCCTTGGAGACTATCCTCACCAAAATTATGAGCATAAGTACAAAATATTGGGTAGACATATTGGTGGAAGTCAATTTGGCTTACAAAACCACTTGGAAGACAACCACATGGCTTACTCCTTATGATTTAGTTTATGGGAAGAAATCACTGCTTTCCATTGAATTTGAGTACAACAACTTGAGAATGGCATCTAAGGAACACCTAGATATCACAAAGCCCCAACAAGAGAGTTTGCTGCAGTTAAATGGTTTGGATGAGTTAATAATGCATGCCCTCCTTCACAAAGAAGTAATTCAACTACAAAGGAAGGTTTGGAATGACACGCACATCAAAGAAAATACATTTCAAGAAGGATGTTGGGTGCTGCTCTATGACTCGAGGTTCAAGGATTTCAAACGAAAATTAATGAAAAGGTGTTTCGTACCTTACCAAGTGGAACAATTTTATGAAAATAGAGCTCTTTAGATCATAACCATAGATGAGGAGAGGATCCCCCTTCTTCTCAATGGTTACGGGCTCATATTTTACAAGAAGCCCTTGTCTAGGGATTACTTTATTAATTCCATAAAGAGGGAGGTGTATGTCATTGGAAGCTACATAATTTCTAGTGCCTGCCATTCCTAGAAAAAATAAAAGATAAAAAGGCATGGGCAAAAACCTCTCTGAGGCATTCAAGGCCAAATCCTAGGTTAAAAACCTCCATGAGGCGATCCTGGAGTATAAAAAAGAAAAAAACAAAGAAATAAAAGATCCTTGGGTGAAAACCTATTTGAAATTCCCAAGGCAGGATTTTGGGTTGAAAACCTCTATAGATTCATCCCACCTGTCTTAAAAAAAGAGGAAAAAAAACTAAGAGAAAAAGAGAAAAAGTAAAAGAAAAAAATGAAAACAACACATATACAATCACTTATTTCTATTTTGTAGGTTGATGATCAAGGGTGCTTTACACAAATAGGAGAAGCTTTCTTCCTCTCTTATCTCTCTCCTATACCTACCCACTACATAAGAAACCCCATCATGCATCCGTCCATCCATTTCTCCCTTCGAGTGAGAAAAAATCCCATATTTTTTGCTCCTTTATGCAAGTGCTACAGGATGTCCTAGGTTGCTACAGGACTTCCTGTAGTGATATAGGAAACCTTGTACTGCTACAAGAAAGTATTCCTAGAGAGATGAAGCTCACTCAAGGACACTTAACCTTCAAGAAGAGCATGGAAATACACATTTTTCCTATACCTACCACTCCTAACCCTCACTCCACTCCATTCATAAATTTTCACTCTCTAAACCTTTTTTTTCACTCTTAGCTAGGTCACCTACATCTTGACTTGGGACCTCTACCCTCTTCTTTCCATCACTCCACTTACTCCATAGCTCCATCACTAGCCTCCCTACAATGCTTTCCCTCATTTATCAGCATCAGAGAGCTCCAAAACAATGGAAAGAAGACTTCTACAGGAAGTTGATCACTTCTTGTAGAAATCATGTACATGACACAACAAGCCTAAAAAGTGAGAAGAAGTTAATGGATATGGCTCCAGATGACCACCAAAAAAATCCAGGAGGAATACCACACCAGCAACAACACTTGAGGACTTCCATTCAATACCCGCAAGAAGAACAAGAAAATAAAAAAAATTGTTCACTTAGAAAATATGATTAAAAAAAAACACAGCAAAGGAAAAAACAATGATGGTTTTCACCAGCCTCCAGCCCCCTACATCAAATAATTTATACAACTCCTCAGCAATAGGTAGGCTTAATTATGGCCCTTCACCCTCTTACTATACATCATATTATCCAAAATGAATTAATTTCGAGAATTAGAAGTTTAAAATGAAAAAAGGTGGCCAATTAACTTGGCCACCCTCGTGAAGTGAAAGTGAATGAGAAGCAAAGTTCTTCATGCCACCTGGGCATTCAAATCAGTTAAGGATGAGCTCACGAGGATATGGAGGTGATTCCAAGGAAAAGAGAAATTATTTAGTCGAGTAGGACCAATGGTCCAAAAGGGGAAACCACGTGCCAAATTCCAAGTCACCACTCTGCTCAAAATTAATTCAAGTTCCAATAAGTGGATGTTTGGCTCATTATCCTCATTACATTGAGAATTTCGAGAAAATTAGAGAAGGAGAGTGACAGGAGCCATCGAATAATTCCGCACCAAGGAGAATTTTGCATGCAAACCCCATGCTATACGAAATTGTTGATGCTATAGGTAATTCTATAGAAGGTTGCATGGTGATCAGAATTGCAAAGAGAGTCACTCACCAGTGGTATTCACGCCTAAAACCACCATCTCCCAAGTAGGAAAACACTAGAGGTCAAAGGTAAGTGGATGTCGCCTCACAAAGTTGTGATTTTATACACAGTCACAATAGTAATTCGGAATTTAAGAGGTTGTATAATGAAATAGAATCAAGGTAGTCTAAGTTTATGTAAAATTGTAATATTTAAGGCGACACATCACCAATATTCTTAGACAAAACCATCCAGCCACCTTCTTAACACAACCAAAAAATGGGGGGAGTTTTTAATAGAAGGGAACCCCCGGATATCAAGAGGATCAGACTACACGCTCAGGTGGTTGAGATTTCTAGGAATCATGAGTGGATATAATTATTCTAGCTCCTCAAGGAATTTCATGGGGAGGTGGCTTGAGAATTTGCAGTGGACCTACATTTACAATCAGATGGTAGGGCCACAGTTATGGTCATAGGCCTAGCCATCACCATTACACCTGAATTGATTAGTAGAGTGGGAAATTTTCCTCTAGGAGTCAAGTGGAATAGATAAGAAAGGGTTCCCAACACTGAAGCTAAAAATAGCTTCATTCGGCCAAATGACGAATTTCTGGAGGATAAAAATAGAGTGAGAAAAGAAATACTCTCATATCCTTTGGATGAAGTAGAATTTCACGTAATGAATTACATTTCCTATGAGGGAAGACTTAGTGTGGTTTATGGATACCACTTCAGACTGTTGAATGAGCCTAGGTTCCAAGGAGATATCCCTCTAGAAAAAATACTGAACATTCCATACTTCCTCCTACATTCAATTAGGGACATGAGCCAAAATTTAAGGGAGATAAAGTACCATCACTTAGCTCACCATGGCCTCATCAAGCTTACAATAAGTGCTTCTCTAAACAGATTGAACCTCCTTGTAACCTAGTCCACATTCATAGATATGGATATGGATGCATTCATAGCTACCCAATTTGGACAAACCCTTACCTCTAGTCTTGTAGAGAGGGGAATGGAAGAAGAAGAAGGGGAGGCTGAAGAGACAGAAGGAGAAGATGAAGAAGAGGAAGAGATGGAGACAAAAAACACATAATCCATAGATAAAGAAGAAGATAAAGAGGAATACGATACAAAGGAAGGAGATGAAAAAGAGGAGGAGGAAAAAGAAGAGAAGAAGGAATATAAGACAAGTGAGGAAGAGGTATTAGACCTTATGCTAGGCACCAACACCTCTCCCCATCCTACCAACATATCACCAGAAATATCAGAGAAAGAAGTGGTTGCCACCATAGCCACTCTAATCACACCAGTAAATGCAAAAAGAAAGATATGAACCCCCATGCACTTTAGAACTACAAATAGCTCCAGTGTAAAGCAATAGAAGCCACCTACTCCAGTAAAAATTCATATAACAATTGGGGAGTTACTCCAAAAGAAAGATGAGATAAGCTTAGAAGAAGGGAAAGTTCAAGAGGTCACCTCACCAGAGAGGACACATGTGACCTATAGGAGGGTACATTCTTCAAGGCTGACATCCCTTAGACATGTACCAACCCCCACAGATGCCCAAGAGGAATAAAAGAAGGATCAACAAGCAAAGGAGGGTTTGCAACAATAAAAACAAAGTTTACTACATGAAACTTTGTCTATGCTACAGGAAACTACACTAGTGCCAAAAACAGAGTAGAAATCCATAGGGGAGGGATATAAGGCACCCCAGGAAGGGAAGGAGGCTTAATATGTTGAAAAAGAGGCACAAATTAAAGGGAGGGATGCCAAATGGGAGGAAGAGAAGGAACAGAAGGAGGAGCCTAGCTCCCCAAAATATGTCCCTAAACACATATCATCAATTTCACACACTAGCCTTCAACCAAATATGAGTTCCTATTACTATAAATTTATTGAAGGAGGAAGAATGATTCCTCAAAAGTTCCCATTCCCCCTATTTTATCAGCTAGAGCAAGAGAGATCACATACACATTACTGGATGAAAATTGCCACAAAAAACAATGTGAAAAATGTAGTTATCATGGAAGAAAAGGTCACTGAAATTGGGAGGGATTTGGGTAATGTATGACTAAGATAAGCCATGCTAAAAGTGAAAACTCAAGAAACACAAGCAGAAAATGCAAGTTTGCATAGAAAACTCCAGTAGAAGGAAAAACATATTTCCACACCATGGTATATTTGTGGATGCAGGCAATCCAACACAGACATCCTTCAAACTCCTATGTCATCCACCTCAAAGAAAATTGGATACAATTTCATATTAAAACACTAGCACCTTATGGATCCTTTCCTTTTCAGAACTACGTGAAGTTTATCTAATTTTTCAATCAGTCTAGCATAGGAGACAAGTTGGAATAATTTTATATGCATAATCTTATTTTTCTAGATTTAAACATTTGGGACCCTAACCCTAGGTTGGGGGATATGCAATTGATGGCCTTAGCGTCTTTCATGGTAAATGAGGAGGAAAGGGAAGATGAAGTAAAAAGGGTGATGAGAAGAGAAATCATAGAGCCTCTACACATAAGGGAAGAGGTATTCAGACCTAAGGGATTCATTAATAGTCACCTAATGATAGAAAATTATGCTAGCCCTGGAGACAAGTACCTCAGTAGCCAAGCACAAGCCATTACACACTTTGATGACATTTCTAAAATGTTGGGGGATGAATGTGTAAGGAAAAGTAAAAGAATATGGAATGGCCTCCCTCTTAGTCTCATGAACATGGAATATCATACCCCATAGAGATTAATAAATTCCCTAGAAATGGCACCATTGTAGAAGAGGGCTATGCAGACAATGAAAATCCAATGGCTCGGATTGAAACTCAGTCCATCTTTTTTGCTGGGACTAGGTGAAGGGAAAGACCAAAATGAGGAAAACAAAGAATTGGAGGAGGCAGAAAAGAATTTTTGATTCTACCCTCCTGAAGGAACTCCTTCGCTTCTTCCTTGGGATGTCAAAGGGGAAAGTAAAGCACTAAAAGGGATGAATAAGGAGGACTAAGTTTCTCAGAGGATGAGCAACCATTTGGTAGGGGAGTGATGATTAGCACCATCATTAGATATATATGGAGGGGCTAATTGTCACATTTTTATCCTTATTAGTCTCTCTTTCTCACATTTAATTAAATTATGGTCATATGTTACTTAGTGTAGATGATGATTAAGGGATGTCATACTTTGAATTCCTAATATGGTTTAAATGTAAGATAATCATGAATATATGTAATTTTTGTTCAATATTGTGCAATAAAATCTCAAAGTAGAAAACAAGGATTAGTTATAGGGTGGTTCACAACCTTCTTAACTCCTAAAGGAAGCCAAATGATCCTCAAGATTCCCTCCAACAACTCGAAATCAAAGGCAGCCAAGAAAGTGAAAGAGTAAGGGAATAAAAGCCCCACTTCTCTTGTAGTCGAAGGGGACAAATTACCTACTTTCTAGGTAGTTGTTGGTAGCTACCCTTTAGGTTAAATAGGGCATATCAAGAGCTCATTAGGATTCAAATTTGGGATTTAGATAGAGTGCACTTAGCTCTTGTAACAGACTTTTATGATTTTCATCGCTAGGTAATGAGAATATTTATACAATGAAATTAGTATTCAGTTTCTCCTTCAGTAATTCAGTTTGAGAGAGACAATCTTGTGGGTTAGGGCCCAATCCATTGGCCTCAGCCTCTCTTGTGTATTCCCGTTTATTTTCCATGCCATTTTAGCTAGGTTATTTCAACTGTTGTAGTTAGTTTTCCTACATTTCATCTTTTTTTGTTTACTTTTCTTCCATTTTATATTATTGTAGTTAGGCTCTTGTAGATCATAGTACAATACCATATAAAACTCCAAATCTATGTGGAAAATCCTCCCTCTCTCACCTCTTTCATTGGAGCTTGAGGAGGGTAGATCTTCACCACAGGCCCAAAATTTCTTTTATTTTATGGTTTCTTGGAAATAATAGATAGGTTTCTTTGTTACCATGAACATGTTGTGAATACTGAGTTAGTTATCTATTTCAAATTTATAGGTAGGTTTTATTAAATTAAACTCATATTTTCCATTATTTTCATCATAGATTTGTCAATGATAATTGCATGAACATGTATTTTTATTGTAGGTTTGAGTAGAGTAGTAGAGGAGGACTCCACCAACATCCCTAGCTTCAATTCGCACTCCTCACCAACCTAATTTCAACAAAATCGCCTTGAGCTATGTTTTTTTTAAATCTTCACCACAACACTGAGAGCCACATTGGAGGTGCAAGAAGAGATTTGAAAGAATTTCTGAGCTTCAGAAAGGGGTTGGATGCCTTCAATACACCTAATTTCACGTCATTCCACCTTTCTTATCCCTTTCCTCACCATTTTTGGCCTCAAACTATCCTCGAACTATTTCCCATAGCATTTCAGGACATCCTGTAGAACTACAAGAAATCCTGTATCAGATCCTGTAGAAGCACCAATAAGCCACATTTTCAACCCAAAAACCATCTTTCACCTCACCTAGACCTGGCATAACCTCCAAGACACCTTCAGCTCTGAAACTGCGAGTTCGAGACCTTCTTAATCCACCTTAGCGCATCCTTATTTTGATGCAAAACAAAGTATTTACACGCATAGTTCTCTCATTAATAGATCCATTGTTAAGAATAGTAGTCAAGCATGAAATAGTTATATTTTAATCAGCAAATTTTCCCATCAATGTGTTCTTAGATTAGTTTCCCTTTCTTCAATTTTAAATCAGAAAATTACTTTGTGAATGCCACTTAGTTTGACTCAATTTCTTGCATTGGCATAATTGTGGGTTTCATTTCTTGCAAATAGCTATATGTGTCCTTATTATGTAGAATAGTTTCTTTCTTGCTGATAGAGTAATGATATTTAGCTATTTGTAGTCTTATGTTTCATTTAGAAGTGTGATACACTTCATTCCCTAGAAGTAACCCTAGGAGTAGCACCCCTTCGTAGGACTAACAAGAGGATGGCATGAGTGGAATGCATCTATTGTGTATATATCATTGTAACCTCCATCTTTGTATGAAGTCCAACTTTATAAAGTAAAGTATAGTAGCCTCTGGGAGTCACATCACTCTTGGCACAATACCAAGGCTCACCACATAGAATGTCACTTCCACAAGTATGTCTAGCCTAATAATACACCAAAAAATTTAAGAGGAGCAGCATCACATAGTACCTCATCCTTGAAGTTATTCTTGTTGTATGGGAGGTGATACTACTCTTTGATGTAGATATCCTTCCCTTGGTGAAGCCACTTGATGGTGTATGGTTGTGGGTGTGTTGTGGTCGACATGCCCATCTGCTTCATGACCACTGTTGAAATGACGTTCTTTTCGCTATTGTTACTGATAATGAATTGCAGCGAGGAACCCTTCACTCACATCTGAGAATGGAAGATGCACTCCCATTCCTATGGATATTAGGGTTCTTCCTTCTAGATATTGGTGGTCGAAACAGTGGCACTGGGATTTGCATCAATAATCTTCTTCGATTTTTGATTCCCCTTGTCTAGTTCGGACTTAGATTCAGAACATGCATCTAATTTTGCAGCCTTCATCTCGGCCACCAATGATTGTTTGGCCCAACACTCACTTGTGTTGTGAGTGAGCTCTTATGGAACTCACACCACTTTCCCATGTTCTTATTTGGCTTCGTGGTGTTGCTCTTTGCTTGCAGCTTCGACAAGTTGTCTTGGGCGCCCCCACCTTGGCTTTGTAATTTGTTCTTCAGTTTGCGGGTGCTTTCCCTTGCTTTTGATTCACATATCCAATGTATCACTTATTTTCTTTGAATTTATGCTCAATCATGGTAGCATACAGATATGCTGCACTAATCTAGGAGATGTCAAGGAACTCCAATTCCTCCTGTATGTGTATGTGCATAAAACTGTGGTACTTAAGCACAAAATTTTTCTTTGAATCTTTGATACCCAAGTTTTTGAGCAGGTTACGGAAGAGATTCGTCAGCTCATGCACATTTTTATTCCTTTCACGTTTCAGTGTAGTCCATTATATGTACTTATCCCCATATCTCCCCATGGGGTAATATTTCTCCTTGATGGGTTCCCGGTTAGAATTCCAAGCGGGTGTGACTGAGAATGGGGAGGATTCCCTTTCATCCTTTTGCTCATAGTACGTTTCCCACCAGTCCTTGATATGGGGGGTCGATTTGAGGCGTGAAAAATTAATATTTTCCTGATTGGAAAGCTCATTAACTGAAAATATCCTTATAATATATTCAACCAGCTATATATGATGTATGCATATATTTGGCCCTCAAATATCGGAATGTGAAAGTTAGCTTATACCTTAAAAGGATTGGCGCCTCTAGAGTGGTTATTGGATGAAGATGTGTCGTCGTTGGGTAGCCGTCGAAGGATCTGTGCAAAGTTATCCATCTTCACATTCCTTTGTTTCTCGAGGGCCTCCTTGATTTTCAAAGGATATCCTTCTCCCTCATATTAATTTTATTCCACCATAGGAGGTCATCCAGGTTTGCAAGGATGATCTTGCAAATGTTCAACAAAATCTAGCCCTAACTCCTTATACCCTGATCTTGTTGGATACATGGAAAGAAAGATCAAGAAAGAGGATACCACTCTAATACCACTCATCTACACTTAATCCTGAAAAAAATAAGATACAAAAATAAAAATAAACACAAAGATGCAACAAGAATAAAACATCATTTCATTAATATCAAATAACTGACATATGCTTACAAACATAATGGAAATAAACTAGCTCAGGCAATGGTAGCTTATCATTGAGAAGAGATGTGACGGCTACATGCCTCCAAACTACATTAAAATGAGGCTCAAGGGCCTTTTATTTATTAAAAAACATGGGAAAACCCTAACCCTAGGAGATGGAACACCAAGATGTTTTTGGTCGTTGGAGTTAGTTGGGTAGTCAACTTCTTGGGGTCGCAACTTAGTCATATCATCTTTGTTTGGTACATACGATAAATCATCAAAAATATATTTGTAAGTACTATAGGATTTGACAAAATCCCCTACCTACAACCATAGGCATGCGGTGGAACTCAAAAAATGTCGTTTAGGGGTAAAAACTGCTCTAGAAGTTCACAACCCGAAAAATTGCTAAAAATAGTAAATGCTACTATAAACAAGGAAACTGATGAAATCGACTCAATGACTAGGTGTAATAGGTGAGTTGACACCAATATCTACATGTATCATATGTTTATGCAGTGAGTGAAGTGTTGAAGTTTGGATTAGTGTAGTGAGTTGAGGAGATTGTTTTCGAGTTTGTTTGGGAATTTTGTGTGGAGGTTTTGATTGAAATTTGTGTTGTATGTTTATCATTTGATGATATTTGATGCTATGTTTCTCTAGTGCTCAAGTTGAGAAATTTTGAAGAGTCCAGTTTCAAAATAGATGAAACAGGCTCACTTGGAGGAAGTGAAGGCATGGAGGCTTTGAGTGTTGGGTATGTGTTATATTTTTGGTCCTTAATTTCCGATGGGTGGTCCGCGCCCATGGTTTTGTGCATGGTTTTGCACATGGTTTTGGGGTACGATGGTTTTCGGCCCCTGGTACTTTTGTAGATCCAGTCAAGGGAACTACGCTTATGTTCTAATCCAGGGTTAATGGATTAGGGTTTATGTATGCTTCGGCATGTATATATATGTGTTGTAACACTAAAAGGAATATAATGAAATATCAAGTTGGTCGTCCCGATTTGGGATCCAGGGGAAAATCTCTCTGCTTATTTGTTTTATGTTTTATGTTATCGCTATTATTTATTTTCTGTTATAAGATTCGTTTATAGATAATTTCTGTTCAGGGTTAAAACCTACATTTGATATCATAGTTGTTTTAGTTTCAAGGGGACGCCTTTGCTACTGAGGTTTTTTTGCTCGGGCCTGAGGTAGATCCTGTTCAGTGGGAGATCTACGGGATCAATTCTTGCAGTGAAAGAAGATGGCGAGTGGTGGAAAGATAGAGATCAAGAAATTTAATGGTCAGAGTTTTGAGTTGTGGAAGCTCAAGATGGAGGATCTGCTGGTGGATAAAGATCAGTGGATCGCGGTAGATCCAGGTACTAAACCAACGGAAATGTCAGATGAAGACTAGAAGAAACTAGATCGGAAGGCTAAGAGCACAATATGGTTGTGTGTCTTAGATTCAGTATTATTGAATGTATCTGGGGAAGCTACAATGAAGAATTTTTGGGAAAAAATTCATACTTTGTACTAATCTCAGTCTCTGGTGAATAAGTTGTTCCTACGGAAAAAGCTGAATAACCTAAGGATGAAGGATGGAGACTTAGTGACAGAGCATCTGAACGCCTTAAATACTGTGGTAAGTCAGTTGTCATCTGTTGATATTAAAATATCTGATGAGGATAAGTGCATCAGTTTGTTGTGTTCTCTACCAAACTCGTGGGATAGTCTGGTTATTGCAATAGGTAGAAATATAACTACCTTGAATTTTGATGACATTGTCTTAGCCTTGTTGTCAGAGGAAATGAGATGGAGAAATATGGAGAGCTAGAATGGAGATACCTTATCTGTACGAGGAAGGTCCCAAAATAGAAATGAGAATAAGGTTTCGAGTGGGTGATCCAAATCTAGGGGGAGATCTAAATCTCCTGGAAATTTTGTAAAGGTATGTTGGAAATGCGGAAAGGAAGGGCACTACAAATGGGACTGTAGATCTAAAGCTCCTGAGAAAGGAAAGGGATCTGATGATGCTCCTTATGTAGAGGCAAAAGCCACCTCGGATGAAGGTGGGGATGTGTATTTGGCTTCTTCTTCAAATACACATGTAGATCATGATTCATGGTTGATTAACTCAGGTGCATCCTTTCACTTCACTCCCCATAGGGAGTGGTTCTATGAGTATGAGAAATATGATGGTGGTGATGTCTTCCTGGGGGATGAAAGGAAGGCCAGAATCATCAGACGTGGAAAGGTAAAGCTGAAGCTACAAGGTGGAAGGATTAGAACACTTCCTGGTGTTCTGCATATTCCTGCATTGGCTAGAAATCTGATTTCTATAAGCAAGATGGATGATGCAGGTGTAAAAATAGTGTTTGAGAAAGATTCCTACAATATGGTTCGGGGAGCACTGGTATTAATGCAGGGAGTTCGGACTGAAACTCTGTAAAAGAAATAAGGTATCACTATTATTGATGGGTGTAACAATTCTGTGGTTCCTGAAAGTGGAGCGAAAAGCCTAGCTGTCTCTGGAGAAAAGACCATCATATGGCATCAAAGGCTTGGACATATTGGAGAGAAGGGCCTTCGAATACTACATAGATTTGGTATGGTAGAAGGTATGTCTAATTTCTCTCTGGATTTCAATTTCTGTGAACATTTTGTATATGGGAAGTAGAATCGGTTGATTTTTCCTTCTAGTGCTAAGAGGGCGAACAAGATATTAGAACTTGTGCACAGTGATGTGTTTGGACCTGTGTCAGTTCCATCACTTGGAAAGTCTGTGTACTATGTTTCATTCATATATTACTTCTCAAGGAGTACATGGATATATTTCTTGAGGAATAAATCTGAACTCTTTAACAGATTTAAAGAATTTAACGCTCTAGTGGAAAACCAGACAAAGAAGAAGATAAAGGCGTTGACGATAGATAATGGTGGGGAGTTATGCAAGAAGGAATTTGAAGAGTTTTGTAAGAAGTGTGGTATAGCACGGCAGAAGACTACTCCATCAACACCTAAGAAAAATGGAGTTTTAGAAAGAATGAATAGAAAACTGATGGAAAAGGCAAGAAGCATGCTCAGTGGTACTGGGTTAGGACAAGAATTCTGGGTAAAGGCAGTGGAGACTGCATACTATCTGGTTAACAGATCACCTTCATTAGTGTTGGAGGATAAGACTCCACATGAGGTATGGATTGGTGATAAACCCTCTCTTTCACATCTAATGGTATTTGAATGTGATGCATATGTACATGTTCCAAAGAAGAAAAGGACCAAGTTGGATAATAAATCTGAAAGGTGCATCTTTATTGTGTATAAGGATGGTTTAAAAGGTTACAAGATTTGGAACCCGGAAACATGGAAGGTTGTGTACAACCGAGATGTGGTTTTTATAGAGGTGAATGATGTTGTTAAACATGAATTCATACCAAAGGAACCTAAGAAGATAGAGTTTGAGCTAAATGATTATGAATCAGACTCTACGATAGAAGAAGATTCATAAGAGGAAGAGCCACAAACTCCAGCTATGAGAAGATTAGTTCGGGAAAGAAGGCAACCAGAAAGGTATAGTCCATCTGCTTTCTCTTTAGGTTTTGCCTTAAATATAAATGATGATGATCCTAGAACTGTCAGGGAGATAGTAGATTCAGAGGATGGAAAACTCTGGAAGGAGGCCATGGTTGATGAAATGGCATCCTTTCAAAAAAAATGAGGCATGGGATCTTGTGGAGTTTCCGGCTGGAAGGAAGCCCATTAGGAGCAAATGGGTGTTAAGAAGAAGATGAATGTAGAAGGCAAGGTGGATAAATACAAAGCTCGGTTGGTAGAAAAAGGTTATTCCCAGGTGTCGGGAATTGATTTTGGTGATATATTTTCTCCTGTTGCCAAAGTTACTTCTATTAGATTACTTTTATCTGTCGTTGTTGCATTTGATTTTGAGATAGAACAGATGGATATGAACACAACATTTCTTCACGGGGATCTAGAAGAGGAGATCTACATGAAGAAACCTGAAGGTTTTATGGTGAAGGGTAAGAAAGAACTGGTATATAGGTTGAAGAAGTCTCTCTATGGGTTAAAACAGTCACCAAGGATGTGGTATCAGAAATTTGATACCTATATACGGGGACTTGGCTTCACCAGAAGCAAGGAGGATCACTGTGTTTATTTTAAATTATTTTGTGACCATGTTATTTATTTGGTCTTGTATGTGGATGATATGTTGTTGATTGGAAATGACAAAGAAATTATCCAAGATTTGAGGACCCAACTGTTCTCCAAATTTAACATGAAGGATCTTGGTGCTGCAAAGTATATTTTGGCAATGGAAACTAAGAGAGATCAGAAAAAGAGGAAGCTCTGGTTAAACTAGAGGAAGTATGTTGAGACTATATTGTAGAGGTTCAATATGTAGGATAGTAAACTGGTGAATGTTCCTATTCCTGTAGGTGTAAATATGTTTGTTGAACAGTGTCCCAAGACACAAGAAGAAGAGGAGGATATGTCTCGTGTTCCATATGCAAGTGTAGTGGGTAGCCTAATGTATGCAATGGTCTATACTAGACCAGACATTTCACATGGAGTGGGAGTATTGAGTAGGTTTATGTAAAACCCAGGGAAGGAGCATTGGACAGCAGTGAAGCGGGTTTTCAGATATTTATGTGGCACTAGTGATTATGGCTTGTGCTACCAGGGAAGACCAGGATTGGAAGGAATGTTGGACATTCGTGGTTTTTTTTATGTAGACTAGGCTGGAGATCTGGACCAAAGAAGATCTACAAGTGGGTATGTGTTTAGCCTATTTGGAGGCACAGTCAGTTGGATGAGTAAAAGACAGTCTGTAGTGGCTCTTTCAACTACAGAGGTGGAATACATGGCAACCACTCATGCAAGCAAGGAAGCATTTTGGTTGCAGAGATTGTGTTCAAGTATGGGGCTGGTACAACAAGCTATAAGGATAGTCTGTGATAACCAAAGTGCAATTTTATTCGCTAATAACCCTGCTTATTATTCAATGAAAAAGCACATTGATGTTTAATATCATTTTGTTAGAGATATGGTTGAGGCTAAAAGGGTGTTGCTGGCAAAGGTGGACACTTTGAAGAATGTTGCAAATGCATTGATGGAGTCTGTGAGCACTTAGAAGTGCTCTTGGTGTAGAGAAACAATGGGTGTTGAATAATTGGGCCAATGACTAAGCTCTCCTGTGGCCCCCTGCAGAAAGAAAACAACAAGTGGGAGAATGTTGGTTATGTGTTATATTCTTTCCATGACTAATCACATGCGGGGGGGGGTAAGAGGGGGGGCGATAGCCCCCCCTTTGCACTGGGCGCAACGAGTGGGTCACAGGGGTGGTGGTAGCCCCCGCTGTCGGTGTCCAGGGCAGTGCCCTGGAAAAAAAAATTTGTCCCTAATTTTCAGTGGGCGGTCCGTGCCCATGGTTTTGTGCATGGTTTTGCACGTGGTTTTGGGTTACGATGGTTTTCGGCCCCTGGTATTTTTGTAGATCTGTTCAAGGGAACTACGGTTATGTTCTAGTCCAGGATTAATGGATTATGGTTTATGTATGCTTAGGCATGTATATGTATGTGTTATAAGACTAAAAGGAATATAATGAAATATCAAGATGGTCATCCTGATTTGGGATCCAGGGGAAGATCTCTGTGTTTATCTATTTTATGTTTTATGCTCTTGCTATTGTTTATTTTCTGTTATAAGATTCATGTGTAGATAATTTTTGTTTAGGGTTATAACCTACATTAATTATATAGTGATTGATAGAATCGGTAGAAGGAAGATAT
Organism: Pinus albicaulis; assembly: GCA_034641835.2. Taxonomy (NCBI): domain Eukaryota; kingdom Viridiplantae; phylum Streptophyta; class Pinopsida; order Pinales; family Pinaceae; genus Pinus; species Pinus albicaulis. Next base: position 1,257,374,668 of record CM076572.1, on the reverse strand, counting down.
TTCTCCATGTAATGATGGTTAAAAAATTCGATAGAAATTGGGAAGGGCTCATTAGTAATGATAGTACCAACAGATCGAAGTTGTTAGATTTGTTTGTTAGCTCAAAAGTAACCAGGCGAGGATTGCTGATCATGGTGACTTTGAGCGGATGGTAGTCCGTAGATCCGTGAGAGAAAAAAATTCGAGTCAGATAGTGCGAGGATATTATTGAAAGAAGTCTAATTTTCTAGCTCATTGGATACAGTTGATCCATGTAAATTATTTTCATCATATCATAGAACAATTGAGCAGTGCAACAGTAGTAGGTTAGTTTTTCCCCCGAGGTGAGTTTTCCACTAGAAACACGTGTTTCCATGTGTTGATTGATTTTGTTCTTCCATTTTCAAAATTGATGTTGTGATCTATGGTTGTGTGTTTCAGTTTATGCATGGTAAAAATATTAAGTAATTCTAGAAAAAGTTTATAAGTGCCACACAACTGATTAACCCCCCCTCGCCCCCTCTTAGTAGTGATCTAGTTTACAATAATTGGTATCAGAGTAGGGCTCTTGGGTGCAGATTGATCAATGCAGAGTGGATCTTGGATATTTTGGCATAATTTTTGGAAATTTACTGAAATGGATTCAGCAAGATATTCAACTACTTCATGAAGGTAAATTTGCAACTTGGAGAGTAAATTTGGATTCGTATTTTTTATCTGTTGAGGAAAGTCTTTTTATATCAGTTTAATATGCAGTTAAAGATATATCTAATTATTTAGCTAAAAGGATTATTTTTAAAAACATTTCAAAATATGGTAGAATGCATGTGAAGGATTGTGAGACTTCCAAATAGATGTTGGCCAGGTTACATAACTTGTATCTTGGAAAAAAATTGCATTTCTCATAAATGGAGAAAAATTAAAAGGATAATACTTTTATTGCGGAAACTAATCAATCCTCCCCACAAAAATATGATGTCACTATTGATTGTAGTGATATATCAAGCATCCATTAAAAAATTGATGAGAAATCCAAGGTGAAGGCACGAGAAGTTGAGATTCGAAGACTCATGGAAGAAAGAAAATATCAATGGATGTTGCTGCAAATATTTGATGAAAAGGAGTCTGCATACAAGGAAGAAATTCCAAATCTAAAATTTCAGTTGCAATAAGGAATTAAGGTTGATATTGGAATGCAGAAGGAATTCAATGAGTTGGAGGATGAATTCCAAAATTTTAAGGTGGAAGTAGAGAGGCTCAAAATTAGTGCTCAATAATCTACAGGTAGATTAAAAAATTTTGGAGCACCTAGTTGCGACAAAAATATTTAGATCCATGATCCATGAAAGAAGTGAAAAACAAGAGAAGAAGAATAAAGATGAAGAATAGAATTGGAAATTGTATTCGTGGACACATAGTGATCCAGGAGGATCTTGCTTCAGTGCAGATTGATAGTGAGGTCCAATCAACTCCATTTTCTCTGATGTTCGGTTCAGTCTTCAGATCATTCGCCACTTCCTCAAGTATTTTGGATGAGAGTTACTTCATCATGGTCCAGTGTGTTGTCATGGTTAAAGTGGTTCAAATTTGGCGTGTGTGTGGAATTCATGTAGTAACATGGTCCTATGTAAAAATTCTAAGCTAAAGTTTAAATGGTGGTCCTAAGGTCTTGACCTAAAACCTAAATCCTAAGTTCTAAAACCTAGGACTTAGCACTACACATATGAAAATTATGTATTAAAACTATCATGTATTAAAAAAAAGCTAAGTCTAAGGCCTTAGCACTAAAAAAATACAAACAATGTATTAAGCCTAAGTCTAAGTCCTTTGGACCTAAACATTAAAAAATGTATTAACCTTTCAGGCCTAAAATATATAACACATGCAAAACAAATGTAATACAATACACAGTACTCACCACTACTGTTGACCGCGTCGGAGCCGTAACATGTGAACAGGTGTATTGGAACCGCGATGAAAATGTCAGCTAACCGCAACACTAAAACCCACAAAGTAGACCGCATCGAAGTTGGTTGGTGCATGTGAGCACTACAAAGGTTAATTTTAATGTAGATTTGGGATAAGTTGCCAGCTGGAACCTTCAAAAAGTTCATGTGAACGTTGCACAGGTTATGGAGTTAAGCCGCAACTACCGGAGTTGACCGCGAGATTTCAGGTCATGCCTGATTACATGTCATTGTTAGCTCGTCCTCAGCACTATTATTCTAACCTCCAAGAGCTATGTATATTGTAATGTTTATTTTTGGGTTTTGTATTTAATTGCACCAATTTGTAAAGATAACACGTTATCCCTAATACACTAGGTGTCACCATAGCACAAGACTAAGACCCCAAACAATTAATTTCTCAACCACCTACCTATTTTGGATTCAGGGATTTCGAGACTAGATCTTTATAAACCATGAAATTTTCTCCATGAACACACATGAGTTATTTTGCATTCAGAATTGGAGTGAGAGATGAAGATTTGTTTCCAATGTTTCTTGGTCGTCCGAAGGCAGAATTGAGCATAGAGATAGACGTTGCAAAGCTAGGAGAGACAAATCAATTCTATATCAATTCAGTTAACAATCAATTCACTAATGGTGATTAATCAATTCTACATCATAACATAATTTCCATCACATTCAGATCATATATTTTGGTATCAGAGCGGGTTGTGATTTATAGTATTTTTTATAGTGGATTTTAACTAGGTTAGGATTGCAACGTGGAGAAGGAAAGCTTGAGGAGTTCGATCCAGAAATTGGAAATCATAAAGTTGTTCATCAATCGATGATGATAGGAACTGAAACAAGTGAAAATCCTGAAGTGAAGCCCATGGAAGAGAACCAAGTTTAGAAAATTTTTGTGAACATGCAAGAGATGTTTGGAGAACTCTATGAAGATAAGAAGGTGAGAGATGCAACTTCTTCTTCAAAGGCATCGAAGAAGGACAAGGAGAAAGGAAAATATGATAAACCTCCTTCTCCTCCATCATCTCCTTCATCATCATCATCATATTCTTCTTCTTCTAGTCCAGATTCTGAAATAGAAAAGAAACCTCAGAAATATGTTTTGAAACGTGATGTAAAATTTTAGCTATCTATTTATGATTGTGAAATGGGCCCACAGAAACTAGATAACTGGATTAAGCAGTTAAAAGTGTATTGTAGTATTCAAAACATTTCTAATGAAAAGACAAAAATCTAGTTAGCTACTCCTAGGATGGGGGGAACTACTTTAATCTGGTGGGATATTAAAACAAAGATATATTTAAAGCGTAAAGGTAAATTCATCTCCTCATGGTCTAAGTTTTTGAGAGCTCTAAGGAAAAAGCTCTATCCGTTGGATACATGCAGCAAGTTGTTATTGATTGGCAGCATTTGCAACAAGGTAAGGGATAGAATGTTGAAGAGTTTACTCAAGAGTTCAAGAAGAAAGCATTGGCACTTGGTATTCCTTTGGATACACGTGAAAATTTATTAAAGTACATTGGAGGTCTACTTTCATATTAACAACATATGTTATTGATTTTTAATCCTAATGACTTTTATGAGGTATGTGTTCAAGCCATACATATCGAATCAGGTGGAAAACCATTCAAGTTTTCACTGAGGACATCCAATCATTTGGAAACCAAATACAACAAGAGGAAGAGAATTTTGAAGGGAAATAAGACAACAACAATGCAGAAGCAAGGTGAAATACCTACCTATACTCACTACCAGAGGAATAGACTTGAAGAAGCCAGATGTTGGAAACTTCACCTGAAACTTAGACCAGAGAAGTTCCAGAAGAGGAAAGGTGAAAATAATGCTACGACTGTTAGGGTCCTATAATAATAGGATTCATAATTTTTAATTTACATTGATTAGTCTTGTAATATTGTACATACTTTTATTTCCGCAAATTGTTTTCCCGTATTAAAAAATGTAAAGGGGGTAAGTCCTAAAAGAAAAATCAAAGGAATGAAAGAAAAAGATCAAAAAAGAATATAAAATATGAACCCCACAAAAAAAGAGATAAAATAGATCCTAAAAGTGATGAAAATTCAAATGCCACTACTTTTTACTTTACTTTGCCAAATAATGTTGTGTGCAGCTTGTCAAAAATGCCACAAATCCATGATATTCAAACAACTTAATCTTGATTATTCATGCTTTAAATTTCATGTTGATAGATAGAGAATAAAATTCTAGCCAAACTATTTAATCCTGGAAGATTAGTAGTTAGGTAGAGAATAATAATGAGCTCAACAGTTTAATTTGAGCTATTGGAAGTCGTAAGGGTTAGAGTTAGAAAGTTTTCTTATGAAAGAAAAATTAAACGGTCTGCAAGCTTAAATGCACCCTAATAAATGAAGAAAAAATGTTAGGGTAGATGATGTGTAGGCAGAAGTAGTTTTCACAAGGCATGGATTGTAGGAATTGGTTATTTCATATTACTAACTTCCTTCTAAACTCATTTCCCTTGTAAAAATATCCCTTCCCCTTCATATTAACCTTTCCCCTTACTACATTGATTTTTCCTTACAAAAACCCCCTTTCCTTATTTAGAAAAGCATATTACATTTGGAAAAGTAAAATCCCTTTACTAATTTCCCTTTTTTCAAAATACCCCCTAAAATACACTTATCCTAAGTCTAAAAGTTAAATGATATGTCGAGTCCCACATTGAAAAATCCTTCCCGATATTAGTTTTTACATTAAAACATAGTGTATTTTATAATCTCGCTGATATATATATTCCCACATCATATTTCATATTAACCCTGTTTAATATATCTAATTAAATTCAGTCATAGTCATTTAACCCCCCCCCCCCCCACATTTATATTAATCCCTTCTTTAACTTTATTTTATTAACTCCTGCATATACACGTAAACCTCATATATATTAAGTCCCTATTATAAAGTCCCGACCCACATTACACCACGTTATGTTTGTTGATTAGCGGTTGTCATTGACGTCAACCCAAGCAACACCAGGGGCTAACCCAATATTGCATGGGAATTTTTACCTACCAAATTAAGATATTCTGGGTCAATAATTATTTTGATGGTTTCTACTTGTCGATATGTTTCCGTTGATATATGGCACACCAGGTAATTCTTCACGGTTTGAGAGATATTCATGTTTGAAGTTTGTACCCCCAGTTAGTGGGCTAAAACCCCATGGGCTTGGGGCATGCATCATTGAAAAGTCATAATTAATATTTTTTAAGCTCCTAAAATCCCTCCCACCTTCACTTGTTGAAGCCCCTCTCAACCTAAGCATTCATATAAATTGTGATCTTCATTTCCTCCTTAGGCAAAGGATTTCGCCATTTGAAACAGGTCATCATAGAATTCTCGCTTTAAATTTTTTTCTATGAAGGTGAAGAATCTGAAATTGTTATGAGGGAAAGCTGAAATCCTGAGGAAACTTCTGTATAACTTTCAGATCAAGGTGCACAATATTTTTGGAGGTATGATCTGTGGAACTCAGGGTTTTTGCAGGCTCCTGAAATTCATCTCAAAGAAGCAACCGTGGTAAAATCATCATAACTCTCTCTCTGTGTATGAGATTGGAATTTTGTAAAAAGTGACAGATAGTGCACAGACTTTAGTTTTTTCTCTAACAATTTCAGAGCTGAATGAGAAAACAGTGACATGTGGCATGATGTACACGTTCGCTCTACTGAAACATTCCATAATTAGGGCATTGTGAGAGATTGGGTATAACTCTCTCTTGAAGAATCCAAATTGGGTCATACCTATGGAATTGGAAAAAGGACTTAGAGGAATACTGTAGGAAGAAAAATTAGATATTGATGATTTGAAATAACAGAGATACACTAGATTCAATATCGAGCTCTTAGAAGACAAGAAAAAGCTAGATGATGTGTTGTCAAGGGTTGCAAAGGACTAGAATTTCTATGGCAGCAAAGAAAAGCAAGGTGAAGTAGAGGGTAGCATGACAAGAGTAGCAACCAAGGTGCATAACAGCAGCAAGAAGTTCATCATATGAAGTCTTCAAGTGGGCAGCACTGCATACAATCATTGTAAAGGTATCATTGTACTAAGTCATTGTAAATACATTATTGTAAAAATTGTACTAGTGTCTTTCTGCCAAGGGTTGAAGAGGTAGTGTTGGGAGGTTTAGTATCATCATTAGGTGGTTGTATCAAGGTTAGGGTTATGGTATATTATATATTCTTCTTCTACATCATTCTATATCATTGTAAAGTGGACCATTTTTCCTGGTACGGGAGTCCATTCTTCGTTTATTCTTCTATAGGGTGGTTGGGTGGTGCTAGGGTGAGTTGTAACTCATTGGGTGCTGGGGAATCCATTCAGTTGACTACTAAAGAATATTAGGCGTTGGAGTGTCCATCCAGTGGGAGCTGGAGAAGAATGCTTTTGTAGATTCTAGGAAGTTGGAGCTTTATTTTCAATTGGAGTTGAATATTAAATAATTATTAGAAAAGCATTAGGTCGTTTTTGTCCCGGAGTGGGTTTCCATCTTAAAAAATATGTGCATTTGTGTTCCTCTTATTTGCTGCTATCATTGTACAAAAATTGATAATAATTGAAGATTAACTAATGCTATAATTGAAAGGAATACTAATTCACCCCCCCTCTCAGTATTTCCAACAATTTGTATCGGAGCTTGGTTCCTTCAATAGCAGTTTAATAGCTGGAAGGAGGTCATGGAGCATACCAAGAATGGTGTACCTCTATTCAGTGAAAATAATTATGCACTCTGGAAAGGAAGAATGGAGGTCTATCTCTTGGCACAAGGTTACGAAGTATCGGACACTGTTCAAAATGGATCTACATCAGCTATAGATGAACAAGGTAAGAATAATTTGGTAAATGATGCAAAAAACAAGAATATTATTATCAGTGGACTTATTGAATCTGCTTATCATAAGGTGTTGGGTTGCAAAACTGCCAAAAATGTATGGGACAAGCTTGAGAATATATATGCAGGTGACTCAAATGTCAAAGAAGCAAAGCTTCAAATCTATAGAGAAAAATTAGAGCAACTCAGAATGAAAGAAGATTGCAACATTGTTGCATGCTTCCAATACGTTGATGAAATAACCAATACTCTAGAAGGATTGGGAGAGCTAGTTGATGAGAAGACTATTATAGAAAATATTCTTAGAACATTACCAAGGAGATTCAACCCAAAGGTATCGGTCTTAGAATACAGTGCAAATCTGAAAAAACTCAGCAAAGAGGAATTACATGGAGTTCTCATAGCATATGAAATGAGACTTGATGAAGAAGAGGGTACTTCGCATCTAGAAACTGTGTTCGTTGCATCTAAGAAAACCAATAAGGATAAACAAACTTCAATTGAAAATACATGCACCTGCAAGTGTGAAGAAAAGGGAGATGATGAAGAAGGTCTTTCAGATGAAGAATATGCTTACTTCACGAGAAAACTAAAAATTGGTAAGGGACAATTCAAAGGTAAACTTCCATTGATATGTTTCAGCTGTAATGAGGTTGGGAATTTTGCAGCAAAATGTCCAAACATAAGTAATGGCAACTCAAAAGGAAAGAAAGGCTTTAAGAAATTCAACAAGCAAGGATCCAAAAGGAACTTTCTCTCTAAAGAAGATATCTCATCATCCGATGAAGACAATGACAGTGAAGAAGAAGCCAATGAGAGAGTATTGTTTATGGCCAAGCACAATAAAACCAAGCACAATAAACAAGAGGTATCAAACAACGAAGAAGAAGGATGGACCATAGAAGAATTTTATTAGGAAGCAATCAAGCTTATAAAATATCTCAAGGCAAAGAAGATTCATTCCAATACTCTTGAAGAACAAGTTCAAGGTCTCAAAATTGAAGTTGAAGAAAAAAAATGCATTGAATAGTCACTTCAAAAGAAGTTGGAAGAAAGCAACCAAGAAAGGGAATAATTAGAAGCTGAAGTAGTCTCACTGCGTCAGGAAGTGAAGAAAGGAAAAACTATCCAAAACTATGCCAACAACTCAAGGGCATTGGAAGAACTCATCAACAATCAATGATCTTACAATGACAAAACTCACATTGGTTACAAAGAAGAAGAAGCATGACCTTCTACAACAAAATACAATGAACCTATGAGATTTGGCATGCATGTAGACTTCATTGGATAAGATTCGCAAGAACAGCCTTGGAAGACAATTCCTCGACGAAAATTTCCATCCAGGTACCAACATATTTTATATGGCTACTGTTATTCATGTGGAAAATTTGGTCATAAAGCTGTAGAATGTTGCACGTACCCTAGGAACGAATACAATTCTAGGAGATATGTAAAATATGAACCTCCCAGGGCTCAGAAAAACATCAATAGATTTGAACATTTAAGAAATAATATTGAATGTTACAAATGTCGAAACTTTGGACACATAGCCAAATACTGCAGACTTGAAAATCCTCCAGAAGAATCTTCGAAGCCACAGAATAAATGAACATGGAAGAAGAAGAAGAATGATAATTGTGCTCTCACTTTCAAGGCTCAAAAGAACAAATATGTGTGGTATGTTGATAGCAGTTGCTCAACTCATATGACTGGAGAAAGGAATAAATTTGTATCTCTGAAAGAAAAGAAGGATGGAACCGTGTCCTTTGGAAATGATGGATCTTCAAATGTTATAGGATTAGGTACTATCACTCTTGGAAGCAAAGATTCTCTAGCCAATAATGTTCTATTGGTTGAAAACATGAATCACAATCTACTCAGTGTTGAATAAATGTGTGATCAAGAACACACAATACTATTCAACTCCACGAAATGTGAAATTAGGAAAGGCGTGTATGGTGAAATTTTGGCTACAATAACTCAAGCTCCAAATGACATATATGTTCTGGATGAAGCAACTAAAGCATGTTGAATAGCTAAAGAGGATGATACAATAACTGGTAACAATGATGATCGACTAAGTAAGAAGTTTTCCACAATGGTGCAAAGTGATCTCGAGATGTCTTTACTTAGTGAGTTGACGTACTTCTTAGAGCTTCAAATATCTTAGCAAGAGGAAGGAATATTTATATATCAAGCCAAGTACATCAAGGAAATGCTCAAGAAATTTAAAATGGAAAATTTCAAACCCATCCTTATTCCAATGGTAACAGGTTGAAAATTGAGCATAGACAAGTCATCTAAGGATGTGGATCAAAGGTTGTATAGATATATGATTAGTAGTATTCTATATGTAATAGCCTCCCGACCAGATGTTATGCAAGCAGTTGGACAAGTACCAAGATTCCAAGCAGCACCAAGAGAATCACACATTAAATATTCACCAGCATTGGAATAAATTCGCCAAAAGCTTGGGATTCTCCCAATTTCTTATTAGATTTCCTATTTTCAAAATATAAAGGGAGAGTGGAAGTAGATTACAGATCTGCAGGATGGTTATGTGTTAGGGGGAGTGGAAGTGTGTACAGGTCTGTATAATGGTTGTGTTTCAGGGAGAGTTACCCTTTGCCATTGATGTCAAAGGGGGAGATAATGTTGTAGGAAGAGGTGTCATGATCGCAAGGGGAGTACTCGTGTTTCCATAAATGCCAAAGGGGGAGATTGTTGATCAACGGTTGTCATTGATGTCAACCCAAGCAGCACCAAGGGCTAACCCAATATTGCATGGGAATTTTGACCTGCCAAATTAATATATTTTTGGTCAATAATTCCTTTTATGGTTTCTACATGTTGATATGTTTACGTTGATATATGGCACACCAGGTAATTCTTCACGATTAAAAAGATATTCATGTTTGAAGTTTGTACCCCCAGTTAGTGGGCTAAAACCCCATGGGGTTGGGGCATGGGTCATTGAAAAGTCATAATTAGTATTTTTTAAGCTCCTAAAATCCTCCCACCTTCACTTGTTGAAGCCCCTCTCAACCTAAGCGTTCATATAAATTGTGATCTTCATTTCCTCCTTAGGTAAGGGATTTAGCCATCTGAAACAGGTCATCGTGGAATTTTCACTCTAACATTTTTTATACGAAGGTGTAGAAGCTGAAATTTTTATGAGGCGAAGCCGAAATCCTGAGGAAACTACTGTAAAAATTTCGAATCAAGGTGCACAATATTTTTAGAGATATGATCTGTAGAAGTCAGGGTTTTTGCAGGCTCCTGAAATTCATCTCAAAGGAGTGACCCTGGTAAAATCATCATAACTCTCTCTTTGAGTATAATATTCGAATTTCATAAAAATTTACAGATAGTGCATGGACTATAGTTTTCTCTGTATCAATTTCAGAGCCGAATGAAGAAACAATGACACGTGGCACACCATACAAGTTCGCTCTGCTAAAACAGTCCATAATTAGGGTATTGTGAGAGATTGGGTATAACTCTCTCTTGAAGAATCCAAATTGGGTTAGAACTGTGGCATTGGAAATACGACTCAGAGGACTACTAAAGGAATTAAAATAAAATATTGATGATCTGAAATAACAGAGATACACCAAATTCAATATCAAGCTCCTAGGCAAGAAAAAGCTAGATGATGTGTTGTCAAGGGTTGCAAAGGACCAGACTTTCTATGGCAGCAAAGAAAATCAAGGTGCAGTAGAGGGTATCATGACAAGAGAAGCAACCAAGGTGCATAATAGCAGTAATAAGTTCATCATATGAAGTCTTCAAGTGGTAGCACTGCATACAATCATTGTAAAGCTATCATTGTACTAAGTCATTCTAAATACATTATTGTAAAAATTGTACTAGTGTCTTTTTTCCAAGGGTTGAAGAGGCAATGTTGGGAGGTCTAGGATCATCATTAGGTGGTTGTGTCAAATTTGGGGTTATGTTCTAGTATATCGTCATCTTCTACATCATTCTATATCATTTTAAAGTGGACCATTTTCCCTAGTACGGGAGTCCATTCTTCGTTTATTCTTCTATAGGGTGGTAGGGTGGTGCTAGGGTGAGTTGTAGCTCATTGGGTGTTGGGGAATCTGTTTAGTTGACTAATAAATAATCTCGGGTATTGGAGCGTCCATCCAGTGGGAGTTGGAGAAGAATACTTTTCTATATTCTAGGAAGTTCGAGCTTTATTTTCAATTGGAGTTGAATATTAAAGAATTATTAGAAATTCATTAGGTGGTTTTCATCCTGGAGTGGGTTTCCACCTTAAAAACTGTGTGCATTTCTGTTCCTCTTGTTTGCTGCTATCATTGTACAAATACTGATAATAATTAAAGATTAACTAATGCTGTAATTGAAAGGAATACTGATTCACCCCCGCCCCCCTCTCTCAGTATTTCCAACAATGTTAAACCCCTCCCATAAAATATTCCTAAACCTTTGTATATTACAAACACCGATCGCATAAACGATCCTTGGGCCCTACCTATCAGATCTTCGATGAATTCCTCCTATTTTCCCAGCTATCAGATCACGATTAATCAGATCCAACGACCAATATCCTTTATCGCATTCCTAATTTTGGAAACTTTAATTCCATCAAGACCTTGTGAAATGAGTTGTTTTCACGGCCCCGCTCCTTTCTACATGGAAAAATTTGATTCCATCGCATCCTCATGCCAAAAACCGTATACCATTTTGTGTGATGCGAAAACCATTGGTTTTTTTTCCACCCGTTATCAATACCACCCTATCATTTGAATTTGACCCCTAGCATTAATGTTTAACCACTGTGGGTTCAAAAGCATAAAGCTTCCCTTTCAAACATTTTCACCATTATGTTCAATATTTCTGCGATGAAAGAGCTACTACAAACCTATTCCTAAGAAAAGGATCACTTTGCCAACGTGTTATCAAGCCATTTCAACCAGAATCCAAACCTCTTGCTGCTAAAGATGCTACAGGATGTGTTTAAAGCATTATAAGGACCATTGAAACCCCAACAAATCCTCTACTACCTCTAGAACCTCGTTTGCAAACAAAAATTACCCATTCCAGGTATTCCTCAGTGCAAAGGCCTATTCATAACCAAAGAAAGTAATTATTTGATCAATTGAAGCTTTTCATACCATTGAAATCCAGTGTTTCATTTAAAAACCTTTTCTACAGACTATAATAATATTTTCAAAGTATTTCTAAGGGCCTGATCCTATTTCTTGAACTAGAGAGTAATTAATTGAATAAAATAAATGAACTATGGCTTCCCAAGGTATTGTGATAGTCAATCCCGTGCAACCTCCTATTGTAGATGTGGAACATACCCCCCTTGGAGACAGAGACTTCAAAATCAGTGACCCTGTCACTGATTTCAACCTTCTTGAGCTCCACTACTGGAGCCATGATAAATTCATGGATAAACCTGATGACTTTCATCTTTTGGAATCAAATTTTCCCAAATATTTCCTCCCATAGGCTTCCTGGTTCCCAGAAAACATCAAATTATGTCAAGTTAACTATATGCCTTATCAAAGAGCCCTAATAAGCCACAACAAGGAAATTTTGTTCACCATTACTGCTGAGTCAGTAAACCAAATGCTTCAAATACAACCTAAGCCTAATGAAGCCCCTCTATAAATTGAAATCATTATTGATTTATACCTAAAACTTGACTTTCCAAAAAAGGTTTCAGATCTTCCAAAACTTCTTGCCTTCATTAGTTGAAACCCCAAAGAGAAATGCTCCCTATGAAGCCTCAATTTTCTTAGAATGAACAAGACATATTATCACAGTGTTGTCTTACATTCTAGGCTATCTAAAAAATGAGTTTGTAGATGATTCCATACTGGTTTTCTGTCCATTTTCAGTCCAAGACATCCTCCATCCTTCACATTTAACTCTTCTCAATACTTATCAAATGCTATTCATGAGAAACTTGTTAAACTGCCTGAAGAAGGCATCTTCAAATATTCATCAATGTTGTTTCACATGTTATTATACTTCCAATCTGATAGGTTTACAGTAAGCCTTGAAAAACTGGACATTGAAGGTAATCCAAAATCAGTTGTCTTTTGGACTTCCTTATTAAGAAAAGATTCCACTGAGTTTACCTACAACCACTTCAATGACTCATTTATTCACCCAATTGTCAATATGCTAAGAAACATCATTGAATGAAGGTTAAATGAACAAATCAAGAAGGTCTTGCAGTTATTAGAACATAATAAGACAAAATATTAGTATCTTTACCAAAATCACACTAATATTAGATTTTATGGTTGTCAGCTAACCCTATATAAACTACCAAAATAACTCCCAATGAGGTTATTTTCACTTGAGTATATCAGGAAGATTCTTAACTCTAATGAGGTGAATTTTTTATTAGCCAAGAAGAAAACACATTTTAAGATTAAAAAAAAAACAGATTGGTCCCTTCATCTGCAATAACAGGACTGTTGGTCAACAGGCATAATAGTGTCTTTAGGAATTAAAGTTCAGTGAAAGATTCAAATGGAATTATGATCCTTTAGGATCTATAAGAAAGATAAGAATAAAATTTAAGTTAAGTCCTCTTATCCATGAGTCCAAGCCAGACATTGAGAAATACTCCAATCAGTCTGAATGGTTGGAAAATACATTGAAAGAGACAGAGAAGTAAGGTTATACTAGTTCCATCTTCCAAACTCCAGCCCCACAGGATAGGAGCTCCAAAAGAGTGAGAGAAGAAGGATCATACTCAGCTCAAACTACCACTGAAAAAAATTGAAATTGATATACAGGAAGAAGCACAAATTAAATCCTGTAAATGAACAAGTTGATACAATTGAGATAATAGATACAGATACAATGGTAATTAGAGACAATGCACCTCCAACAGTTTCAGAGGAAACTCACCAGGCTTCAACGTCTAATACTCAAATCATTCAAAAGCAGCATAGTGTTGAAGTGTCTTCATTATGTAAACTAACAAAGAAAGAACATGATATCATTCAGAAGTACAAGGAAATTAAACTCAGGAATGAGGCATTAAAATCAGATACTTATACTCAATACTGGAAGCATACACCTAGTGACCAAAGCAGATTTCTTTCTGAATTTGATTACAAGACCAGAAATATGCATGTGACTTTCATACAGCCCATAGTGAAGCATCGTAAGCCATCATCTGATTATAAGAAAACATCATATGAAGTTCAAGCCAAAGATATTCATCTTATAGACCAAATAGAATTTCTCAAGCAAGCTAGTGAAATGTTGTATTCTACCGTGACCAAAAAAGCCATGAGTGTCTAGAAATTGAAAAATTATTTAGAAAAAATCAAAGGATAGCTAACGCTAGAAAGGGATTCCTCATGAGCCAAAGACAACATAATAAAATCTCTAGAAGAACTGATCATAGAGGTAGGAAATGATACTAAGAACATCAAAGTTGCAAAAGAAATCATAAAGAAAAAGAATAGAAATTGTTGCATTAAAGAAACAGCTCACATTTCCTCTTACTGAACATCCATAGGAAAAATAATTATTATAGGATGAAAGCCAAAAATATGACATGATGAACCTCATTCTTCAATTAACTACCCAATTTAAAGAAATGGAAAATGAGATGGATAAGTTAGTGCAAGAGAAAAAGGCCAGAATGGAAGAAATCACTGTCACTGATATTCCTATAGTGAGTACAGAAATTCCTTCTACTTTAGTAGATTCATTAGCCCCATCAGTTACAGTATTAATAACACTTGCCATTACATTAGCAACGACTTCAGCAAAGAATCATCTACAACAACAGCACATCCTAGTGATGAAGCAGGTAAACTAGTTAAAGCAATGCACGAAATTTCTAGAAAGACTAATGAAATAAATATACTTAAAGATCAAATGAAAAGTGTAGATGATCAGAAGGAAATAGTTCAAATCATGCATAAGAATGAAGTACAAAAATAAACAGATTGAATAAGAAATTACAAAAACTAGAGAAAGAGTTGACATTGAAAGAACCACTTGGCCAAGCCAAGAAGCAGCTATGGGCCAATATCATTGAATTTGTAAATGATATTTTTCCATCCATTCAAGATATTTATGAACAGAAGGATCTTATAAAAGCAGTAGGTGAAGCAATTTAGAAAGTAAAGGAATAGCTTGGTAAAAAGCCAAAAGAAGCCAATGAGATCATTAAGTTTCTTAATCCCAGGAACAAACAAGATTTAGAAGAAGTTGGCATGAGTGATAGAACTAAAACAATTCATGAAGTTAGAAATGTAATTTCTAAAAAGAACTTGATGGTACAACTTGAGGACAAGTGTTAGAACATGGAGCTTGCCATTACCAAATTCATGGTGAAATTTTATGTTTTGAGTCAGAAAGGTCTAACCAATCCTTTGGTTATCAATGTCAGGTTGATGAAACATGAATATTATGATAAAAAAAATCAAAGAAGTGTCAAAGGAACAAATCCATAATTCAGCGATAAAAGGAATACCTACAGGAAAAGTGCTTTATCAGATTTTTAAGAACCTCTTTTACCTCCAACATGAGGTAAAACATTTATTTATTAACACGCCTACATTTTCAAAATATACAGAGGTTGATGAGATATATAAAAGAATTGTAAAGGTTAAATTACTATATGTAGAATATTGGGAGAAATTGATAGATTTACTGTGAAAAAGAAAAGGTAAAATAGATCAAAGGATAAAGGTAAAACAGTAAAAAAAAAAAGTAAAAAGGTTAATGTAGAAAACAAAAGTTAAATAGTATCAGATCAGTTAAAGAGTATCAGATAAAAATCAAAGTCTAAAGTCAAAACATAGATAAATTAGAGTGAAATACAACCAACGTAAATGAAACTCAAACAGCCTATAAAACAGCCATCATTGAGAAACAATCGAAGAGAGAAATCAACAAAAAATTAGTAAATCAAACAGAAAAACTAAATAAGAGGGACAACTAGCATTTAGTCTCCTAGGTATCTCTATCTTCTTGGATGAAGATATTTATTTTTCCTTGAATAATTCCTAAAACAGTTTAGGATATTTTGTATTAGTTTTTGTATAAATACTTCCTAAGTCGAAGTATTCAGTGTGGATGAATTGCTAAACATTTCTATAGTTGTATTGATCTGAAACCTAAGGGTGATTGTACCATTTTCAAGTAAGAAGAATGGATTTAATAATAAAGACATTATACTACAAGATTCAGGTGTTGAGCCACTTCAATGAAGTACTTTCTACTTGTTCAATTATTACTTTTTGAAGTTTTCATATACTTTCATGTTTTTTGAATCTAAATGATATAACATGAATTTTGTTTCAGAACTTGTTTAAAAAAACTCGGTCTTGAATTGCTAGTCATTTACATGTTTTCTTCTGATATAAAGAGTAGGGAATTCTTAATTTCTCCCTAGTTTCGATTGACCTCTTTCATTTCCTTCATTATCTGGATCTAAGAATCCTTAATATCTCTCCGATCATGATTGAAACCATTTCACCATCCAACCTAAATATTTGGAGTTACTTAGCTACCTTGCCCTGTGAACACTTTCCTTTAGAACTTGATTCTTCTCAGCTGCTTGATACATTGACTCCATTAGCCCAATGGTAAATAGGCTTGCATCTATCCATCTGAATGATTAATTCCACCACCAAACCAAATAAAAATCAAAACCCAATCAATCTCACATAACTAGCCTAAAATCAACCAAAAACAACAAAGATAAATCATAAAGGGAGAGAGACATCTCTGAGCATTAGGAAGGCTAGATCCTAAATCTTAAATGTAGGTTTGTGGTTACCTCTAATATTCTTTAAAACAAAACAAAACACCTAAAAACCCTAGGAATTATTGGAGTGATAACATTCTGGCAACTCCATTTGGGAACTAACCAATCCTCAGTTTTAAAATAAACTTTAAATGAAATATTTTTACTCATATTTTCACCTTAAGGTTGTTTTAGGGCAGTTAGAGAAATTCTTTATTAAAAATTTAAAATTTTGGCTTCTATAAGAACCTATTATATCAGGGCACATCCAGATACAAACCCTGCTATAATTGTTGATAATCTGGACAAAATTTCAAGAAAAAATAATAAACTCGAAAGTATAGGAAGTAAAAGTCAATTAGTCAAGTCTAATTCACTACCCAAAGAACTATCAAGCTTAAAATACATTGAATTGGATTGATCTTTTGACCACTCTCTCTTTAGAACTAAATCAGAAAGTTCAATTTATGATAGTGTAATAGATCCTAATTTCATTCAATGCATTGAAACAAGGGAGATGGTTTCACTTAATTCAGATCAAAAAGCTCTAGAACCTTTTGATAAACATGATTCTTTGGCTACAACCTTGATATACACTATTGATGAAGTCTATTTTGAACATTCTATTGAATTAGCTACTTTATCTGCTTATACCCGTAAGCCTTCTACCATTCCCTTAGATTCTACAAATTCATCTTTGTTTAGTACCATCTCATCTATTATTTCCACTACACTTCATTCCACTGATCCATTCATTACCAATCTTCCAATTCAACCTAGAATTTTATTTCCATCTCCAAACACCGCAAGTTCATCCTCCAACATTTCTACTACAAGTTCTAGTACTTCATTCTCATTTCCAAGCACATATTCTATCATCCCAACTACATCGTCTAGTGTTCCAACTTCATCTGCAAGTAATTCAAGCTCATCTCCAAGTACAACCAATTTACCTCTTAGCCATGGCTGCTAGATATGCTCCTTTGGTCCTACCAACTCAATTACATTCCATGCCCCAAGAATACCAAAATAAAATATTTCAATTTGATGGTACTGGTCAATACACTGCACAACAACATGTTAAAAAAATGACTGATTACTTTGAATTGCATGGAATTGATGAATTTGATGTTCAAATGAGACTTTTTGCTCAAACATTAGTTGGAGAAGTCAAGAAATAGTTTAAAGCTTTACCTACCAATCATATTGTTGATTTAGAAAATTTCCATAGATTTTTTATCAATAGATGGGAGAAAAAAAAGAATCCTTTATCAATATTTTATGAATATGAAAACATAAAAAGATCACATAATTAACCAGTTCAGGACTATTGTACTAGATTCAACAGTATCTATAATGCAATCCCTTCTAATATCAAACCTCTTCCAGAATCAGCACTAATCAAATTCCCTCATGGATTTGATACTAATATGGTTTAACAATTAAGAGAAAGAAACGCTAAAAAGTTAGACCAGATGCAAAGTAATGATGTACGTGTAGAAGCCAATTTGTTAGCTAAGAGAGCTAGAATGGGAAATGAAAGAAGAGTTACAACAAAATATGAACCATCCATCTTAAACCTTACAATATATAGTTTAGCAAAAACCATGGAAATAATGATAGATATATTAGAAAATATGGAAAGGAAACCACAGTGGGATAATCAACAACAAGGTCCTCAAATAAGCAATCCAAACTTTAGAAAGAATCCCAACATTGGTAAATCTATAGAATCAGCACCTGATCAAACAATAAGACCACCTTTCCAAGAGACCTATGCTGAAATTTCTCACCAAAATGATGATGATGAAGACATTCGGATTAAATTAATGCGCATTAATGATGAAAATACTATTTTTATTACACAACAAGAACAAGAGTTAAACATGCTGCAACAATTACAGTTAGAATATGGAGAGTCTTTTGATTGTAAACATGGTTATGAATTTTCCATTAATGAAGTTCACAAGAAATATAACCTTATAAGTAAGAAAAACACAGAAGCTCCTACTAAGAAAACTTCCCAAACTCAGACCAAGAAAATAGTAGAAGCTCATACAGCTAAAGTACTACAAATTATCCCTAGAGAAGCGCAGAAAAACTCTAGTTGAACTCAGAAAAATTCCAATCCTAATCAAAAAATTTCTAGTCCAAAAATTGCACCCAGTCCTACAATTGTAGATATTACAGATACTACTATTAAAACATTAGTTGATCCTCAAAAATATGTTGATGCTAAAACAACAGCTTCTTCTAAAAAAATAATTGATCCTAAGAAATCTGTTGTTGTTAAAACTTCTACTGATGCTCCAAAAACTAATTCTACCAAAACAGCTAATCCTAAAATATTTGTTGATAGTAAAAAATCAGATGCTTCCAATATTACAACTGCAACTCAAATTGTTCCAAATCAGAAAATTGAAAATAGTAAAATAGTTGAGAGTCAAACATAAAATTAATTACCAACTGAAGATAAGAAAGAAAATACTACACAAAATCCAATTGCTAAAGAGGAAATTATTTAGTTAGGCAAAACACAGATTCCATTCAATATCCAAACTAAAATTGCAAAGTTAAAAATATCAGTTCCTTTAACAGAATTGAAAAGAAATGATTCCTACAAACCCTAGATCACTGAAACACTGAATATAGGAGAAGGAGAAGACTTTGTTAATCTAAAATATGATTAGCCAGAATTAATATTTCATCCTGAGGTTAATGGTAAACATCAAGAAAGTGGGGTTCCTCCTTTCTACATTAGGTTGACTACTCATGATCAAATTTTACACAATGCCATGCTAGATTCAGGAGCATCACACAACTTGATGCCAAAGGCAATCATGGAAACATTAGATTTAGATATCATTAGACCATACAAATATGTTTTCTCTTTTGATTCCAGTAAAGTTAAATGTCTTGGCATAATTAAAGACTTGTGTGTCATTCTAGTCCAATACCCAGGTAAGAGTATAGTCATGGATATTGTAGTATTTGATATCCCTCCAAAGTATGGAATGCTACTATCTCGCTCATGGGGAGAAAATTTGTAGGGATATTTACAATTAGAGTACATGTCTTATGCCACAATTTTAGTATTTGATCAACCCAAAAATCTTTAAATAGAGACTTTAATGAAATAAATGGCCAGTAGTGCAGAAAAACCACAAAACTATCCTATTTATTCTCTGCATTCTGATATGGATTGCTCCATTTTATGTAATTCAGACACTGGAAAAGGTACAAAAAAAGTTGTAAAACAAAAACATAAAGAAGTAGATAGTGACAAAAATTTTCATGAGTTTATGTGGCACTTAGAATTTGATGGCTCAGTAAATAATTTAGGAGCAGGTGCAGGAGCCTGGATTCATAACATGGAAAATAATCATTTAGAAGGTCATGCCTTTAGATTAAACTTTAAATGTACAAACAACATGGCAGAGTATGAAGCTTTAATCTTAGGATTGTATATTGTTATAAATTCAGGAGTCAAAAGAGTTTTGATCATGGGAGACTGAAAATTAATTATAAAACAAATCAAAGGAGAGTATTATGTGTATAATCCAACTAACCCAATACAAAGAAACAAATTTAGATTTGATTAAACAGTTTCTTGAAAGTGAGTTTGTTGTGATTCCTAGGAATCAAAACATGTAGGCACACAGTTCGGCTAGTTTTTCTAGCACCTGCAAATTGCCTTTTCAGACAAATCACCAACATACAGTAGAGGTAAGACACATGCCTACTATACCATACAACTTGAAATATTGACAGATATTTTCAAAGGATGCTAAAATTTACAACTTTATGAATTCTGAGGGAGAATTCTAAAATTGTAACATAGATACTGATTGTATAGTAGATGAAACTGTAGAAAGTGAGCTAGATATAAATGTTGTAGATGTAAATAAACCCACTAAATTTACTCAAGTAGAAATAGATAAATTAGAAACTATAGAAATATAATAAATAGAAAATGATGATCTTGAGATTTTAAACCTTAAGAATAGCTTTTTACCTAAGGGATTAGCCCCATTGGAAGATATTTTTTATTCAAATTATGTAGCAAAAAAACCAAAAATGGAACTATTAAGATCAAACATAGAAGAATGTAATATAGGAACATAATAGAAACCTAAGCTTATCAAACTTTCTAAAGAATTACCTCAAGAAGAAAACCTGAAATACATAGCTTTGTTTAAAGAATTTCAAGACGTGTTTGCATGGAGTTATGAAGACCTTAAATCTTATGACACCAGCATAATACAACATAGAATACCTATCAAAGAAAATCAGAAACCATTTAAACATAATCTTAGGAGAATAAATCTAGTTCTTATGCCTTTGATTGAAAAAGAGGTAAAAATGATGTATGAAGCACAGATCATTACACCTATCAGATATTCTGATTGGGTTTCAAAATTTGTTCCCACTAGGAAGAAAATAGGGGAAATCAGACTCTGTGTTGATTTTCGGAACAGAAACAAAGTGTCCCTAAAAGATAACTATCCTCTCCAAAAAATGGACCATATTTTATAGAGGGTGGTAGGATCATCCAGGATTTCATTGCTTGATGGATTCTCTGGATATAATCATATATTAGTTCAGCCAGAAGACCAACCAAAGACTGCATTTACTACTCCTTGGGGTACTTTCATGTATTTGAAAATTTCTTTTGGATTGATGAATGCAGGAGCTACATTCCAGAGAGCTATGGACATAGCTTTTGCCCAAGAAATTCATGATTTTATTTTCATTTATCTAGATGATATAACAGTATTCTATAAAATAGACAATGAACATCTAGATCACTTGAGGCAAGTGTTTATTAAATGCAGAAAATTTGGTATTTCTTTGAATCCCAAAAAGACACTCTTTGGACTTGAAGAAGGTAAGATTTTACGACATATAATCTAAAAAGATGGAATTAGGATATATCCTACTAGAATAGAGGAAATTTTGAACATAATTCATCCTAGAAACATTAAGGAATTACAAGCATTCATAGGAAAAATTAACTTGCTTAGGAGATTCATTTCTAATTTAGCAGAATTAATTAGAGAACTAAATAACATGTTAAAGAAACATTAAGTACTTAAGTGGATAGTAGAGACCAAACAATACTTTGAGTCAATAAAACAAGCACTTACAAGAACACCTGTCTTAATAAGTCTTAATTTCAAAAACAAAATTATCATTTTTTCTTTTGCTTCAGAACACGCCATTGCAACAGTCTTGCTGCAAAAGGATGATTAGGGTTATGAAAAGCCCATTTCTTTTTTCAGCAAATCCTTAAGAGATGCATCACTAAAGTACAACATAATGAAAAAACATGCCCTTTCTTTAGTGAAGGCTTTTAAATGTTTCAGATTGTACATATTATACTCCCACATTATTGTATATGTTCCAAATTCAGTAGTTAAGGACATTCTCACTCAGAATGGGCCTGATGGTAAGAGAGGCAAATGGATTGCCACTATTTTGGAATATTATATTGAAATAGAGCCTCCTAAATTGATTAAAGGCCAAGGTTTAGCCAAAATCATGGCTGAATTGAACTATCAGGCCTTGGATATTACTTTCATTGGTGCATTAGATGAACAGGAAGAGATGGTGACTCCACAGATCACTAAATATTTTATATATTCACCTTTGTATTCAAACATCATATTTTTTTTACTAAATTTACAAGCTCCTCCTCAATTAACTAGAAATAAAGGTAGATTTCTGTAAACGCAATCAATGAAATATTGTATCATAGACAATTCTTTGTTTTGGAAAAATCATGGTGTCATCTTATTGAATTGTTTATTGAAAGAAGAAGTTGATAAAGTTATGCAAGAGTTTCATGCAGGTGACCGCGGAGGACACCTTTACTGGAAATCAACTGCTGATAAAATTTTAAGGGTTGTTTTTTACTGGCCTACTCTTTTTACATATGTTAGAAAGTATGTGACCTCCTATCACAAATTCCAGATCTTTGAAGGGAAGAAAAAACTATTACCTTTACCCCTAAAACCCATCTCCACAGAAATTCCATTTTAGCAATGGGGTCTAGACTTCATTGATGAAATTCACCCACACTCCTCTGCCCAACATAAATGGATTTTGACAGCCATGGATTACTTTACCAAGTGGATATAAGCCATTCTGATGGGTCTATCCCTCTTTGTAACCCTCGGATTAACTATTGATTGGATCGAAATATGAATTATTTATATGATGGTGATTAAGGTAATTAAGCAGGTGACTAGGGTTTTATTGTTGTTTGATTACAATGATATGCAGAGATATTTTTTTGATTGGGTTTAATTTCTCATACCACCGGTTAGCATGTATGAGACACCTGTCCCGGTCTCGGTGTGCGCTCCTCCCACCTTTTGCAGTGGTGCTTAGCCCTAGTCACTTGGTAACTTCCAGCTCATTTCATTTTTACTCATGTTTATGTCAATTGTCAAGGGTTTCTACTATGAATTCTCACCTTTGATTCAATCTCTGATCTCGATCTCTGTTTCAATGGATGTTCCGTTTCATGGGGTTAAACTCTGTCTCTTTGTGTTTTCACTAGGTCGCGTCCAGCATGGGTTACTCACTCAGATTCAGCTGCATTCAGCTTCCTTTAGGTAAATTATTGCTCTATACTTGACTTATGCATCTGTTTGTCCTAATATACTAAGGTTTTTTCTCCTTCATGAGCAAGGACCCTTGCTGGTGAGCGGCCGCCTATTTCCTTGGGCCGACTTGGTCTCTGCCTCTCAGGAAATCTCCAATCCATGACTGTCTTCAAGTTTCTTAGGTATGAATTTTTGTTTCTTTTCCTCATGAAACTAACTTTTCTCTGTGGTTTTTCTAGGTGTCCTTATGGGCGCTTCAAGGGCAGACTTGCAACCCTGTCGTGGCTATCGTGGCTACCCTTGAACGGTTAGGGTCTGCTCCCTTCTTTTGTGTTGTAGCTAGTTAGAGTTGAATGGGTTTGAGCCCTGGGCTTTGTCCGTCATATGGTCTCCTATATCAACTTGTTGGTCCACTTGCATTACTGTAGGGTTTCACTCTTTGTGAACTCAGTCTCTGTATTTTTACAGTTAAGATTCTCTGTGATTTTTTTTAGGGTTTTAACTAGGGCTTCACCACACTGTGTGGTCTCTTAGTTTTGAATGTGGAACATGGTTCCTTCATCAGGCCATGTAATTTATATTTATGCATATACTATTTTGGTACTGTAATAACTATTACTCAATGCAGTGACTTATTTATCCTTTGAATAAAAAAAATTACAGTTTCTATATTTAAGGAATACCTGGTATATGCAATGCTGTTGTGCTACTATGAATGGGAAACGATGGTTGTCTTCAACCCTCTCTAGTTTCTCTCTGTAATTTCGTTGGTTGACTGCAGATGTCTATATGCTCCACCTTCAATTCCTTTTTCGTTTGTAATTTGATATGGTTGCGCCCTTCTGTTCATATCTTTGATGTTTGTATAATGCCTGTGAGAGGGAAAAGAAACTGGCTACCTATCTGCAATTATTTTTTCACTTGTAGTCAATTGTTAACACACATAGAATGAATTGACATAAGCTACAAATGAACTCAGATTCTATCAATCTCTTGTATGTAATATATTTCTCTGTTACGATGGAAAAAAAAATTCAACCCCTAGAGAATGTTTTCTTTTTCCTTTTGTACTACTGTATGAAACGATTTTTTTTTGAAACTGCCAATAGTTAGATATAGTTACATTCTTAACTATTCTTCTAATTTATGAAATTAATTCTAAATATTAAATAAAAGAAAGCTAAAATGAAATTACAAAACATAAATGACTATTAGGCCCTAAATGATAGAAATTCTAGAAAAATAAAATAAACCCAGGTGCAATGACCTGTCAACCAATCAACCTTTAACCTGTAATAAAAAAACCTATTTTTCTATTTACCCTGAGCTCGATGCTCTTGCATCAGGCTCTTGGGGTAGCAAAAATTCATTGCTCCGTTCCATGAGTTCCTCAACAGAATAGCCTGCTCGTTGTATCTATGTCGCATCAAGCCACGAACTATCCTCAAAGGGATGGTTCTTCCACTTGACAAGGTACTGAAAATACTCTTTCCTACGAGTACACTTGGACACCTATGTGTCGATAATTCTCTTGATCTCAAGGGGCTAAACCGTAGGCATTTGCCTCATCCAAGAACCATTTTCAGTCTGGGTGTCCCATTCTAGCCGTGTTGCGCTGTCATCTTCAAGACTGGTAGTATATGGAAACAGATCTGCCACATTGAATATGGGAAATATGCCTATCCCTGGTGGAAGCCATAATTCATAGCCATTGACAGATAATTTACGAATAATTTTACTATGGCCAATCTTCTTGTATTTCAGCTTGTTATATTTGCCCTTAGGGAATCGTTCTTTGCGTAAATGCGCAAGGACTTCGTCCCCTACATTAAACTAGACCTCCCGCTGCTTTAAATATACTTGCTGCTTATATCTATGACTGTTGTCCTATAGTTTTGACTTTACCTGCTCATGTAAGTCATTCATTTCCTGGGCGAAATATTCCTTGTCAACACTCCTTCTTTCCAACTTTCCCAAATCACGTAGTTCATGCACTCTGCAAGGATGCATGCCATACAAAAATTGAAAAGGACTGTATCCCATGCTACGATTTGGTGAATCATTATATGAGAATTTTTCCTGAGCAAGTACACAATCCCACATCTGTGAATTTTCTCCAAACAAGCTTCGTAGAAGGTTTCCCAAGCTCCTATTCACCACCTTCGTTTGCCCATTAGTTTGTGGGTGATATGCGGAGCTGAAATTCAACTAAGTGTCCAACTTCTTCCACAGGGTATGCCAAAAATGTCCAGTGAATTTCACATCCCTGTCAGAAATAATGGACCTAGGTAGGTCGTGCAATATGACGATCTCCATCAAAAATAAGTGTGCTACGTGAGTGGCATCACTGGTTTTTCGACAAGGAATTAAATGTGCCATTTTAGAAAACTAGTCTACTACTACCATCACCGAGTCGAAACCTCATTGCATCGTTGGCAGACCCAAGACAAATTCCGAGCTGACTGAGTCCCATGGTCATCTTGGAATAGGAAGTGGTGTGTAGAGTCATGTGTTTTGCCTGTGTCCCTTCACCAATTAGCACACTTTACACCTAGTCACATATTGTTGCACATATTGTCGCATCTTTGGCCAGTAATAAAATTTTTTGAGCTGTACTAAAGTCTTTTCTATGCTGAAATTCCTGGCTATACCTCCACTGTGCTTCTCCCGAATGATATTCTCTCTCATCGAACAGTCGGGAATGCATAATTGTCCCCCTCAAAACAACAACTTTTCCTGTAAATTATAGTCCAACCATGGACTATTGTTTCTCAACAAAGAATTCTGACAGGCTTCATAAGCCTCGTTGAAATCTGCATCCATCTAATACAATTCTTTCAAATGCTCAAAGCCTAGTACTTGTATCGTCCTCTCCTACAAGAGAAAAACTCTTCTTCTCAACGCATCTGCCACCTTGTTGGGTTGTCTGTTGATGTTCTTCAACACAAACATGAAGCTCTGTAAATACTCAACCCACTTAGCATTCTTGTGATTCATCTTATGCTGTTGCATCACATAGTGCAGTGCAGAATTATCAGAGAATAAAACAAACTCACTTCCCATCAGATAGTGTCTCCAATGCTTCAGTGCTTGGATGACAGCATAAAATTCCTTATCATAAGATGAGTACTTCGGTCTGATTTCATTCAACTTCTCACTGAAATAAGTAATAGGTCTTTCTTCCTAGCTGAGTATAGCCCCAATGGCTATACCGCTAGAATCACAACAGACTTGGAAAATCTTATTAAAATTAGGCAATCTTAGGATTGGCCTTTCAGTGAATTTTTTCTTCAATAACTGGAAGCTCCTCTCTGTTGCTTCAGTCCAATGGAAAGTTTGGCTCACGTTCTTAATAGTATCCAACATAGGTGCAGAGATTCCACTAAAGTCCCTGATAAAATTATGATAAAAAATTTCCAACCCATGAAAACTACGAACCTCAAACAAGATCTTTGGGGATGGCCAGCTAATAATAGCTACAACTTTCTCTAGGTCCATCTTCAGCTCGTTTTCTACAATCACAAAACCCAGATAAACCAATTCTCTTTGAAAAAAAGTACACTTTTTCAGATTTATCAGCAACTTATTCTACTTCAATTTTTCCAACACACTCCAAACATGTCGAAAGTGTTCCTCCTTAGTCTTGTTGAAAATTAATATATCATCAAGAAATACAATTACAAACTTACCAATGAACTCTTTCAACATTTCATTCATCAGGCACATAAACGTACTAGGGGCATTACTTAAACCGAATGGCATTACCAAACACTCATACAGCCCTTCATTAGTCTTGAATGTTGTTTTCCATTCATCCCCTTCCCTGATCCAGATCTGGTGGTAAGCGCTCTTCAGATCGATCTTCAAGAAGTATGCTACCCCGCTTAGGCAATCCATCATATCATCCATCCGTGGTAGTGGAAACCTATACCTGATGGTAATCTTGTTGATGGCTCTTAAATCCATGCACATTCTCCACTCTCCTCCTTTCTTGGGAGCAAGAATTTTGAGAACTACACAGGGGCTTAAACTCTCCCTTATCAACCCCTTATCCAGCAATTCCTATACCTATTTTCTGCTCTCCTCGTTATCTTTGGGACTCATTTGGTATGTTTCCTTGTTCGGTAGACTAGCTCCAGGTATCAATTCAATGTGATGGCTAATAATCCTCTTAGGAGGCAGTTTATCTGGTAAATCATCCACTACGATATCACTGAACTCCTGCAACATCTCCTGAATTTCCTCTGGTAAATTTGAAATTTTAGTGTGTAGCAACACCTTTTTTGGCCTCCTTACTACAACATAATTTACCTCATTGTCTTCAATCTACTTCAATAATTCCTTTCCTCTCTCTAGTAACGCTTTGACTTCGCTTGTTTCTGTCGTCTCTTCCTCCTTTAAGGGTACAAGAATGTGCTTAATCCCATCTTTGACAAAATTGTAACAGTTTGTCTTTCCATCATGCACTACCTTTCTCTCATACTACCATGGTCCTCCTAGCAGTATGTGACATACATCCATTGGAATTATATCGCAAATAACTTTGTCCTTGTATTTCCCAATATGGAACTCAACCTCACATTGTTCATCAACCAACAATTGATGTCCTTTCTGCAACCACGACACCTTGTAAGGTGTGGAGTGCTTCAGCCTCTTCAAGCCCAAATTCTCCACCATATTTCTGGTGACTAGATTATCTGTGCTCCCATTGTCGATAATCATCTTACAACATTTTCTGTGCGACTTGAAAACTGTCTGGAATAATGCCTTTCTTTGAGTTGGGTCAGCTATCTCCTTCGCTGGTCTCAATAGTACCTTATTTAAAATAAAGGCCTCCCCTGTTTCTGGCACATTTTCTACCTCTTGGGGTGGTGCCTTTGCTCATCTGTCTGCACAATGTATGTTCCCCTTGTTCCGGCCTGCTCTCCTTCAGGACACTCATAGGACTTTTGCCCCCATTTATGGCACCTGTAACACTGAACGACAACTCCTCTGCCTCGGCCACTACCTCTTCTATGCTGGTATGGCCTTCCCCCTCTCATGCTATTGTCCTTCTCCACTATCCCTAATGCTTTCGAGCTGCTGCATTCATCATTGGGGTTAACATCTTTACCTCTGCCAAAAACTCATCCTCTGCCTCTTCTAGATCCTCCTCGTCTTCTAGCATTCTATTTTTTGTTTATCTTCTCTTTCGCCTTCAAGGCACTTTGATAAGCCTCATCTATAGTTCTAGGTGAAATAATGCTTATCTCGTCTAATATTTCCAGCCTCAAACCATTTACGAATCTCGCTATTTTCTCCGAGGTGTCCTCATGTAACCTGCCCTCAGGTTCATCCGATAGAATTCTTTCGTGTATTCTTTCACTGTCATTCCCTTCTGTTTTAGGTTCTATACCTGTTGGTACATGACAATCTAATAATATTTGGGTAGAAATTTTCCCTTCAACTTAGCTTCCATCGTGGTCCACTTCTTGATAGGTTGCTTTTTCAACCTCTTCCTCTCCACCTCTACACTATCCCACCATAAGGCTGCATGCCCTTTCAATCTGGTGGTAGAAAATTTTACTCTCTTATCTTCACTAATATCTTCATTCTCAAAATACTTATCTAGCTCACTGAGCCAATCCAGCAGTACCTCTGCTAACAAACTTCCATCATAATTAGAAATCTCCTGCTTTGGCTTACTATTAGCCAACAACATTGATTTCAACAACCTAATCTCAGGTCCTTCATCATCTGATCCGTCTGTTGTTGTTGCAACTTCCTCATCACTATTATCTCCTCTGTCAGGATCTCTTCTTCTACCTGCTTCTACCGCCGCCAATCAGGCGTTTAAGATCCGAATTTCCTCTCTCAGTCCTTCATCTACTACTCTACGTATACCTCTCCCATGGCCTCACCTTCCAACTTCCATTTCTGTTAAAATAATTTAATTTCCTTCCCTGATACCACTTGATGGGTCCAGCCCTCCTTATAACCCTCATATTAACTACTGATTGGATTGAAATATGAATTACTTGTTTGATGGTGATTAAGGTAATTAAGCAGGTGACTAAGGTTTGATTGTTGTTTGATTACAATGATACATGGAGATTTTTTTTGATTGGGTTTAATTGCTTGTACCACCGGTTAACATGTATGAGACACATGTCTCGGTCTCGGTGTGCACTCCTCCTACCTTAGGCAGTGGTGCTTATCCCTAGTCACTTGGTAACTTTCGGATCATTTCATTTTTTCTCTTTTTTGTGTCAACTGTCGAGGTTTTATGCTGTGTGTTCTCGCCTGTGATTCAATCTTAGATCTTGGCCTCTGGCTCAATGGTTGTTTTGGTCTGTGGGATTAAACTCTATCTCTCTGTGTTTTCACCATGTCGCAGCCAGCATGGATTCCTCACTCAGATTTAGCTGCATTCAGCTTCCTTTACGTAAAATCTTGCTCTATGCTTCACTTCTGCATTTGTTTTTCCTAATAGACTAAGGGTTTTTCTCCTTCATGAGAAGGGACCCTTGCTAGTGAGCGGCCACCTGTTTCCTTGGGCCGACATGGTCTCTGACTCTTAGATAAGCTCCAATCCATGACTCTCTACAAGTTTCTTAGGTATGAATTGCTATTCCTTTTCCTCGTGAAACTGACTCTGCTCTATGGTTTTGCAGGTGTCCTTCAAGGCACTTCAAGGGCAGACTTGCAACCCTGTCATGGCTGTCATCGCTACCCCTGAACGGTTAGGGTCTGCTCCTTTTTTTGTTGTTGTTGTAGATAGTTAGGGTTGAATGGGTTCGAGCCCTAGGATCTGTTCTTTGTATGGTCTCCTCTATCGACTTGTTGGTCAGCTTGCATTACTGTAGGGTTTCACTGTTTGTGAACTCAGTCTCTGTCTTTTTACAATCAAGATTCTCTGTGAATTTTGTCAGGGTTTTAACTAGGGCCTCACCACGTTGTGTGGTCCCTTAGTTTTGAATGTGGAACACAATTCCTCTGTTAGGCCATGTAATTTAAATTTATGCATATAGTGTTTTGGGACTATAATAACTATTACTTGATGCAGTGACTTATTTATCCTTTGAATAAAAAAAATTATAGTTTGTATATTTAAGGAATACCTGGTATATGTTATGTTGTTGTGCTATATGAATGGGAAACGATGGTTGTCTTCAACCCTCTCTGGTTTCCCAATGTAATTTCGTTGGTTGACTGTAGATGTCTATATGCTCCAGCTTCGATTGTTGTTTCGTTTGTAATTTGATATGGTTGCGCCCTTCTGTTCGTATCTTTGTTGTTCATATAATGCCTGTGAAATGGAAAATAAACTTGCTGCCTGTCTGTAATTATTATTTCACTTGTAGTTAGTTGTTAACACACATAGAATGAGTTTACATAAGCTGAAAATGGACTCAGATGCTATCAATCTCTTCTATGTAATATATTTCTCTGTTATGATGGAAAAAAAATCAACCCCTACAGAATTTTTTCTTTTTCCTTTTGTACTACTGTATGAAACAATTTTTTTTTTAACTGCCAACAGTTAGATATAGTTACATTCTTAACTATTCTTCTAATTTATGAAATTATTTCTAAATATTAACTAAAATAAACTTAAAATGAAATTACAAAACGTAAATGACTATTAGGCCCTAAATGATAGAAATTCTAGAAAAATAAAATAAACCCAGGTGCAATGACCTATCAACCAATCAACCTTTAACCTGTAAGAAAAACACCTACTTTTTTTTACCCTTTGCTGGATGCTCCTGCATCACATTGCTTCTAGACAAGCCACTAATTTTTTCATCATCTCATTCCTTGAAAAGAATACCCTTTCCATATTTTGATGCACACATAAGCCCATTAATGATAATGAAGCTACATTAAAATATAAGAAAATGATTAACTTCTGTAATAAATACCACATTACCCTTGGCCATTCTACTGCCTATTACGCTCAAGGTAGTGGACTTGCATAATCCTCAAACAAAATTCTTGTAGATATCATCAAGAAATTGTTAGAAGACAACAAGAAGACTTGGAACAAAATGTTATTCAATGCCTTATGGGCAGACAGACTCACTACAAAGAAGTCGATTGGGACATCCCCTTATCAACTAGTATATGCAATGGATTTTTTTTTTCCCATCCTCTTTAGGAGTGCTAGTGATGAAGATGATCCAAGAACTGCAGGTAGAATCCAATGATATCCAGAGAAGGATAAATCAGACCATACATTTGCAGCAAACTAGGGAAGAAGTCTATGTCAAATCACAAGTTATCCAACATAAAATAAAAAATATATTTGACAAGAAAACAAAGTAAGATGGTTTTTACATAGGTGACAAAGTTCTCAAATGGGATTCTAGAAGAGAAGAAAAAGCTAAACATGGTAAATTTGGTTTTCTTTGGAAAGGCCCCTATGTCATTTATGGTTACAGAGGTAACAGTGCATTATTTTTCAAGGAAATAGATGGATCAGATCTACCAGGAGGACCAGTCAATGGTAGGATGTTGAAGCATTACTCTTCTCTAGACTAACCATTAGTTCACTTTGTTTACTTTTCTCATTGTACATAACATTGCAAAGCATAGATTGGATTGGATGTTTTTATTGCAAATTTGAAGCCCGAAGAGAAGGCCCTAAGCTTTGAAAGACAAAATATCATAAGTATGAATAAAGAAAAACTCAAAAAAAAATTTCAAGCTAAACACAATCAAAGTTCAAGGACACTGATCTTAAAGTTCTTGACATTTCACCAGGAAATGCCATCCCCATGTGGAGCCACTATTAAGGTCCTATAATAATAGGATTCATAATTTTGAATTGACTATGATTATTCTTGTAACTTTGTACAAAATTTCTTTTTGCAAATTGTTTTCCCATATTAAAAAATGTAAAGAGGGTAAGTCCTAAAAGAAAAATCAAAGGACTGAAAGAAAAAGATCAAAAAATAATATAAAATATGAACCCCACCAAAAAAAGAGATAAAATGGATCTTGGAAGTGATTAAAATTCAAATGCCACTAATTTTTACTTTACTTTGAAAAATAAGATTGTGTGAAACTTGTCAAAAATGCCACAAAACCATGATAGTCAAATAGCTTAATCTTGATTATTCATGCTTTAAATTTCATGTTGGTAGGTAGAGAATAAAGATCTAGCCAAACTATTTAATCTTGGAAGATCCGTAGTTAGGTAGAGAATAATAATGAGCTCAACAGTTTAATTTGAGCCATTAGAAGTGATAAGGGTTAGAATTATATAGTTTTCTTATCAAAGAACAATTAAAGGGTCTGCAAGCTTAAATGCACCTGAATAAATGAAGAAAAATTGTTAGGGTAGATGATGGGTAGGTAGAAGCAGTTTGCACAAGGCATGGATAGCAAAAATTGGTCATTTCATATTACTAACTTCCTTCTAAACTCATTTCCCTTGTAAAAATACCCCTTCCCCTTCATATTAACCTTTCCCCTCACTACATTCATTTTTCCTTACAAAAAACCCTTTTCCTTAGTTAAAAAATCATACTACATTTGGAAAAGTAAAATCCCTTTACTGATTTCCCTTTTTTCAAAATACCCCCTAAAATACACTTATTCTAAGTCTAAAGGTTAAATGATATGTCAGGTCCCACATAGAAAAATTCTTCCCGATATCAGTTTTTACATAAAAGTCAGTTTATTTTATAATCCCGCTAATATATACACTCCCGCATCATATTTCATATTAACGTCATTTAATATATTTAATTAAATTCATTAATATTCATTTAATCCCCATTTATATTTATCTCTTGATTAAATTTATTTTATTAACTCTCATATATACATGTAAACCCCGTATATATTAACTCCGTATTATAAAGTCCCGACCCACATTACACCATGTTATGTTAAACCTTGCCCATAAAATATTCCTAACCCTTTGTATATTAAAAACACCCATAGCATAAACAATCCTTCTGCCCCGCCTATCAGATCCCCGATGAATTCCTCATATTCACCCAGCCATTAGATCACGATTGATCGAATCCAATGTCCAATATCCTTTATTGCATTCTCAATTGTCAAATCTTTAATTCCATCGAGACCTTGTGAAATGAGTTGTTTTCAGAGCCCCACTCCATACTACGTGCAAACATTTGATTCCATCGCATGCTTATGTGAAAAACCGTATACCATTTTTATGCGATGAGAAAACCACTGGGTTGTTTTCTGCCTATTATCAATACCACCCTGTCATTTTAATTTGACCCCGTGCATTAATGTTTAACCATTGCTGGTTAAAAAGTATAAAGCCACCCTTTTAAATATTTTCACCATTATATTCAATATTTCCACGAAGAAAGAGCTATTGTCGACCTATTCCTAAGAAAAATATCACTGTGCCGAATTGTTACCAAGCCATTTCAACCAAAATTAAAACCTCTTACTGATAAAGACACTGCAGAACCTATTTAAAACATTATAAAGACCATTGAAGCCCCAACGAGGCCTCCACTGCCTCCAAAACCTCATCTGCAAAAAAAAATTACCCCTTCGAGGTATTCCTCAGTGCAAAGGCCTGTTCTAAAGCGAATAAACTAATTATTTGATCAATTGAAGCTTTGCATTCCATAGAAAGCTAGTTTTTCCTTTAAAAACCCTTTCTACAGACAATAATAATATTTCCACAATATTTTTAAGGGTCTGATCCTATTTCTTGAACTAGAGAGTAATTAATTGAATAAAATAAACAAACTATGGCTTCCCAAGGTATTGTAATAGTCAATCCCCTACAACCTCCTATTGTAGATGTGGAACATACGCCTATTGCAGACAGAGACTTCAAAATTAGTGACCTTATCATTAATTTCAACCTTCATCAGCTCCACTTCTGGAGCCATGATAAATTCATGGATCAAGCTGATGAAATTCATATGTGGGGATCAACGTTTCCCAAATATGTCCTCCCATAGACTTTCTAGTTCCCAGAGATCATCATATTATGTCAAGTTAACCATATGCTTGATAAAAGAGCCCTAATAAGCCACAACAAGGAAATTTTTTTCACCATTACTGCTGAGTCAATAAACCAAATGCTTCAAATACAACCTAAGCCTGATGAAGCCCCTCAGTCAATTGAAATCCTTACTGAGTTATGCTTGAAAATTGACTTTCCAAAAAGGTTTTAGATCTTCCAAACCTTCTTTCCTTCATCAGTTGAAACCCCAAAGAGAAACCCTCACTGTGTATTCTCAATTTTCTTAGAAACAACAAGAAATACTATCACAATGTTGTCTTACATTCTAGGATATTTCAAATATGAGTTTGTAGATTCTTCCATACTAGTTTTTCTGTCCATTTTGTCCAGGACAGCCTCCATCCTTCACATTTATCTTTGCTCAGTACTTATCAGATGCTATTCATGAGCAACTTGCTGAATTTCCTGAAGAAGGTGTCTTAAAATAAGCATCAGTGTTGTTTCACATGTTATTATACTTCCAATCTGATAGGTTTGTTGTAAGCCTTGAAAAAATGGACACTAAAGGTAATACACAATCAATTGTCTCCTGGACTTCCTTATTAAGGAAAGATTCCACAGAGTTTACCTACAGCCACTTCATTGACTCATTTATTCACCCAATTGTCAATATGTTGAGCAGCAGAATTGAGCCAAGAGTCAATGAAGAAATCAAGAAGGTCTTGC
Organism: Pinus albicaulis; assembly: GCA_034641835.2. Lineage (NCBI taxonomy): Eukaryota > Viridiplantae > Streptophyta > Pinopsida > Pinales > Pinaceae > Pinus > Pinus albicaulis. Next base: position 1,257,339,786 of record CM076572.1, on the reverse strand, counting down.
AGTTATAAGAACATAATAGGACAGGAGATTGGTATCTTTACCAAAATCACACTGAGATTAGAGTTTATGGTTGTCATATAACCCCATATAAACTTCCAAAATACCTCCCAATGAGGTTATTTTCACTTTATTATATCAGGAAGATCCTTAACTATGATGAGGTGAATTCCTTGTCAGCCAAGAAGAAATCACATTTTAAGATAAAAAACCAGATTGGTCCCTTCATCTGCAATAACAGGACTGCTAGTCAACAGAAAAAAAAAGTGTCTTCTGGAATCAAAGTTCAGTGAAAGCGTCAAATGGAATTATGATCCTTTAGGAGTTATAAGAAAGCTAAGAATCAAATTGAATCTAACTCCTTTTATCCATCATTCCAAGCAAGATATTGAGGAATGCTCCAATCTGTCTGGATGGTTGGAGAATACATTGAAACAGTCAGAGAAGCAAGGTGATACTAGTTCCATCTTTCAAACTCCAGCCCCATAGGATAGGAACTCCAAAATATTTAGAGAAGAAGGATCATACTCAGCTCAAACTACCACTGAAACAAAATTCAAATTGATGTACAGGAAGAAGCCCAAATTAAATCCTTTAAATGAACAAGTTGAGACAATTGAGATAATAGATACAGATACAATGGTAAAAGACAATGCACCTCCAGTAGCTTCAGAGGAAACTCACCAGCCTTCAACATCTAACACTAAAATCATTCAAAAGTAGTATAGTGTTGAAGTTTCTTCATCAAGTAAGCTAGTAGAGAAAGAACATGATATCATGTAGAAGTACAAGGAAATTAAGCTCAGGAATGAGGCATTAAAAGCAGATACTTATGCCCAATACTGGAATCAGACACCTAGTGACCATGTTGAGATTCAACAAGATGATGAGCTTAGTGAAAAGAGTCTCCTTCTCTAAGTGGGCCCGCAGGCTATTTTTGGCGCAAGTCTATTTTTAGACTATGTCTATTTTTAGACATGATGATCATATTTCAGAAGTTGTAGGATGTTGTTTGTGGATGGTTGATCAAGTTGGAAAAATAGATGAAATTATGTTTTTAGAATATTGGGTGAAGTCTATTTATAGATCGTTAATCTAAAAGTAGATGCATGTCGATTATTATTAGCTCTTAATAATAATCAGACTCTAAACAACAACTTATTCTCTTGGAGCACTTCAGTTCAGTGCACAGATGTGGCACAGTAGTTGACAGAAGGAATTACGCTATTCCTGAGGGTTTACTGGAGCTATTGCATGGAGTAATCAGTTAGAACTCAAGTGGAAATGTTATGACAGAGTTGGAAGAAGTAGTTATGGATTTGTATTCAGTTTAACTCCGTTAGACTCAGTTGAGCTAGTTTTATCTATTCTAACTGATTGATACACTAGTGAGAGTGGAGTGACTTAATTAGTTAATTCAGTCAAAAATAATAACTCATTAATCAACTAAACAATACAACAATTAACTACAATGCATGGTAGTTTCAGTGGATACTAGTGGAGAGATAGGTGAAAGGGCAAGATAGATTATCTGTTGTGACTATAGTGATGCATTGATTGCATAAAAAACTCAGTGGAGATGCCAATAAGGATCAAGTAGTCAAGGATGGAGTAATTTGAATTCATTAAGAGCTATTCTTTAGTAGATATTGTGCAGTGGAGGCAGGCTAGCAGGTGGCATAGATCGGTGCATGGATTTGCAAGATTGGGCCTGATTAGTGTATGAAGATTGTACTGTACTGAGAGCTTGTGATAAGCTTTGTATGCTTGTATGAGATTGTCATATGATCTCCATGTTACATAATATATAGTTGGGGTTTGTATCTTCAAGCGTTCCTGGTTAAAAAATGTGTTATGTGCGATTGATAATTTTTGTTTATGCTTCACATGCGTGTGCAATTAATTTTTACACAAAAGATTAACAAGTGGAATAGATTTAGTATCTTGCATAAAGTTAAATAGTGTGATATTAGGTGGATCTTGGACATATGCATGCTTGGTGCACATAATTTCTACATGCTATCAGAGCATTTTTTATTGATGATTGCAATTGTGAAGTGACTTTGTGCTAGTGGACAATTCGAATTTGCTACAGAAGATTCTTGGTGCAGAAATCGAGTATACATTGAAATGTATTTTAACGGATTGAGATTGGAGTATGCCCTTGATGTGAGCTCGAATTAAATATTATGGAAGGATAGGATGGAGGCCGTGGTGGAGGATAATGGGCTGAAGGAGTTCATCGATAGCGATGTTCCCAAGCCGGGATCTAGCGATGTTGCATTACTTGATGCATGGAAAAAGAAGATTGCAAAGACGAGGAGGATTCTATTGGAAGGTGTGAAGGACCACATTGTGTCTAGAATTCATGGGAAAGCCACTCCATTCTTAATTTGGAAGGCTTTGATAGACTTTTTCCAAAGCAGAAGTGACCAGAGGAAGTTGGCGCTTAAAGACAAGCTTAGAAAAATAAAAATGGAGAAAGGCAATAGTATTCCAAAATACCTCATGAAGTTTTTCCACTGCAAGGATGAACTGGTAAGTGTGGGGGTTACTGTTGATGAAGAATACTTGGTGAGATTGGTTCTCCTTGGGCTTCTGAAGAGTTGGCATAGCTATGAAGACTGTGTCAATGGAAGGGAGAAACTGCCCGGATGGGAGCGACTTTCGTCAGATCTTGTGCAGGAGGAGATAAGGCGGGGTAACAGGGATGGATCTTCATCGAAGAATGAAGATGAAGAGAATTTTTATTTGGCTACCAATGTACGGAAAGGGAAGGGAAAGAAAAATCCTTCAAAATCCAATGCTAAAGGCAAGAAGTAGGATTTTTCCAAATTGAAGTGTTTTCACTGTCATGAGCATGGACATTTCGGCACTAACTGTCTATAGAAGAAGAAGAATAAGAAGGCTGCTAGATCTGTAGCTAGAGAGACCTTAGCATTGCAATTTGAGCTGGATTTTTCCTTGATCACATGCTTGGTTTCAAGCTGCATGGGATCGGTGTGGTATCTTAACAGTGGTGCGTCTTTCCATATGACAGGAGACAAAGAGTTGTTTAGTGACATGGAGGATAAGGACCTCCAGATGCATATAAATATGGGCGATGATGGTCGGTAAAATTCAACTAGCATTGGGACCATTACCTTTGAGAGGGAGTTTGATAATCCATTCTTCTTGAAGAATGCCATACATGTTCCAGGCCTGAAGAAGAAGTTGGTCTCGATCACAATGCTGGAAGACAGGGGTTATGACGTTATTTTTAGTGAGGTAAAAGCTTTCCTTCGACATAAAACAACAGGTCAAACCAATAATATAGGGGTTTGAACTAAGAATATCTACAAGCTAGAGGTAGATGGCTGCACTGCAATGGTAGGCAAAGGAGAAGAAGTGGTGAGCCGCGATGAGGATGAATTATGGCACGGGAGATTGGGCTATCTTTACCATGGTGCTTTGAAAATTTTGCAGCAAATTTCTATTGGACTTCCCAATGGTACTCTTGCGCAGTCAGATCCGTGCAAAGGATGTGCAATGGGTAAATTTTGGAAGACCACCTTTCATGAGAAGGAGAACCATGCTTCGGTGATCCTAGAGAGAGTTCACACAGACGTGTGTGGACCATTCTCGGTTGCTTCAACAACGAAACACGGGTATTATGTGATATTTGTTGATGAATTTTCTTTTAGATGTTGGATATTCTTCATGTAGAAGAAGAGTGAAACATTCTCAAAGTTCTGTGAGTTCAAGGCATTGGTGGAGAAGGAGTTGGGGAAGCTGGTGAAAGCTCTAAGGAGCGATAATGGTGGTGAATACATCTTTGGCGAATTCAAAGAATTTTTTAGAAAAGAAAGAATTCGAAGAGAACTCATAGTGCCTCATAACCCACAGCAGAATGGGGTCACGGAGAGAAAGAACAGAATGATCGTGGGTGCTGCATGAGCGATGTTGCATGACTAGGTCCTACCGATGCACTTGTGGGCGGAAGCATGAAACACTGCGGTTTATGTGAAAAACCATTATCCTCATAGAGTACTTGGCATGAGTACACCCAAGGAAGCTTTTATTAGTAAGAAGCCTGATATTTATCATTTGAAGATTTTTGGCTCACCTATATACATTCATGTGACAAAGGGTGCCAGGAAGAAGTTGGAGCCGACTGCAGAAGTTGGGATATTTTTGGCATACACAGAAACACCCCATAACTATCATGTGTATTTTCCAAATAGTCGGATGACTGTTATGTGATGGGATATAAAATTCAATGAGGTGAAAGCCATGAAGTTATCGCTTGAGAGGGAGCTACACTTTCATGTGAAGGAGGAACTTCTTGTTCCCAAAGATGAGCCTCTGGATGTAGATCAGCCACAAGAGGAGATTCATCGAGTGGAAGAGTCCACTCATGCAGAACCAAACATCAGACAAGGCATGAAGTGCACCACAGAAGCTGAGAGACTGAAGGTAGATATGGCACAGAATGTAGGAGTTCCTACATCACAGCGTAGATAGAGACAGTCACCTGAACGATATACTGGATACATGGCTCTTATGAGCAAGTGTATTGTGACAGAGCCATATTTTTTGAAGAAGCAGCGCAGGAGCCCACATGGGTAGATGCCATGTTGGAGGAGTATGACTCCATTTTCAGAAATAGTGCTTGGGAGATTGTTCCAAGGCCGGTGGGAAAATTAGTTGTAGGATCAAGATGAATCTACAAGGTAAAGCAAGTTGCTGATGGGAGCATCGAGAAGTATAAGGCAAGATTTTTTGCCGAGGGCTTCTCACATATTGAGGGGATTGACTATGAAGAAACCTTTGCACCTATCACATGGTATTCTTCCATACAGACCATCCTTGCTCTCTCAGCACAGATGTGTTGGCACATTCATAAGATGGATGTGAAAACTGTGTTCCTTAATGGGATCATTGAGGAAGAGGTTTACATTGAGAAACCTAAAGGATTTGAGATCTTCAACAGCAAGTCCCATGTGTGCAGGCTCAAAAGAGCGTTGTATGGGTTGAAACAAGCACCCTGTGCTTGGTACACTCGGATCGACAGCTATTTCACTGGACTTGGCTTCACCAAGAGTGAGGCACATGCAAACCTATACCAGATTGTAGTTGAGGGTAAGTTTTTGATCATTTTACTTTATGTTGATGATTTTATACTAACAGGTGATGAGAAATTGATACACTCATGCAAGGCAGATCTTGCAAAGGAGTTCGAGATAAAGGATTTGGGTCTCCTCACTACAATAAAAAAAGACATTGGTGAGGGTCATGCTTGTGACGGACCTTTAAGGTCCGTCACCAATGTCACATATGGTGACAGCCCTTAAAAAAGCATCACTATAAGTCTATATAGTGATGGTCCTTTAAGGTTCGTCACCAAAGCCATTTTCAATGACACTTTTGGTGAGGATCGTTAAAGGCCCATCACTAATTCTCTCTTTGGTGACACTTATAGTGATGCACTTTTAATGACCCTCACCAATGCTCTTTTTGTTACTTTTAGTGACGGTCAAAAAATTTTCGTCACCATTGATCATTCCAATGATTTTTTGATGACCCTATATGCCTATTAATATTTTTTTTCAAAAGATAACAATTTAAGGCCATTATTGTGGAGTATTTTTTATGATATTTCCAAGGCCACAGTGGTTATAATCAGTCAATTTTTTAAGAAGTAATTACTGTGTATCATTTCCCTCAAGTAATCACTAATTTAATAGAGTTTTCCTATGCATCAACACATGATTCATATCTATTAAGTTTATTATCTATCAAATTCCCTTTAGATAAAGTTCCACTAGTGTGTATTGGAAATATATTATTTAATACCAAGCTCTGGAAATTCTATTAATGAGAAAGACCTAACACTCCTCAACAATTCGGGCAAACCTTAAATTCATACTTTGTCACACATTAACATTTCTTAGCACCTCGCATGTCTTGGAACATATTTGTACCTAGAACATCTTGTCATGACACTGACGCCCAAGCACATGGTGGCATGCGCTAGCACAGCATGGAACTCTCCTAGCATGTGTTAGCATGCATGTAGTCCCTAGGATGCCCTAGAACACCTTGGTTGAATGCATTGACCTACATTATCACTTGGCACACAATGCCAGTTGGCATGTATTCGAACCTATTATTAGTGTGACTAGCATGCCCCTTTTGAAAAAGATAAATTCTTGACTGATTAACACTCTTATGTGTTCATTTCCTTACATTTTAGCTTGGTTCTTCCTTTTGTTGCCTTGACACTTCTTGACACATATTGACATACCCTGGCACCCTGGACATCCTTAGCACCTGGAATGTATTGGCATATCTTGGCACTATTTGGAACACATAATTAGCACACCCTGGAAATCCCTAGCACACTTTGGCACTTCTTTACATGCCTTGATATTCCCTAGCATGCCTTACCAATGCTTAGCATACCTTGTTACTCCCTCCTTGGCATGATAGCTAGCACTCATTAACATTAGTCCTTGGCACACGTTCCTCATATTCACTAAATTCCATGAATTTTTACCTAGTGCTCCCTTAATGTTTTTTCCTATTACTCCTTAACACTCCTAAGCTTGCATTAGCACTCTCTAGGACACCTTAGCAGTCTTCAACATGCCATTCCACTTCATAGCATACATAACAGTCCTTGACACATATTGGCGCTTGGAACGTGTTGGTTCTTGGAAAGTCTTAGCATGTATGGAACACGTTGAGATGCCTTGGTATGATTTTGCATGGTTTAACATTAAATTTATTTTAGATCAATTTTTGGAAAGTAGATGAGAAGCAACAAAGGAAGACTTGGCACATAGAATGCACTAAGACTTTTCACTTGGTACCTATTGGCACCTAGTGCTGGTGTGCCTAGCATGCCTCTCTTAGAAAAGGTAAATTGATGACTAATTAACCCTCTTATGTGTTCATTTCCTTGTAGTTTAACTTTATTCTCCCTTTTGTTGCCTTGACAATCCCTGGCACGCATATTTGACACACCCTTGCACATATTGGCATGCCTTATCACTTGGCACATATTATCATGTTTGACATGCCTTCGCACTATCTGGCACATCTTAGCATTCCATAGCATGCCTTGGCACTCATGTCCTCACAACTAGACTTTACAATTTTTCTTGACTTGGGAACCCAATCAAGTCCTTGGCTACTGTAGTTCATGTGAAAACATTGTCCTACTTCAACCCCAAAAACTTGACCAATTGCACCTACTACAAGTAGATTGTGCCTTGTTCACCTAAGAACTGCCTATAACTCATCTTATGCCACTCATGTCAAATCTCAACTTGTCCCACTTAAATATTTACCAAGACAAGGATCACATGATCTAGCCATGGCCCTAAAACAACTAAGCAACATGGATTACACAGGCAATATTTCACATGTATGTTTAGTTCATATAAACAATAGAACATTAACTGAGAGTTTGCAACAACCACAAGATTCACAAGGCACACAAGATATAAGCGAACAAAAGCTGTGTGCCCCAAAACTTATACACAACAATGTACAATATGCAATTATCGAGAAGAGTTTAAAACATGATATGTAGCCAAAGTGTGCCACATCTCATATAAAAAAATAAATAAAGGAAAAACAATGTTGTGCCTAGCACAAAGTGATCTCCCTTTGTCTAAAACTTCTATGGCGAGCCCCTTATAACAACCATAGGCTTGCCTCCTATAAATCCTATTCTAAACTTCTCCTAACACACTTCGTCCTTAGCACATTTGAATTTGCTAACACTCCCTTGCACACACTCTTATTTTCTCCATTCCATCCATTTTGACCTAGTTATCCCTTGATATGCCCCAACACTCCCTAACACTCTAGTTCAGCATGCATTGACATTTTCTGACACATGTTAGTATGAATTTCCATTCCTTTGCATTCCCTGACCATCCCTAGCTATCATGCCCTCACAACTACCCTTAATATTCGACTTGGGAACCCAACTAATCCCTCGCTTGACTACAAGAGCTTGACCAAGTTATAGTTACTACAACTAGACAATATTGTTGAATTGTGTAGCTTGGGAGGTACTCCACAAGCCTAGTGAGATGGCTTTGTGTGAGTTTGGTCAAAAAAGGCTTTGTGGGAATAAAAGCAAAGAAAAGGGATTTTGGACCCAATATGGGGTTTAAAATCTAAAAGAAAATTAACATTTCCTAAGGTCTAAGTGGATAAAACCCATAAGTTCTAGAGGGTTCCTAAGAGGTCTAGGAAAAACTATTTAAGGAGTCCTTAGGATGATGGAAATAACATCAAGTGAGAAGGAGCTCATTTGATAAGGGAGCGAAGAGACATGTAGTCCTAAACAGGCCATGATAATTAACATGTATAGCATTCATTATGATGCCTCAATATGCTTTGGCCTGGTTTAATATTAAAGTTATTTGAGATCAGTTATTGGAAAGTAGAAGAGAAGTAACAGAGGATGATTTGGCACTTAGAATGCACTAACACTTGGCACTTGACACTCATTTCCAGCTAGTGTTTATGTGCATTGAATTTCCCTCTTGGAAAATGTAAATTGATGACTTATTAACCCTATGATGTGTTCATTTCTTCGTATTTTAACTTGTTTCTCCTTTTCTTTTCCTCGATGGCCCCTGGCATGTATTTTCACACCATTGCAGATATTGGCATGCCTTAGCACTTGACACATCTTAGCATATTTTACATGCCTTCGAACTATCTGGCACATGTTAGCATTCCCTATCACGCCTTGGCACACATGCACTCACAAATATCCTTACATTTTTCATGACTTGGGAACCCAATCAAGTCCTTAGCTACTCCAGTTCATGTGACATTGGTTTGCTTTAGCTGTAACAACTTTTTCAATTGCACCTACTACAGGTAAATTGTGCCTTGTTCACCTAAGAACTTCCTATACCTCATCTTAGGCTAGTCATGTCCAAGCTGAAATTTTCCCACTTAAGAACTTACCAAGACAAGGATCACATCTGGCCATGGCCATAAAACAACTAGGAAACATAGCTTACATAGGAAATATTTCACATGTATGTCTAGTTCATATAAACAGTAGAGAATTAACTGAGAGTTTGCAAGAACCACAGGATACACAAGACACACAAGATATAGGTGTTACACGGCATTTTTTCACTGTCCCTGCAATCCCCTTCTCGCCCATTGGAGGGTCATTTATGTGACCAATAATTAGTGATGTGCCTTGCAAAAACCATCATTGTGCCCCTTTACATGAGAGTAACATTCCTCCTATTGATAATTCCCTGAGCAGAGACTCAAAAACCCTTGTTTTTGCCTTGGCGCGGGTAATCAATTATGCCCTCACGCCGAAGAGGAAGATTAACACTAGACCCCGCGCCAGTTGGTGCTCTGTCCTAGTTTTCCACCTGCGCCAAGTTGTTTATGTAATGTTTTTTAAAAATAAAGCCAGAGATTCCACTCCAACCACCTCGAGGATGAGTCATTGGGAGTGGTTGAACTGATAAACCATGGACTACCTCCTTTAGGTTTATGGTTTCCACCTCTTATGGGAACTCCCTAAAGGATAGGCTCCCCTCCCATCTTTGTAGGGATCATAACCTCCTCCTTTTCCTCTATAAAAGAAGCTATATCTCTTAGTACAAGCTAGCTGAACTTGGAGAATTAGACATATTATCTAAATTACTAGAGAAGATAGAATAAGAAGGAATTAGGTTGAGAAAGCTTGAGTCTATGACTTCTGAGAGAGCTTGAGTCCATGCCTTCATCTCGTCTAAATTCCTTGATGAGAATCTGAGATGCGCTTCACCTGAACCCCACTAGAGGAGACTGCGACGTCAAAGCATCAGTTGTAACTCTTCCTTTTATTCATTTATATACATGACTATTTTTTGGTTCCACCGTTGTGTTATGATGTTTGTTTAATGCAATATGTTTAGCACTCTTTGATTAGTTAATAGTTATGAATGAATTTTTTTTAGCTTGTATGTTGCTCTTGTTTCTTGTTCTATGTGCAAGTATCCAAGCATAATGGCAAAATGATTGTGACTTGCTGAGGTAGGAGCAAGAGGCCACCACCACTACAGCAACAATGATAGAGTTGGATTCCAGGTAGGTCAATATACCATGTCCCTTGTTCATTCAATAATTAGGAAGCAACACTTTAGTGTGTCCCTTTGTTTCTATACCCACTCTAGGGCTAGAGGGATCGCCTCTATCCGCAGAGAGGATTTACCTGCATAAAAAATTGGCAACTCCATTAGGGATCGAACCCAGAATCTCTGGTTTCGAAGACCAAGTCGAGTTCCTCAAAACTTATACATAACAATGTACAATATTGAATTGTCTAAAATAGTTTAAAACATGAGCATTCAGCCAAAGTGTGCCACATTTCATATAAAAATAATAAATAAAGGAAAAATAGTGTTGTAACTAACACAAATTCTCCCTTTGTTTAAAATTTCTTTGTTGAGCTTGTTTTCACTCTATAATTTAGAAGATTGGAAAAACTAAACTATAAAGCACAACATCAAATCACTTTGGAGTCCAGGATGTAGAAATTTGATAAATGATATGTTATACACCGATATTCTCCTGATCACACACTATTTTAACTTCATGTACAATATAGAATCTCTTCTACCATTGATCATTAATTTCGGAAATAAAAACAATCGCATGTGCACATTAAAACCATAAACAATCACACATATGAACACAGTATTTTATGGGAAAGATTAAAGCTGAAAACCCCCAACTATCTGTATATTATATGTCATAGAGATCATGTAACAATCATTATACAAAGCTCACAAATATATTAGTACAATCTCCTATTGCTACACACTAATCAAACCTGATCTAGCAAATCACATGCTCCAATCTCTGCCACCTGATAGCCTACCTCTACTGCGCAATCACTGCTGAAGAATGGCTCTGAATGAAATCGAATTGGTCCAGCCTTGCTCACGCAATCCTCATTGGCATCTCCAATCACTGGTTGTTGCAAATCATGCAACACTATAGTCACACTGCTCTTTCACCTACCTCTTCACTGGTCTCCACTAAAACTGTCCATGCACTATAGTTAACTGATGTATTCTTTAGTTGATTAATGAGTTAATAATTAGTGAATTAATTAATAATTAATTCACACCACTCTCACTAGTGTATCAATCAGTTAGACTAGATACAACTAGCTCAACTATGTTTAACTTAGTTAAACTGAACACAACTCCACCAACTACCTTAATAACTCCACCAAACTCTGTCACATGAGTTCTAACTGAAGTATCCATGAAATAGCTCCACTTAACCGTCAGGAATAGCGTAATTCCTTTCGTCAGCTCCTGTGCCACATCTGTGCACTTAACTGAAGTGCTCCAAGAGAATAAGATAATGTTTATAGTCCAAATATTATTAAGAGCTAATAATATTCGACATATCTATTTTTAGACTGGCAATCTAAAAATAGATTCTTCCCAATATGTCTAAAAGCAGAAGTCCATCTATTTTTTCTGACTTGACCAACCATCCACAAATAGCATCCTGCAACTCATAGAATATGATCTACATGTCTAAAAATAGACTTGCGCCAAAAATAGCCTGCAGGCCCACTTAGTGAAGGCAACTTCTTTCCACTAAGCTCATCATCTTCTTGCAATCTCAACACAGGACCTAGCCTTCCTAGACTCAGAGAGGGCTCTCTCTATTTTATGATTTAAATCGATTTAACTTGTTAGTTATACATACTGATATTAGGCTAGTTATAGTGATGGGGGTTGTTTCACTAGTAAAAAATGATGAAATTAATGACTAGGTGACTAAAAATGTTAGTCACCGCAATTATTTCAAGTGAATTACTACTAAATTTAAGGAATTTTATGTGACCGAACTAAAATTGACTAACATAAATGACTAATTTAGTCTTGGAATAAAAAATATGACTAGATAATAAGTGACTAAAATAAAAGCAACTAACTTAAATGACTAATTTAGCCTTGGAATAAAATAAAGGACTAGATAATAAGTGACTAAACTAAAAGTGACTAACTTAAACGACTAATTTAGTCTAGGGATAAAATACATGACTAGATAATAAGTGACTAAAGTAAAAGAAACTAACTAAAATGACTAATTTAGTCTAGGATTAAAATATATGACTAGATAATAAGTGAAAAAATTAATAATGATTATTGTAAATGAATATTATAGTCCAACAATAAAAATATGGCCAAATAACAAGTAAAAAAAGTATATGAATTAGTCATTTACGTTAGTAATTTTTAATTGTGTCACTCCATATATGGAAAAATGCAATTTTGGTACCGAAGTGTTACATTGCACTATAGGTGTCTCTGAATCCATTTGCAGCGTTAAAATTTAGAGACAAAGGGGTCTCTGAATTTACAGTGTTAAATTTATGAATACCCTCTTTTCTCTAAAGTTTAATAGTGCAGATGGATTCATCTACAATTAACATAATTGCACATATCATCTACAAACTTTACACTAATGCCTTCATTATAATTTTAGTAAAGGTTATAATTATATTAATTAGATAGCCAAATTAATATTAATATTAATATTTCATATTTGGCCATAAAGTTTAATTTTTAAACTTCATTGACTTATGTTAAAAGTGAGAGTTGTTTTAAATATAAGGTTAAATCTTCATATTTACATTTAATAAATAGATAAATATAACATTTCTTATGTTAAACATGTGAGTTCATTTAAACCTAGTATTAAATCATCATATTTACATTTGATAAATACTAAATAGATAAACCTAAAATATATATTTATGGACCTATTTATTAAATAGGTATGGAAATTTATTAATTTAATATGAAATTTAATTAAATTTTAAATGATGTATGAACCTTTGTTTTTTTGTAAGACAATGTTATATTCATGTAGGAAAAAAGGAGCACATACAAAACAGGTGGTCTCACCTTGACTCGGTTAGTTGACAAAAATTTGCACCAAATGAAAAAAAAAATACAGAAGAGGGGCTAGGGACATTGTCCATAAACGGTTGGCCCAGAGGCACCAAAACACATATAAAAAATAATTAAAGAACACCAAATAGCATACTATTCATCCAACGTGATGGATGCAGGGTTATCTGAGGTTGTTCCTAGATGCCATGGAGGATAGAAGTCACACTGAATATGCCCTTCAAAGTGTGCCAACCAAGTCTCCAGATTTTCTACTTTCTTAGTGAGTTGATTTTGGCCTCGCCAAACCACTACCAGTCTCTCCCAGAATTGGCACTATAAATAGTGCATTTGGTCCAATGTTTCCATCTATTCTGCATGCTCCTCATGACATAATCTCTCAGTTGTGTCCACTCTTTCCATTAGGCTGTTGATAAGTGCACGACAGCTCTCTAGGCAGAATGTTGGATATCCTGCCCCTCATTTACCTCAAATCAATCAAACCCATGATTTCCCTTGCCACCACAACCTCCTCCGCCCTGAAGACTCTGATTTTGAACCCTCAAACCCCTACCTCTGCTATTCCCCCACTTACCTACTCCACAACCCCCATGTACACCCACAATAGCGAGGTGCGCATGCCTCGTAGTCTTTACACCCTATTGTGGAGCCAACATGATTATTTCTCAGTCTTCCACCCCCACAAGGCCATGGAAGACTGGGGAGGGAGAACACCCACACCACACTGGGGGCTTCATAATTCACCAAGGTCAAGGAACCCCTGCGTGTGGAGAGTCCAGAGACCAGAACCCCCACTATAGAAAAAAAACACCACCAACGAAGGAGCCAAATTTCGTCTCCCACCACCACAGGGAAGCACAAAGACACCTCCCACTGCTAGATAAATACTTCCACCACCAGCAAAACCAAATACCATCACCCACCAAACCAACACAAGAAATTGAACAACAAACGATGACAAAGTAGCCAACGCCTAAGCGAAACATCCCCCAGGGCAGTGACTAGCCTCCAAATTCTCCACATAGAGACCACACACCAATCCACCAAACACTGTCACACCCACACTGGAGGGCATAAAATTTGGAAAAGAAACTAGTTTTCTGCCACCACCCTCAAGGTTTCCTAGACTGCAAATTCTAGCTTCCTCTCTTATCATGGAAAAATAGGCTCACCGAAAGCCAAGAAAAATGGAAACTAGTGAGCTCACTTCCCTTCAACTTCCTATCCTTAACCCAGACACAGTCAATGGCTAAGAAACCGAGCAGTAGGGACCGGTTGAACACACCTCACCAGCAAATGTGCACGACAAGCACACACAAGAACTCCCTTCATAAACCTCCCTGCGACGTTTACACTTCCTCTTCAGAGGCCACCATCAAGACCAACACCAAACCATATTTATGAGTCTAATGTTGTGCTCCATCAGCTTCCCTCACCTTATCCTTTCACCACCTCTGAACTCTAATGTGCAGTTATTTTTCACACAAATTTCCTGTTCTGTAACCAGCTCCAAAAAGAGAAGAAAAGAGATATCAACACCTTAGAAATGAGCCACTTCGAGGGGGAAACCTCCAATACATTACATAAATGAACAATTCTTGGATGACACAATTTACAAAACCTCCATTCTATATATAGGAGTCCATGGGGCCATAATGTAATCCTAGTGGGCCATAATGTAATCCTAGAAATGGGGGTTACAAGGGTACAATAATAACAATAAGAGGGTTACATTAACAAGAAGAAGGGACTATACTAGTAATATAGGGACCTAACATGCCCCTCTCCTTCAAAAAAGGGTTGTCCTCAACGCTTGAGTAGCTCTGGGTGCTTCTATATAAAATTTTCATCCTCCCATGTAGAATCTTTAGTGGGTAAGTTCTTCCACTTGATGAGATACTCTGAAATTGATCGATTCCGTAGTTGTCGAGTTCTTATTTCCGTGACCGCTTCAGGTTCCAATATGATTTTTCCTTCCTCATCAAGTTCTGGAAATATTGTTTGAACTGGAAGATTTTCACCTATAACCTTCTTTAAGCATGAAACATGGAAAACTGGATGTACTCGCGAAGAAGCATGAAGCTCAAATTTGTATGCCATAGTACCAATCTTTTGCAATACCTTGTAAGGACCATAGTACTTTGGCGATAATTTATTATCCTTCTTAGCTTGCTTGAGGGACATTTGTTTGTATGGTTGTAGCCGTAAAATACCCAATCTCCTACATCAAAACTTCTCTCGCTGCGATGTTGATCTGCCTGTTGTTTCATTCGATTTTGTGCCAAATTCGGGTTATCCTTTAAGAGTTGGAGAACTTCTTGCTGATGCTCGATGTGATCTTCCACTGCTTGAACCTTCGAATTTTCTCTTAAATATGATGTGATTGATGGTGGATGATATCCATAAAGTGCCATAAATGGGGTCATTTTTGCTGCAGTATGGAAGGAAGTGTTATACCACCATTCAGCAAGAGGTAACCACTTGACCCATTGTGTTTGTTTATCAGATAAAAAACAACGAAGATATCCTTCCAAACATCTATTTACTATCTCAGTTTGACCATCAGATTGAGGATGATAAGATGAGCTATGAGCTAATTGAGTACCCAAACAAGAAAATAACTCTATCCAAAAATTTCCCGTAAAAATCGGATCTCTGTCGCTCACAATAACCCTTGGGCTTCCATGTAGCTTTTGAATTCTTTCCACAAATGTAGTAGCAACTGTACTTGCTTTAAATGGATGATATAATGCACAAAAGTGTGCATACATGGTAAGTCTATCAACTACCACCATGATGACATTATTTCCTTTGGACTTAGGTAAACCTGTGATAAAATCCATTGAAATCTCCTCCCAACATTGAATTGGAATGGATAAAGGTTGTAGAAGTCCCGGGGTCTTAATTGTCTCCACTTTATTCTGCTGGCAAACAAAACATTCCGCCACAAACTTTTGAATATCAGATTTAAGGCCATCCCAAAAAAATTCTTTCTTCACCCTGTGGTAAGTTTTTAGAAATCCTGAGTGTCCTCCTAAACGAGAAGTGTGCAATTCCATAAGAATCTTTTGTTTTAGTTGGGAATTCTTACAAAGATATAAGCGATCTTTGTACCATAAGGAATCATTTTTCCAACTAAATGTATCAGATGTACTAGGATCTTGCTGCAACTTTTGAATGAGTGTCCATACATCTTTTTCCTTCTTCCATTCATCTCTTGCTTCAGTTATCCAATCTGGTTGGATAATAGAAATGGCATAAAGCAATGTTTCCACCTCTTCATTCTTTCTTGAGAGTGCATCTGCAACAACATTAAGCTTTCCTTTTTTGTAGATTATTTCAAAGTCATAACCTAAGATCTTTGTGACCCATTTTTGCTGCTCTTCTGAAGATAGTCTTTGTTCCAAAAAGTGTTTAAGACTATCATGATCAGTTTTTACCTTGAAGTGTCTTCCCATTAGGTAAGTTCGCCATTTCTTTAGTGCATACAATATTGCTAACATTTCCTTCTCATAAATAGGTTTTTGTAAATACTTTCCTTTGATTGGACGACTTTCAAAAGCAATGGGTCTTCCTTCTTGCATTAAAACAACACCAATTCCATTTCCTGAGGCATCACATTCCATAATAAAGGTTTTTGTGAAGTCTGGCGTAGCTAAGACCGGTGCTAGACACATTGCCTCTTTAAGATGTTCAAAGGCCTTAGTTGCTTCAGGAGTCCATGAAAATGCATCTTTCTTCAATAATGTTGTTAGAGGTGCTGCTATTCTCCCATAATTCCTAACAAACTTGCGATAATAGCCTGTTAACCCGAGAAATCCTCGCAACTGCTTTATTGTCTTGGGGACTTTCCATTCCTTAATGGCTTTAATTTTGTTAGGGTCTACTTTAACACCCTCGTGAGATATAATATGACCCGGATATTCCACCTCTTGTACTCCAAAGAAACATTTGGATGTTTTTGCATATAATTGTTTCTCCTGCAATAGTTTGAGCACCCTGTCAACATGTTGAACATGATCCTTCCAAGACCCGCTGTAGATTAGTATATCATCAAAAAATACTAGCACAAATTTTCTAAGGAAGAGTTTGAAAATGGAATTCATCAACCCTTGAAATGTAGAAGGTGCATTGGTAAGGCCAAAAGGCATGACCAAAAATTCATAATGACCCTCATGAGTTTGAAATGTTTTTTTTGGAATATCTTCAGTCTTCATTCTAATTTGATGATATCCCGAACGAAGATCCAACTTGGTAAAATAAATTGCTCCATGTAATTCATCCAATAATTCATCAATCACAGGAATGGGAAATTTGTCTTTAATGGTGAGCTTATTGAGCTCCCTATAATCCGGACACAGTCGCCATGATCCATCCTTCTTGTGTACCAACACTACAGGAGCAGAGAAAGAACTTTGACTGGGTTGAATTATACCCGCCTCTAACATTTCTGCAATCATACGTTCAATTTCGCTCTTTTTGGAAGTAAGGATATCTATAAGGCCTGATGTTTGGAGGAACACTTCCTGGAATCAAATGAATAGCATGATCATGATCACGAATAGGTGGGAGTCCTTTGGGAGTTTCAAACACCTTGGAATGATTGTCCAAGACTTGTTGGAGATCTGCAGAAATAGATGATTTTGATGTAGGAACTTCTAGTGAGCATAATTGTGCAATTACGCCTCGTTGTTCTTTCTTTATAAGCTTTGTCATGCCATTAGAGCTTATTATCCTTCCCGGATTCCCTTCAATACCCTGTAATTCGACTTCCTTTCCTTCTGAAAAAAATTTCAAGAAAAGTTCTTGAAAATTAAAAGCTACCGTCCCTAATGATTGTAACCATTGTACTCCTAGTACAACATCAGCACCTCCCATAGGAATGGAAAGCATTGGACTAGTCAACACATATTCCCCCATGGTTAGCTTGATGTTATTGCATTTTCCAGAGCAATTTATAGTTCCTCCATTTGCAACCATCACTTAACATTCTGGTGCTGGGTATAGGAAACAATTTAATTCCTTGGCTACCTTACAATGAATAAAATTATGGGTGCTACCTGAATCAATCAACACTATTACCTTTTTCTTCTTGATATGTCCTTCTATCTTGAGATTTTGAGGAGTGGTAATTCTTGCCAGTGCATTACACAATATGGTCGGATTCATTTCTTCCTCTTCTAGGGCTGGTTCCTGGTGTATATCCTCTTCTTGTTCATTCTCTTCTTCCTCTTCACAATCTATGTAAAACAATTTCTTCTCAGCACACTTATGACCTTTAGTGTATTTGCTATCACAACTGTAGCAAAGCCCTTTTGCTCTTTTTTCTTCCAATTGTTGTGGTGTCAACCTTGTAGGTTGTGGAAATCTAGATGTAGCCACACTTCCTTCTTTATAAAATTGAGTAGTAGACTTCCTTGTTGCCATAATTTTACATTCAACTTTTCTTGCCAACCTGAATGCCTTCTCTAATGAATCAGGTTCCAGAACACGAACTTCATGTTGAATGTTATCCTTTAAACTGCCTAAGAAGAGATCAATCATGTGGTCCTCTGAAATATCGGTTACCCTTATACTCAATTTTTGGAAGTCCTCAATGTGCTGCCCCACTAAACCCTTTTGTTTGAGATTTATCAATTGGGTAAAGAAGGTGTTGCTCTTTGTATCCTCATAATGTGCTATCATTTCCTCTGTAAAAATTGACCAAGTGACCATTTTTTTACGGGAGCAAAGCCATCGATACCATACAAATGTATTTTGTTCTAAATGTAAAGTTGCAATGCGTACCTTTTGTGTGTTTTGCACGTTATGGAGATCAAAATATTGCTCCATCTGTAGTATCCATGTTACAGGATCCTTTCCATCAAGCTTCCTCATATCCATTTTTGGAATATGGTGGTTCTTCCCGCCAACATTAGAGTTTATGAAATCACGATTAACATTTATTTTGTTCTCATCATGAGGTTCCTCTACCATCTTTTCACCATTAGGAAACATTTCTTGTATCAACTTGGTCAAATCTTCGATGTCTGCTTTTAGATCATTCTTCATGTTTTTCATGTTGTTTTCCATGTTGTCTTTCATGTCATCCATCTTAGCTTCCATGCCATCTTCCATGCCATCTATCTTAGATTCCATGCCTTTCCTCAAACCATCCATCTTAGTTTCCACGCCTTTCTTCAAAACTTCCATGTCATTTTTTGTTGCTCTTTGTGAGAGCGAGATTTGTTGCACTTGCTCTTGTAATTTTGATCTGTCATGTTGCCATTATTCCTCTTCATGAGTCATAGTAGAGCTTTCCAAAGGCTTAATGGGTGTTGAATTATTTTTAGGGGCCATTTTATACTTCAATATTGATATCTATTCTACAATAGGCCCTTTCAATCAATTCAAATTGATTCTTCAAACAAGACTTATGCAATTCGGAAAAAAAATACACACCTTTTACTTGCTTTGAGGAGTTTGATATTGAAATTGTATTATCTCCGTTATTTCGGATCTTTAATATCTGAAATTCAGCACTGAAGTAGCCCTCTGAATTCTCTTTTGAATGCCACAGGTCTGACCTGATTTGGATTCTCCAAGACAAAGTTGTGTCCAATCTCCCACAATGACCTAATTATGGACTGGTTCAGTAGAGCGAATTTGTACGACTTGCCACGTGTCACTGTTTTGTCCTTTGTATCTGAAATTGATAGCCAAGAAACTTCAGTCTGTGTACTTGCGACCACTTTTTATGGCACTTCAATCCGATGCCCAGAGAGAGAGTTATTGAACTTTTCCCACGATCACCTCTTTGAGATGCAATTCAGGAGCCTGAAAAAGCACTACCTTCCACAGATCATATCTCCAAAAATATTGCGAACCAAGCTCTGAAATTTTTTGACGAATTTCCTCAGGATTTCAGCTTCGCACCATATGAATTTCAGATTCTGAACCTTCGTAGAAAAACATTTATAGCGCAAATTCCACGATGACCTGTTTAGGAGCCTGAACAAATACCTGACTTCCACAGATCATATCTCCGAAATTATTGCGAACCAAACTCTGAAATTTTTATACAAGCTTCCTCAGGATTTTTTCTTCGCACCCTAAAAATTTCAGCTTCTGAAACTTCGTAGAAAAACAGTTATAGCGAAAATTCCACGATGACCTGTTTGGAGCAGCGAAACCCTAGAATCCAAAGCTCTGATACCAAATGTTGTGTAACCAGCTCCAAAAGAGAAGAAAAGAGATATCAACGCCTTAGAAATGAGCCACTTCGAGGGGGAAACCTCCAATACATTACATAAATGAACAATTCTTGGATGATACAATTTACAAAACCTCCATTCTATATATAGGAGTCCATGGGGCCATAATGTAATCCTAGTGGGCCATAATGTAATCCTAGAAATGGGGGTTACAAGGGTACAATAATAACAATAAGGGGGTTACATTAACAACAAGAAGGGACTATACTAGTAATATACGGACCTAACATTTCCAACGTGAAGCCAATAACTCTCTCGCTGCATGCATTATGGTGAAGGGACCAGGAGTACCATCCCTCACCCTCGCTCCACTTATATTTACTTATGCGAGATGCCTTCCACATGTTTCTCAAACCTCACCCCCATTGGGGAGTATTGTACGAACCTTCATTAATTAAGTTATTAACCTTAATTAGTTCTTTTAATGGTGTATGAACTTTTATTAATTGTTTGATACGAAACTTGGTTAATTTTTAATGGTATTATGAACTTTTCTTAATTGTTTAGGTAGGAACTTTATTTAATTTTTTAGTAATATATAAACCTTTATTAATGGTTATAAATATGTAATTCAAAATATTTAAGTATGGTTTATTGTGTAATAATGGATAAATATGTTTAGTTTTATCAATTCTATGAGAATTGTACCAATGAATATATTTATTTCATTTAATACATAATTTACATGATTATATCAAATTAATATTTAAATAAAACAATATTATTTGTTTTATATTTGATTAATACTCAAAGTATTAAATCTCTTTTTGCAAAAGAGCTCCCCTCAAGTCATGCATAGTGGGGACTTTGAAGCCTTTTCCTGTAGCTATAATAGAGTCCCGCATAGATTTGTAATAAGGTGAGAGAGAAACATTAAATGGGATATCTGCATCATACCACCATCTAGCAACGTATTGAAAAGAAGATTCTTTGCACAATTACAAGACATGCCATATAACCTTCAATGATGGAGAGCTTGACCTTCACATTTTTGTTTGACAGGTCAAATTTCCTGATGGGGGAGATGGTGAAGGGGGTTTATTAGCATATATGGCAGCACTAATGAACCCTAATTTTGGAGGAAATAATGGGAAGAAGGATCCTTTTGGAGGACCGACGACTTTGGTACATTGACAGAGGAAGCCAAATATGTATTAGCCAATGTCTCCATAATTCCATTTCTCTGTCGAGATTTATTCATCAAATATTCATAATGTCCCTTAACTAGACATGGTGCCAGGTTTTTGTCGACTAGAGACAAGATAAGAACCCCTACACTTTCGCCATTTTAGAGCTCGAAGGTGTGGTGGAGACAAGATCAAAAACCCTGCAACATCACAATCTCGGAGCTTGAAGGCATGACTTGCAATAATGAGAGGGTTTTCAAGCTTAGCACCGTGGGATTTGGCCTCGACAGAACAATTTTGCCTTTTATTTTCAACTGCACCAATTTAGACTCCGTCAACTTGATGGAAAACTGTTTGACTGGCGAGATACCAATGAAGCTCCAATATATGGTCAATGCAATCTAATTCCCTTGTCATGAATCCTATGTGCTTATGTAAATTTCAAAGATCTCCATGATAACAATATCACGGGAAAAGGTGGCGGACATTGGACATTCAAAAACTAGATCCAAAGGTAGTTTTGGACCTTGGGTACCTTGATCTTGAATACTTTAGAAGGTAGCAACTGATAGATAAATCTGATGTGTGTTCTTTCGGAGTAGTGTTACTGGAGTTCTTGTGTGAAGGGAAAAACTTAATCCTATCTTTCCTTGAGAACAATTAAATATAGAAGAGTGGGAAATGCACTAGCAGAAAAAGGGCAAGCTTGAAAAAAACATTGACCTTCACCTTGTTGGGACCATCAACTCTGGTTCTTTGAAATTGTTTAGGGAGACTACCAAAAACTTATTGGAAGAGATGGGCTTCGACAGGCCTTCCATGGGAGATGTTCTATGGAACCTGGAATATGCATTTCAAATCCATGAGATATCCATGCAAAATGATCTAGATGAGAATAGTACAAATAATATTGCAAATGTTCCTTTGTGCTACCCATATTCTCAGCCTTTTGGTCCAAGTTTAGTGTGACTTCAAGTCTTCTACGAAAGTTCTCAATGTATAGATTTGATTAATGGGCATGTGGAATTTTGGAGTTCTCAACATCCCACAGAGGGATAGTTGTGAGAATTTACCTATTGTTCATAACATGTTCTTCAGTGGATATGACACATAGGGGATCCATACATTGGTGCAAGAGTTTCTTAACTCAAGATTTTTGCACAAGATTTAGGGAAAAGTGAACACACAACACTAGTGGATTTGGTTTGGGAGGAGAGCTACAAGTATGTAGAAGAGATTGAGGGTGCATAAATTATGTTCCTTTTTGCTGTCAAGGGCCTGTGACTTTTTATACTAGTGTTATTGGATGAGGTGTTGGTGGAAGTGATGATGATTTAGAAGATGCAACCATAAGCATTGTGTTCTCACAATTGGAGAATCCTCGTGGGAGGTGATCACAAAACAAGACTCCTTTTCCATGTTCCAAATTTACCCAATTATCACATGCAGAGAGAACATTGGTGAATGTGAAATGGTTAGGTTTGGTACTTGTTTTTTTCATATCACATTAAAAATCCAACACCTCGTTGTAAAATCCTCTCCTCGTATAATCAACCACCATTACAGACGATTACACCACATTTTGGTTAGAAATTCAGTGAGATAAGTAGGGTGCCCCTATCTCCCATCTCCTTATAGATTAATTTGGTCACATAATATTTCTTCTATGATACTAGTTCCTCTCTCTTAAGTCCTATCTGTCATCCTTCTTCTCTCTCCCTTTCTCTCCTACCTCCCTCTCTCTTCCCCAATTTCAGGTGGAGCAAGAGTATAAGAGCCAAATTTCTCATGAATATGGGACACTCGAACTTAATTTTTTTTTGTAGCAGTCATGAGGTGCACTGTGGTTATTGAGACTTCATCACATGGCTATTATCTGGACTTAAATTGTGTGACAACACTGTGGCTGAGTTTGAAATTGGAGATTGAAAATACATTTGGTTTAATTTCAATAGAAATTTTCATCAATAAATGTAAAGTAATGGCTAACAAATACTAGAAACTAATAAATAGAGAAGACATGACAACAAGCAACAGTACCTACAAAATCGTTACATTGAGATGCAAAGAATAAGCAACTATTGTCCACAAATAGAGACCAATGAAACTATCATCTTAACCCCCAACCCATTAAACACTAATTCCCAACCCTAACCCATTTAACCCCCTAAACCTCTAAACCCCTAACCCATTTAACCCCTAAAACCTAAACCTCTAAACCCTTAACTACTAACCCATTTAACCCCCTAAATCCCTAAACCCCTAAATCCCTAACCCATTTAACCCCCTAAACCCTAAACCTCTAAACGCTTAACCCTTAACCCCTTAAACCTTAATTCCTGACCCCTAACCCATTTAACCCCATTAATCCTTAACCCCTAACCCCTAAAATCCTTAATTTCTAAATCCCCTAACCCCCTAAACCTCTAAACCCCTAACCCATTTAACCCCCTAAACCATAAACCTCTAACCCCTTAAACCTTAATTCCAAACCCCTAACCCATTTAACCATCTATACCCCTAACCCATTTAACCCCTTAAACCGTAAACCTCTAAACCTCTAACCCATTTAACCCCTAAAACTCTAAACCCTTAACCCTTGACCCTTAACCCATTTAACCCCCTAAACCCTAAAACTCTAAACCCTTAACCCTTAAACCCTAGTTCTCGACCCCTAACCCATCTAACCCCCTAAAACCCTAACCCATTTAACCCCCTAGCCTAACCCCATTAACCCCTAACCCCTAACCCCTAAAATCCTTAACTGCTAAATCCGCTAACCCCCTAAACCTCTAAACCCCTAACCCATTTAACCCCCTAAACCTATAACCCCTTAACCCCTTAACCCCTAACCCCTAAAATCCTTAACTGTTAAATCCCCTGACCCCCTAAACCTCTAAACCCCTAAGCCATTTAACCCCCTAAACCCTAAACCTCTAATGCTTAACTCGTAACCCCTTAAACCCTAATTCCCAACCACTAACTCATTTAACCCCTAAACCCCTAAAACCCTAACTCATTTAACCCCCTAAAACCTAACCCTGATAACCCTTAACGACCCCTAACCCCTAAAATCCTTAACTGCTAAATCCCCTAACACCCTAACCTCTAAACCCCTAACCCATTTAACCCCGTAAACCCTAAACGTCTAACCCCTTACCCCTTAACCCCTAATTCCCAACCCCTAACCCATTTAACCCCCTATACCACTAAACCCCTAACCCATTTAACCCCTTAAACCCTAAACCTATAAACCGTTAACCCTTAACCCCTTAAACCTTAATTCCCAACCCCTAACCCATTTAACCCCCTAAACCCCTAAAACCCTAACCCATTTAACCCCATTAAACCATAAAAATCTAAACCCTTAAACCCCTAAACCCCTAAATTGTTAAAGCTAAACCCATAACCCATTAACCCCTAAAATCCTTAACTGCTAAATCCCCTAACCCATAAGCCCCTAATCCCTAATCCCTTAACCACTAAATAATTATTCACCTAACCCCTAACTGCGCCTAAATCCCCTAACCCCTAAGCCCCTAATCCCTAATCCCTAATCCCTTAACCGCCAACTCATTATTCCCCTAACCCCTAAATGCGCATAAATCCCCTAACCCATAACCCCCAATCCCTAACCCCTTAACCACTAACTCATTATTCCCCTAGCCCTTAAATGCGCCTAAATCCCCTAAACCCCCAATCCCTAACCCCTTAACCACTAACTCATTATTCCCCTAACCCCTAAACCCTAAACCTCTAACCCCTAAGCCCCTAATCCCCTAACCCCTAAGCCTCTAATACTTAATCCCTTAACCACTAAATTATTATTCCCCTAACCCTTATAACAATCCTTAAAACCCTTTGGGATTAACCATTCCAAACAAGATTAGGTCTAGTTGGGACCTACGACCTGGTTAATTCCCCCTTGTTGGAAAGGTGAAATACCATGAGCAAAACCATGTGTTGTAAAAACCTCTCCTAAATTTACTATTTTATCTCAATTTTATTTCAATAATTAATTAGTTAATTTCTTTAAAAACTCTTCTCGATAAATCACATAATCTTTTTAAGGTCAAACGCCTTTCAAACCACTCATTGTATAGTTCATCATCAATGTTTTTAAAATAAATTTTTTAGAATGAAATTGAATTGATTTTGGAACTTCTTTTTAAATCAATTGTTGATATTACAAAGAATCACGAGTGTGCTCAACAGCCATCAAACAATAATGAGTATGATATTAAAAAAATATTTGGAAAGCATAATATTAAAATGAGGTTTAAAAATGATGTTTGGAATGAAACAATAATGGATATGATATTAAAAATGATATTTAGAAAGCATAATATTAAAAATGTCATTTGGAAAAATGGAAAGAGGGAGTATTCATTTTTCGTTTAAATTTTAGACATGAGTTAAAATAGCATTTCTCCCGCCCAAAACACATCACTTTGTTTTTATCATCTCTGGCTGGTAGTGATTAGGGATTTTGTTATGGGTTTTGTTCTTGCAACTGGGTTATTGCAATTCATTATGGGTGCATTTAAATCTCCTCCTTCACTGCCTGTGTGTACTTATCGTTGAAGCTGCATTTGATAAATCGAAACAGACTGGTGATGGTAAGAGATGGTATTAACATTAATGGCAAGCATTCTCACAGTCGTCCCATAGACGAAGATAGCAGGACTGGCCATGGCATCATTTTTCAAGTAAAATATATGAATTTAATCTATGAATTTTATTATAATACATAGCATTTCCATCCTCACGTATCTGATATCGCCTTTGAATAAAACATAAACCACAAGGTATTTCAATTTTAATCCTGTAACAATATATTCAGAAAATACAAATTGGCATCATCCATATTCATTTCTACTAAATATAAAAGATTTGTCTATTGATGAAGTTGACAAATATATATCTGTTGCCTGAAAAGGTTATATTACTGGTAAAAGTCAAAGTCTGTGTGTGGTTTTTTAACATTGGCTCTGTAACCCTTCTCAAAATCCTTTGGGAGAATAACATAGTGGTCTTTCCACATTGCATGCATACCAAATTTTTCACAAATTGCAGTTATCTCTGCAGCACTAATTTTATCAGGCTGAGATACAGTCTTCAAGGTCTACCTCGTCACTGAGGTTCATTTTCGCTGTACAAACCTGGAAAACAAGATGTTTCTGCCTTCTATTAGGCAGAGGAAACTCAATTTTCCTATCAGTTCTTCTAGGACGCAGAAGTACGGGCTGCAGTGTATTTGCTCTATAGGTCAAAATCCTTTGGGAGAATGTCCACCAGGGCGTTCGAATGTCGATGAAGGACTACCAAGGTGAAGGGCTTGAGGAGCTCCCTGTTGATTGTGCTCAAAATCCTCACATAATAGTTTGATCCCGTTGTTGAACCCACTATTCCGCTGTTCCGTTCAACCATCTCCATGAACTTCCCAATCACCAGAGGCACCTACTGGATCTCCTTCACCTCCTCCTAGGCTCTCAACAGTTCTCTCTTTAGATTTTTTTTCTCGTCTTTCACGTATTCTTCTTGAATGTCGATGAACTCCATCTCTCTCTCTAGCGATTTCAATATGTTGTACGTATTTTCTTTGTCCATATCGGAATGGGAATGGGGATGGGGAGGAGGAATACTCATCTCTATATTTCCCGTTGGACCCTCGGCCAAGATTTAGCACCACGGTCGATGCAGCCATTGCTGCCTTACCTTTCCTTTCCCCTCGCAAAAACCAGAACAGAGCCAAGGCTTTCTTCACTGAAAGGAATGTGTTAGATAAAATCTAATACATTAATGTATCATATGCTTCAGAAATAAGTTTTAATTTTTATTTATTGTGATGTAGATCTGAAGCCTGGAAGGGAAGAAGTTGCAGGTCTGAGCAATAGGCTATGGTTTTTCTATTGCACGAATCTGGTTTTCCCAAATGTATTTAGTTTACATATCCCTCTTCTGTAATATTGTCTCATTTTCCTCTTATGTGTGTTGTTATTCATTGTTCTCTGTCCAATCTCTTTATTGTTTATTTATTTCTCATCATTTGTTGTCTTCCATAATGCCGCAACAATCTTCATCCAAAAGAGAAAATGTTTCTTGCCCAAGACTTTTGTGATAAGTCATAAAAAGCACAAAATTTTGAAACAATAATTTTGTAAGGAAAATGGTGGAATTAAACTTTGTTTGGCCTTCCTGCTGAGGTGATTTAACTAAGTCGTGAGTCCAACTCTCTTCCAGCATGCCATACTTGTTGGCAGCAAGTGAGTTCTGCAAGTACTTGTAGGTCAAACCCTGACCCCTGAATAAATTGTGGGAAATTTACATGCCTGAGAGTCCAAATCAGAGGTGGATGGAGAAATGTTAAGTGTCTCCAATTTTTTTGACCTGCAGGATCACAGATCTTCAAGTTTGCTCTTTCATAGTATCATGTGAAAGCATATGACAAATTCATTACTGACAATAAGGAGCAGAAACTTAAAATATGAGAGGAACACAAGAGATTTACGTGTATGTATCAAAATTAAGATGATCTGGCCTCTATGGATAGTAGTGACCAAAAAATGGTGCAAGAATCCAAAGTTTGCATCACGGTGTTCAAAAATCCCATTATTAATTTTTTTCTATAAAGTGAAGAACATAATAAAGAAAAGAAAGCAAATTGCAACAGTTAATGCTGGTTGCAAGACTATAACATAAGGTCTCAGGCGGCTTTCTGATAATGAGGGAAATATGTCGCCACAATACAATTGGTGTGGATAGATGGTTAATAAGCCGATGCATGGTTTGAGTATTGCTAGGAGAACGACTAATGGATGTGATAACATAAATCTGGAGTGCACTATGTAAATATATTTCTTAGAGAAATAATTTTGAGAAAATATGGTAATGATCACATGCTTATGTATCCACAATATATTTTATGTCCATTGTATTTATTTCCGTAGATATTGTCCCAGGGAAAAGAGAAAAAAAGTTCATTAATGAATATAAATCATTTAATAGCGAAGATAAAGTTCTTAAAGACACCAAGGGGACAAATTGATAGTATCATCATTAATATGAACATGGCAGATGGAATGACAAGGCAACATCAGTGACATGATCAACCAGCAAAATTCGAGGTGTTGACTTGATTTAATGAAAAAATTATATTACCACTAAAATGTAATACCTTCACAATCTAATGAACCATTATAAGAATATTCCCTTTTTAAAAATATAAAGAATGTTTAGAATTCTAAAATTAGTGGAATCTACTAGGGTTTCTGTCCATTCATCCACCAACAATTTATCATGCATTCCTGAAACTATTATTACATATTGCCTCAATAACTATTGTGCCTAGCTTCTTTTTGGAAGAGAACCATACTATCCTTCAAACTTCATAGACACATCTTTCGGTGTTGTGAACATGGCTGTAATCATTGGATTCAATCCAGAGGTCTGAGCCATACAATCCTGTAAACCTCATAGACACATCTTTTGGTGTTGTGGACATGATTATAATCATTTTATTCAATCTAGAGGTCTGAGAATTGCAAGGTCATGTCAGATTATTTACCAACCTTACTAAATATTTAAAACTCTTGTTTCCTTCAAACATCTTTGAATGATTTTTATTTCCAGAAATAGGCTTGTACTTGTCTTTGAAAACCAATACTCTGCAACCTGTGTCTGTATTCTTGTACTTCACAGTCAAGAGCAGAAATTTCCTCATCTTTCCTATGTATAAGATCTTCAAAATATGCCAAAGATTCCCGATCGTGAGCAAGCTTTTCCTCAGCCAATCTTTTGTACTGATTGGCCTCTAGACACACAGCAAATTTTTCTTATTGAAGCCGCAAAATCATTGCCAATGTTTCATTTGTTGCAATAGACAAAATATTTCTCTCCTCTAATTCCGTATAAAGGTCATGTAAAGCCTGATGTTGGCTACAAAGAGCCTCTCTTAAAGCAATAACTTCATTTTCAACCTCTCTCATATGAGAATGGATTCCAGTTTCTCTATCAGCCATGTTTCGAGTAGCTCCTTTTTTCTTCATGAACGTTTTCTTTGGGCAATATCATTGACAACAGAACTGAATGAAGAACATTGTGCATTGCTGCATAAGGAGTTGAACTCTTATTTTTCCTCGGTCAACCGAAAAGGACTATAAGTTCTACTCTGAGTTTGTTCATTTGATGTTCCTAATAAAAAACCTATACAGGCATGTGCAGAATTGCTAAAGCCTTCAATAGGCTAAGTTGGGGAGTCATTGCTCAACGTGTCGCTGCATTTTTTATTGGATTGATTGCATTGAATATATTCTGAGCCAACATCCTCTGTAGTATGCAATGTGCCCTCTTGGGCAGAAAAAATATTCTCATCAAAAGAATGATTACATTCTAAGATTAATCCCTCAAATTTCCTCTTAACAGAGCGCTGCCATGATCTGTCTGCTTCGTTGCCTGAATTGCAAATACATTTAGTTGGAAGAGCCTTGTTTTCATTCCAATGACTGCAGTCAGTAGCCATTTACTTGAAAAAAGAGAAGCGAGCATTGGCACCAAAATGATCCATGCTTACAATGCGAATTTTAAACTTTATTTTTGCAGTTATCAAGCTGCATTATGTCCTTCGCAAAAGACAAATCCTAGTTATTCACATAGAATTCCAATTTCTCACTCAGAAAATTAAACAAAAAGTATACATATCAACAAGAGAAATTCATAAGCCACTAATAATAGTATTTCTTTGAAGAAAAAAAATACTGTCAACAACATTCTCCCATACACACATAAATCCCCTACCAAAGAAAATGTAGTTTCTACTCAACTGCCTCAAAATGATGTCAAACCTTTCCAGATATTGCTAATATGAAATACAATGCAAAACGTTGGAAATGTACATATTTATAACCTTAGTACAAAATACATTACCTCGTCTCATTTTGCAACAATTCTAGGATCCCTCTCCTCTAAAATGACGTCCACCAGCTTCAAACCCGCGACCAAGCCTGAGCTGAGACTCAGGCATGCGAGGCGAACGACCCCCGAACAAAACCAGCGAGACTCAAGATTGAAGGGAATCGATTTCTTATAGGCTATGTCAAAGCCTCTGCCAGGTCACAAAACCACTCACTACAGGTATGGATGATGCAAAATAATTCACATCCTCAGTTTAAACAAATCTAAAAATCATGATGCCCTTATTCTTCGTCCTGTATTTAGCTTTATGCGTCTACCGGGTAATCTTCACTTGCACCTAATAAAGAAATTGAAAGAATAAATCTTCCTTTCGTTTTCTTTATTTTGGGATATGAAAGGCCGGTGTATCAACTATCTTTGTAGGTCGGGATTCGAACAAGTGACATTGGAAAGGCATTATGAAAGAAATAATTACAATTTCAAGCTTTAAATTTCAGGTCCACATGGTAGAGCAGAGCAGAATCCCTGGACTGGCCCTGTAGAAAGCGAAAGCTAGGGCATATTTCTCTTTTCGTGTATTTGACGTTGGACGCCCTCTTCGACTTCAACTTTGCTGTGTAGCTCGATAGAGGACCGAGGACTGAACAAGGAGGTGGACCGAACTGAGCGCTTGATACAGGAAGGAATGAAGCTGAAAACATTCGCCCGCGGAAGAATCAAAGCAGGAGAAGGAAGTGTATTTTGTTCGACATTGATTGTGGTAGGTGGCTCTCGTCGTGGCGTCATGTGTGGCGGAGGGGAGAGGATCGGTGTGGAGGGAGAGAGGTGGTGGAGGCAAGGGTTCAGGGTGCACCAGAGTTTGTCTCTGTCATCGTCATCAGGGTTTACTTGCCATCGAGTCCAAGTTGGGCAGGGTCCACTTCTTACTCGGAAAGCTGCGGGGTTTCCAGAGAGGTGTGTCCCGGAGCTGCCCCATCAACTGTCGATTTTTCAAACAAAAGACACTTCCATGCCCAAGTGTGCCTATATATGCATATATTTTATATGGTATTGAAGTTGCAAAAGAAATAAAAGAAATAAAATCGAAAGCTGCAAAGGGATGAAATTGGTGGTACTTGTGTGTTTTCTCCTACATATGTTTCTTAAATCAGAATGTGCAAATGCCATTTCTGATTCTCCTGAGATCCTTTATGTTTCTTACCAGAAGACTCTCTTAGTGCAACTCCTAATCCTGGTGGTGGTTGGTATTTTTAGATGTTTTATTCACTAACTCATGGGTTTATAACAAAAATTGCATTGTACAAGCAACGCCCTTTTTTCTAATCATTTTGATAAAAAATTTAGTGTTTTTGAGATTTTTTCTCACCAATGACCTCCAATTTTTGTAAAAATAATAAATAAAGAAAGTGATGAGATCCTAGGAGTTTAAAATTTAGTGTTTTCAAACCTTGGGAGCATATGACATGAATCATATGAAATGTTTATTTCCATTAATCATGAGGGTAGAATTTTTAACTTAAATGGCCTTTTAACACAATCCCTCTAGATTTGCCTCTTCAAATATGAGGGCACCCACTCTCATAAAGGACATGTTGGGAGTTTAAACTTTAGTGTTTTCAAACTTTGGGCACATATGACATGAATCATATGAAATGTTTATTTCCATTAAGCATGAGGGTAAAATTATTAACTTAAATGGTCTTTAACACAATCCCTCTAGATTTGTCTCTTCAAATGTGAGGGCACCCACTCTCATGTTCGCATTTAGTGATATTAGCGTTCAGGAAAAGATAAGAAAATATAAATTGGACTAATGTATCAATCCATGTGAACATGATGCCCATTCACCCTCTCACACACTCAATGTGCAAACTTTGTCTCCTAAAGGACACAATTTGAGCAGTATATCAGTTGCCTCAAAAACTTAGGTGCGAGTAAATTCTTCATGCAACATGATACTAAGAAGTTGCTAAGTTGTTTCCTACTATTATTATAAATTGGTCAGCATCAGTTCAATAATTCTAGATGACTCTCATGGTGTTGCAATGTTATTTAATCTTACAAGTTGGCATACTTTCTTAGTCCCACAGTGCTAAAAAAATTTCCTTAACTATTAATCCTAAAGAAGCCCAATAATGAGTGAACATGGATAGGCCAGCTTGAATTTTCTCACATTTCTTCCATCTCACTTAGACACTTATTTTGGGAACTCTTATACAATTACTATGTTAGTTTGCTAAGGTCTAAGACGGGCAAAATAAATAACTAGTGTGTGCAACCAGCAACACACTTGACTAGATTGAACTCAGCCTAGTCTTATGATGGATGTACATTTTAAGGGATTCTTTCCTAATTCGAAATTGCTGAAGATATATAAACTAACTATTTCATTTGTCCTACAATTCCAATAGTCCACATGGAAAGATTCTCTGCAAATATCTTTTGTTGCATATGGTAGGCCTCTGAATAGACTAAGATTGTACTAGAATAATGCAAACATGACCTGCAAGTCACCACTGTGTTTTGGTTTCTGAAGGCTGCTGCATTATTGACTAACTAGTGAAGTATCAACCAGTGAATAAGTTTCAAGCTTTGGAGAAGTCACAATATATATTATAATTGTGTCTTGCAGATTGGCCTCTTGACCAATTTTTCCTAGGAATGCCTCTTATGAAAAAATAAGTTATTTCCTAACAGGTTATGACCCTCTTGAAAATACCACGCTCACTAGAACATTGGAAGCAAATATCTAATGCACACATCATGCTACCACTATAAGCCATTGCAAAAAATAGAAACCAAGGTGAAAAAGGATCTACAACTGCATTGTAGACGTGTTATAGTGACAATACTTTCTTGAATGTCTATTCTCCAACATCCATAGCATTACCACAAATAATCATAGTTTGTATTTAACTCCAAATAATATACATTCCAATAAGAAGTTGTCAATCATAGTTTTACCTTGTGGCAATTATTTTCCTTATGCCCTGCTCTCATTTTCAGTAAAAAACTAGATTTCCTATATTGATGACGTTTCTACTGTAATATGACCAACTACCAGACAACTATCTCACTATAATTTTAGATAAAATGAGCAGTGTACCAAAATAATAAAGAGACTGAAAATGATAGTAGATATTGCAGGGTAAGCAACTATATAGGTAGTATGCATGATATGCTATTCCATAATTCACTACCTTTCCCATTTATAAAATAGTTTATACAACAATTCTGTTGCATAATAGTTCTTTATGTTGCTATTTATTGAGATTTTGGCTCACACAGGGATTACAATCAGCCTTTCCACAGGAAATACATATGGCTTATGCAACTGGCATACCATTGTTGTTATTGTAACTAACATTTCATGATAATAAGTTACAGTTGAAACATTTCCTTTACTTGTTTTAGCTTCCTAATTGTTATGTATGGCATATATAATACGATTTTTCCATTGGGATTCATACGTGACCAAATGAAAAAGGATTTAACTATTGCTAAATGAAAAATTGTGACAAGCTAGGATTGGAGGGATTTTGTGCGAATTATAATGAAAAATAAAAAGTGAAGGCCTGCACCTCCACTGCAGTGATATAAGGGTTTCATATTTATAATCTTCTAGAGTTATATTATTATTATTATTTGTTCGTTTCTTTCTAGTTGTTTTTCCCTGGTCAAGGTGTTTCTCAAGTTTGTCAGCTCTGAATGCTAAACACAATGCTTGATGTCTTGCAGTGGAAACACCTCACAACTTAGCATAGGTCCAAGATCTAGTTATGGTACAATAGCGCAAATTGTGGAAGATTTGGTAAGTGCCTGCTACTGTAAGCCTTGCCACTATGACCCAAGTGCTATTTGGCCACAACTAGAAGGTTAGTGCATTGGGAAAAAGAGAATGTTGTGTGTGTTGATGTTGCACACAGGGCATCATTTTGCAAGCCCTTTTTCCCATTATGTGCAAGATCAGTTTGCATCTGCAAGATCCACATATCATTCTCTTTGCCCAATAAAATAACCTTCTAGTGTTGCATGAGCTTCTAGCCTCGTTAGACTAAGGAACTGTCCAAAACTTTGTCACTCTTGGTTCATAGTTATCCTGTGAGTTTAGTCTGATTGCAAGAATTTTTCCTTAACATTCTTGCTCAATGTTTTTGCCATAACCTCAGAGCTACTTGGGTTTGGGGTTGTTCCCTAGATATCTCTTGGGGTCTGTACCAACCTCTTGAGCTGCTGGAAACATTTCTATACCTCCAGTAGGTATATCACTTATCATAGGCATTTTGGTTTCTCCAAAATGTCGTTACTCTCGCAAACGGGTGCATTCTAATTTAAGTTTCTTTCTCCCACAACTGAACATGTTGTGTGCAATGTGGGGCCTGTTGGATAATTTTTATGGCTTCTACTAGTTGTTAGACAATGTTTCTAACCTCTTAGGAAGAAGATACTTAGCAGTGGTTGCCTCTCTGACAATTGATGGTATTGATTGTTCATTACTATATTGAAAATATCATCATCAGGGATTAATGTTTCAATTTTATCAAGTGTCTCTTGTTTCATATTCAACACAAGATGGAATTTGCATGCACTTAGTTCATTGGAGCAAGGCTTTATGGCTTGCCTTGAATATTGAAAGCAAGTTACAGAAGAAATCCCTAAAGATGGAGCATCATTGACCATAATTCAAGCTCCTCTCAGTGGATGTTTTCTAATCCCTCTTCTACTGCTCCTTCACCTTGTCATCTTCATTTGTTTACAAGGCATGACAAAGATACCCATAAGTCTAAATTTTAGCCCAAAATAAATTCTAATGATAGTGGAAATTTTACGAGAATATTTTTATTATCACTAATGATCTGCCCATTATAATGAGGGATGTCTTAAGCAAAGAGATCTCAACACATATTTCAGTGGCTGAGCAAAGGAAGGAGAAGGTTAAAATGATTATAGTCAACAATCCCACTTACATAAGTGGTTGTTGTGGACTTCCCAATCCATGGTGGAAATGCCTCTGCTACTAAGTACGGTAATTCTAACAATTAAAAAAAAAATGGAAAAATAATTCTAGGCCCACAATTAGTCTTAATCATGAGTGACTACTTTACTTTAGACAAGGATGCTTTGTTTGTGAAAATTTTTTGCCTTATAGTTAATGGTAGTGATAAAAATCTTATTTCAGAAGATCATGTGAATTTTCTTAATTTCCCTTCAAAATGTTAACCTTGGTCTAAAATTTTAGGGTTGGATGAAGGATAAGGAACCAATGCAAGTTATGAAGGATCGTTAATTCACTTTTTCTATTGACCACTCTTTGATAGTATTAAGTATGATGGCACTTTTGTTGACTGTTGTGGTCTTATTCCTTGGAAGGTTTTATCAACACGCTTTTTTTTCTTTCTAAATTAGACTATTATATTAATTATGAACATAGTTTACAGGTCAAAGCTTGCTTTCGGAATTGCTATGCTAGCCAATTCCCGAGGGAGCATAGTTTAAAAAGACAAAAA
Organism: Pinus albicaulis; assembly: GCA_034641835.2. Lineage (NCBI taxonomy): Eukaryota > Viridiplantae > Streptophyta > Pinopsida > Pinales > Pinaceae > Pinus > Pinus albicaulis. The sequence goes on along the minus strand of CM076572.1, from coordinate 1,257,304,027 downwards.
TGACAAAAATGAGACCACCCCAAATGGGGGAACCGGTCCAACAATTGTTTCCCTTAGTAGGGAAACCAACTTTAACTAGAAAAGACCAAGATTTTGCCAAATTGTTCAATATATACATGCTAACAGAGAAATTGATCAAAACAGAAAAAGGAAACTTCTCATTGCAGTGGCCACTTGTCATGCTAACTATCATGAGGCTATCGTGGTGGCTCCTCAATGATAAGACACTTGTAATCATCAGAGGAATGGTCATCTTTCTTCCAGTGCTGAGTTGTGGGTTCTGGCGTGGTGGTAGTGCACACAAGGCTGGCGCTGTCTTTCCTCTTCTCACCCATCGAGCGTTTTGGACTTTTGCTTCTGCTACCTTCGCTACTGGAGGAGTTCCCTTTTAGTTTGACCAATAGAGCTTCAGATTTCCGTGAGTAATGAGGGGACACTAGAGAGATTGTAGATTTCCTGGGATATTTTTTGGAGCCTCACCAAACTAAGCTCGAAGGCAAGTTGACAGTAATGGTGGCTGTAACTCATGGTCTTTCCAGGGAGCAGTCATGGTGGAAATGAGCCAAATTGTCTTCAGGAGGTGGGGAGCGACTATCAGAGTGAATGGATATTGGTAGACGTAAGGACTGGCCCCTTCCTTTTCCACGGAAGCACCTCATTCTATGCCTCCTCGACATCCTACAACAGGATTGAGCGTGAGGGAAGCTAGTTAGCAGAGGCTTAGAGGTCAAGTGAGTGTTGGCGTGCAGATTCTGTGAGACTGAATGGCAGTCGGTGCAATGAGGCGACGAGGCTAACAGGAGAATAATGTCACATTGCGTCTTTGAGAGCGAGGGGGAGCTCAGAGCAAACTACAAAAAAAACTAAGATGATATGACGACAATGGCATCAATGAAGGGCGCGACACCATGAAGAGGAGTTCAGGGCTGTGGATCGGACATGCATAAATGCAAAGGGTAGAGGCAGTTAAGGCACCTTGAGGTGAGCAGCTGGAGCAGTTATGGGTAGTAGGACAAGCCCCATGCGTGGCCATGTGGCTAGGCCATGTGTCATGTAATGGGGCCGCCACCTCCCATCCTAGATCATACACCCGCATCCAGGGGGTTTTATCAACATGATTGCCATGCAAGCTATTATACATTGTCTTGAAACTTCCCTATTTTTGCAGAGAATTTAGTGTCATGCTAGTGATTAATTTGAAACTATATTTTAGTGGAAAAATTCACTGTTTTTTGGTGGAATAGTTCATAATTTATTCTGATTTTTTTTTTGCATGTGTACTAGTTACGATGATAAATGTATGGTTTACTTCATAGGTTTCTCAGTTCTTTCTAGATATGATTTTCATCATTTGCTTTGAATACTTCTCTATTGCTTTACCTTCATATTTTATCCCCTGCACAATTGCTCCTGAGGTCCATGTTGTTATGTTTAGTGGCTGTTTCTATGGAAATTTTTTCCTGAGGTTCTGTAATGTAAATCCAAATGCAAAAAATACTATTTTACACATTGATATTTGTTCAAGACATTCTTGTGTGATACTTGAATTTCATAAATCTAGATTTCTATTTCATTTTCTATATCAATATATAAGAACATGCCCATGGATTGTTCATATTTCTCAAACTGTGGAGTTGTTCCTTTCGTGTTGCATGTTCTTTTATATTGTTATGTTGTGATTCAAATTTCTAGTTGTGCTTTCCAGTTATTCTCCTAGGTAGTACATTCTTTGTTAGATTATACATGCTTTGTTAGATTATATCAAAATTTATTCTTATTGTCTTTTTATTATGTATATTGAACATATTATTTCTAGCAACTTTTGATTTTCCTAGATTTTCTATTCCTTTCGTGTATTTCTGCACCTTTAGGGGAAATTTCTAGTTTAAATGCTAATTTTTTAAAGGGTCCTAGCTCAATGGAAGAGCACCTTCTTTACAAGCAGGAGGTTGGTGGTTCGATTCCATCGTGCCCTGATATTCATAGGGAATGATGACGATTAGTTTTTGGTGATGGATGCTCTTTTGACCATCACTAATGAGCTTATGGTGACATTTTTTGACCCTCACCAAAATATGAAATGGTGACGGTCAACGAACGCCACCATATATACGCATCAATAGTGACAACCATTAAAGGTACGTCACCATAAATCTTTGTTGTTGATATGGAATGGTGAGGGTCACTGTTTGTCATTATAGTCATTATTTGTGATAGACCTTGATGTCACCAATGAGTTTATGGTGACGGTCAATGAATGTCGCCATATATATGCATTAGTAGTGATGGCCATGAAAGGTCCATCACAAAAAATTGTTGTTGTTCACATGAAATGGTGACGGTCATTATCTATCATTATAATCAATATTTGTGATGGATCTTGAATGTCACCACAACACATACTTTCAGCGACGCCACCTTTGGTGACGTTCAGGTTTTTGGTGACAGAGGCTATTGTCTGTCACCATTGCTCATATGAAATGGTGACAGTCACTATCCATCACTATAAATCATTATTGGTGACAGACCTTGACTGTAAACGCAACACCTATACTTTCGGTGACACCACCTTTGGTGACGTTCACTTTTTGGTGACGAAAGCTCTTTTGACCCTCACCAATGAGCTTATGGTGACCATTTTCGCCCCTCACCAATGTCCTTTTTTCTTGTAGTGGCTCATAGCAGTAGGTGGACTGCAATAAAAACCTCACTCACAGGGTCTCATATTTTTTTTTCCTAAGCACAGGTGTGTTGGTGAAATTTCCAACCTAATAGTTGCACTGATAGGCATAATCAACACAACTGTTAGGGCCATACCCGCGTTGCTTTCAAGTCACTTCAGTGCAGATTTTGGGTTTAGAAAGGCACTGGCCTCCTATTTTGCAGTTCTGCACATGGGATTTTCCTGTCTGTTGTGGATCTGAGTCGCAGACACATTTCTTGGTCGTTCTGCACATGGGATTTTCCTGTTTGTGGTGGATCTGAGTTGGAGACACATTTCTTGGTGATTATGCACATGGGATTTTCCCTTTTGTGGTGGATTTGAGTCGCAGACACAACAACTCTTCATATCGGTGGTGGATCTGAATCGGAGTCACAGAGATCGTGTCAGATCTGTGATAGATCTGTGATTAGGTTCTGGTATGTATTGATTTTGTTTTTTAGTTTAGCTTGTAATTGTTCAATTGTTTAGAAATAATCATAGGATCAACAATATGATTAGTCCAATATGAATAAAATTACATACACATATCACAAAGAGTCTAATGAAATTGTTTGATTCATTCAAAGGGTTAAAGATCTGAAGAACAGGTTGGGTGACATCAGGGAGAAGGTATCTGATACCGATCTAGTCATAATCACGTTGAACGAAATGAAGGATGAATATTAGATGTTCATCATAGGCCTGGAAACACAAGATAAAGCCTGTGCATTTTAAGAATTGACAGGAATTTTATTACAAGAAGAAGAGCAATGACAACATTTGAGACCTCAGAGTGCCTATCTTGTGTTGATGGCGAAGAAAAAGGTGTACAAAGGGAAACAACCACAATTGCAACAGAAAGGCGGAAGCAATTTTCAGCAGAGACCATTTAGAGGTATGTCTGCAAATAATTTTTTTTCCATTAAATTCTTTTACTGTGGAAAAAATGGTCATAAAGATAAGTTCTTCTTTAAGAGGCAGATAGATGAAGCCAGGAATAACAAGAGTAAGCACACAGGGTATTTTGCTGATGAAGTTCACATTCATGATCTTCGACTGTTTGTATTTTATTGTGCTCTTTTAGCTTTTGAGGAGGATGAGGACGACATATGGTATGTTGATTTTGGCGCATCCTCGCATATGACAGGTAAGAGAAATTGGTTTGATTTTTTTGAAGAAACCTCTTGCGGATCTAAAATTTATCTAGGAGATGACAGAGGGTATGAGATCAAAGGGTACGATGATATTCTAGTAATGTTTCCTAGCAGTAACATCAGAAATATTAAGAATGTGATGTATGTGCCCGTGATTAAGAAGAAATTAATCTTTGTATCAATGATAACTAATCAGGACATGCAAGTTTAATTCTTCAAGATAGATTGTGTCATAAAGGACAGGAATATGGAACCAGTTGCATCAGGAGTGCGTGTAGGGAGCCTATACAGATTGAATGTCAAGAGAATGCCACACCAAGCCTTGGTTTCAATAGGATTGACAACCGAAAATCTCTGGCACTAGAGATTCGGTCACCTTAACTTACAAGACCTCACACTACTTCAAAGAAAAGGTATGGTCAATGGACTCCCTTATTTTCACAATGTTTAGTTAGATTGTGATGGATGTGCATTAGGAAAAATTCATAGAGAATAATATCCTTTGCATGATGATAGGAACAAAATATATTCTAGAGTTGGTACATATAGACATATGCGGACCTATGTAGACTAGGTTGCTAGGTGCTGCATATTATTTTCTACTGTTTATTGACGACTACACTAGATTCTCTTGGACATATTTTTTAATTAAAAAGAGTTAGAATTTTTAATGTTTTAAAGAATTTAAGACTCTGGTGGAGAAGCAGACAGGGAAATTCATAAAAATTCTTCGCTCCAATCAAGGGGGAGAATACAGGTTGGGTGATTTTATGAATTTTTGCAGATATCATAGGATTTTTCAACAGTTCAAAGTGACACACACTTGCAACAAAATGGAGTTGCAGAACGAAAGAATAGAACCCTAATGGAGTGCGCACGAAGTATGATTCAAGGTAAGGGTCTATCAAATGGTTTTTGTGTTAAAGCTATCAACAATATTATTTATTTAAAGAATAGGAGTCCCACTAAATGCCTTAACTTTAAGAATCCATTTGAAGCACTCTATGGATTTAAACCAGCAGTGAGTCAACTAATATTTTTTTGGTCAAAAGCCTTTCCCCATATACCCAAGGAGGATAGAAAGAAGTTAGATCCTAAGGCCATAAAATGTATCTTTGTAGGATATTGCATTGAATTTAAAGCCTACAAGTTGTTTAATCTCGTGACTCATAAAATATTTGCAAGTCGAGATGTTATATTTCATGAGAAGGTTGAGGAAGGAAAGGAAGACAATGATAAAGAATGGCACACTACATTATTGATGGAAGAAATTAGTGAGGATAATCAGCAGAAGAAGCATAAATATGAAGAAATAGCTATGTAGTCAACAAGGCAAGCCCACATAGGTTTGAAGCAGACAAATTTGAGGTGAGTCCTCTACCAAGAAGATTAGGTAGGTAGACTCAATTACCAATTATATTGAAAGACCATTCTTTAATGTCAAACATTTTAAATATTATATAGCCCACAAACTATAAATAACCAAGTCAATCTAATGAATGGAGGGTTGCAATGAATGAAGAAATACAATCAATTATTATAAACCATACTTGGGATCTAGTGGAACTGCCTGAAGGAAAAACACCCATAGGTTGTAAGTGGGTTTACAAACATAAAGGTAATGCAGATGTGAATATAGAAAAGTTTAAAGCTAGACTAGTAGAAAAGGGTTATTCACAACAAGAGGGAATAGACTTTGAAGAAACCTTTGCTCCTGTAGCCAAAGTGAATACTATGAAAATGTTAATTTCACTAGCAACAAAATATCATTGGAAGCTACACCATCTAGATGTTAAGTTTGCATTTCTAAATGGTGATTTAAAGGAAGATATTTATTTAGTCCAGCCTGAAGGGTTTGTCAAAGAAGGGCTAGAACATCTAGTGTGTAGGTTGAAAAAGGCACTATATGGTTTAAAACAAGCATCAAGGTCTTGGTATGAGAAGACTGATTCATTCTTCTTACATCATGGTTTTCATAGGAGCATGAATGATCCAAATATGTATAAAATGTATAATTAGTAGAGGCAGATTATTTTGATTTATTTTTATGTGGATGATATCATTATAACAAGTAATGTAGATGCTTTGATCAAAGAAATCATATTGTAGATGTCGCAAGTTTTTGAAATGAAAGATCTCGTAATTCTACATTATTGCTTGGCTCTAGAGGTATGGAAAGACTTGGGAGATAGTTTTCTTACTCAAGGGAAGTACATCAAAAGTCTACTTACAAGGTTCACGATGGAGTAGTGTAAGACAACATCAAGACCTTTGCAGTAGAATCTGAAGTTATGCAATAACGATGGCTCTAAGGAGGTGGATGCCACTTTTTATAAGCAACTAGTTGGTAGTATGATATATATAACTACAAATATATAATACTTAGAATACTCTATTAGTGTGTTGAGACAGTTCATGTCCAATCCACTCGAAATTCATGGGACAATAGAAAAATCTTTGTTGAGGTATCTTCGTGGTACTAGTGATTATGGTATTTTATACACTGACACATATGATGTTATTTTAGCATGAATTTCAGACTCAGATTAGGCAGGTAATCTGGATGACTGAAGGTCCATCATAGGTTATGCATTTAGTATTGGACCTGAGGTCATATCGTGGAGCAGGAAAAATCAGAGTAATGTGGCATTATCTTCAACTGAAGCCGAATACCAAGCATTGTGTGTAGCTACATGTGAAGCTATCTCATTGACAAGGCTTCTCCAGATGTAGGATAAAAGCAAAAAGAAGCAACCATCATCAAATGTGACAACTAGAGTACCATCAAGCTATCATACAATCTAGTATTCCAGAAGAACACGAAACACATACATATTCAATTTCACATTGTTCGAGGAAAAGTTCAGTCAAAAGAAATATTTATTGAATATTGTAAAACTTGTGACAATATGGAAAATAGTTTTACTAAGCCTCTTGGAAAAATTAAGTTTGAATTGTTTAGAGGGATGTTATGAATTCAGGAAAATCCTTTGTCCATTAAGGGGGAGAGTTGAAAATAATTAATATTATTTTGTATTAATGGAGAAATGGTTACATTGTTGTAACGTAGCTCCTTAAGTTAGGATTAGTTCCTAGGATACAAGAGTTTGTTTACAACTTCCTACTCCTTTTTGATGTACTTATAGTTGTATCATTTGATTAATGTATGTAGAGTGTACTCTCCATTTTGTGTGCAGTCTCCAGGTGCAGTACTCGACTAAGAGCTCCCCTTTCCATTCAATTCAGTTTTTATCAAAAATTGACCTACCAAAAAACACTAAAAGAACAAAACATAGAAAACGTAAACTATGACATCTAGAAAATACTTTCTATCTCCCTTATTAATACAACTGCACATTTTCTCTATCAAACACTTATTAAATTTTGAGACAACTCCAAAGAATAAGTGATCTAAAAACATACACTCTAACCTCACACCACATTCATCTATGATCAAATGAAAACCATAGAAGAAGCATGATAAAAGTCGCTTAAGAGCACACTCGGAATCTGATGTACAACCATATGAAAGCCACACAATTAATAGATTAAAATTTACTTACCAGTTTAATCGAATTTGACTTCTGACCATATGGAAATAGTATAACAAGCATACTAAAAGTGAGATACTAGCTAGACCAGAATTTGATGTCTTGCCAAAGTATCTAACAAACCAGTTAAGGTTTGACATGGCGAAAATAAAGGTAGTTAATATTTAAATATCTTTATTTTTCACATTCAAATGAAAATAGGATTCACTATAATTATTAGTTACTATTACTATCTACTAAGAAAACCACGTTTAAATATATATCAATCACATACACAACCACATTATTGAATTATTGAATGTAATTAATATAAATGTCAATAGATATAAAAATAATAATATTAATAGATATATAAAATATTAGTAATCATTATATTATAAAACATCATTATTATTATATTATAAATATGACAATAATTATAACAATTATAATAGAAATTTATAATAATTATCATTATATGATAATAATATGATAATAGTATTGATATTATCAATAATGTAATAAATAATGATATTATTAAGTAAGGAGATTATTAATATTAGAAACCCAAAGCATTATAAATCTCATGAAATTTTATTAAACTCAAAATACTAATATTATAAACCCAAGAGATTAATATTAAAACCTAAGGGAATAATATTGAGTACCCAAAAGATTAATATTATAAACCTTTGGGATTAATAAACCCAAAGAATTTATATTATAACCCAATAGATTATAAACCCAAGAGATTTATTTTAAATCCTAGGACTAATATTAAAAAACATATCAATAATATAATACCTTATGAATATGAGCATACCCGAGAGATTGATATTATAAATCCAAAGAACTAATAAAACCAAGAGATTAATACTAAAAACACAAGGGTAATAATATTAAACTCAACGGATTAATATTGTAAAGTCAAGGTGTATATACCCTAAGATAAATATTATAAACCCCAAAACAAACAAGGTTGACCATGGCTGATTTTCATATTGAGACAATTATTGTCACAATGCAACATTGGACCATGGTTAACAATGATTGATTTTCATATTCAGAGAATATTTTCCACAATACAATGTTCGACCATGGTTAACCTAAGTTGACCTTGGTTGTTTTTAATATTGAGACAATCTTTATTAGAACACATGCTTTTTTTATTCATGATATATATCAAGTATTTTCAGGACCGAATCACATAGACATTTTGGAGTCAACGCGTTTCAAACCATTTACCGTGGTTCATCACTAGGACATAGATAGATAGTTGAACTAGAGAAGCAATATATAGTAGAGATAAAGTGGTTAATTATAGCAGTTAATAAAAGATTATTAATTTATTTATTCAATTATCTATTATATAATTATGGAGTTCAAACAACTAACCCCAAAAGTCACCATATTTTATTAAATTACTTATTTAATTATCTATTAGTTAATCAAAGTCAGAATATTTTATTAAATTATTTATTAGATTATCTATTAGTTAATAAAAAAAGGTTAGAAAAAAAGGCAAAATAAATAAATAAATTAATTAAATTAAACGGCCTCCCTTTTTTCAATTTCAACGGCCTCCCTCAACTAATGGTGATGGATGTGATCGATCTTGGCAATGGCGTGGGAGTCCTCAATACTAATGTGGTGCTTAGTCTTCTCTGCATGTTTTTCCAAGGCTGAGGAGCAAGTCCTATAGTGTTTAATGTTAATCGCATGTTCCTTAATCCTTTGATTAATGGAACAACCAATTTCTCCAACGTAGGTAGTCCCACAGGAATAAGGGATCAAATACACACCTTTCATATCTTTGGGACTCACTGTGTCTTTAACTAATATAAATAAGCTAAAAATCATGTTTATGGGTCTGAAAGTGGAGGAAACACCATTCTTCCTAAGAACATGAGCAATATTGTATGTAGTTCTTTGTATAAAGGGAAGTTGAACATTGAAAACTTACTCTCTAGGTACACTCTTACTCTTCGGACCTTTGCAATCCTTTTGAAAATATTTGATACCTAGTGATATATTATAATAATTCATCCTAAAAACATTAAGGAGATGGGTTTTCTCACCCATCAGGTGGTCTTCATCTGAAACCCGTAAAGCACAAGTCAAAAGATTGTTTAGAATCCCCATATTTTGGGCATGATAGTGATGGGATTCATCATAAAGATATTTTTCTGTGTGCATGTTCTTATGATTTCTTTTTTGATAAAAAGAACCATTAGACTTCTTCGAGACTAAAAAATAAAGGAAGGAAAAGCTACCATTAATTTTAGATTCCATGGTGAATTTTATGGATCTTGATTTATTATTAAGATGCTGCAGAAACAAATCTAATTTGACTCGACCATGGCGCCATAAGATGAAGGTATCATCAAAAAATCATTTCCACATATTAGGCTACAATTGAGCTGAGGCCAAAGCCTTAGATTCAAAATCCTCCATGAATAGGTTAGCTACGACAGAGGAAAGTAGAGAACGTGTGGCAGCACCACAAGTTTGTTCATAGAATTCACCTTTGAAGCTAAAAAAGGTAGAGGTCACATGAACTTAAACAAGCCTAGTTGTATGAGGATCAGTGATATGATTGATGACCTCAATAGCCTCCTTTATGGGGATATTGGTGTAAAGGGAAACCATATAACAACTAACCATAACGCCATTCGACTCAAAATTTAATCCCTTTAACTCATTGAAAAAAGAAGAGGAGTCATTAACAAAATAATCTACCCGACCAACAAAGGGCTTGAGCTTATTGGCTAAATATTTAGCAAGAAGATAAGTGGGCCCACTGATTGTATTGAAAATGGGTCTAAGGGAAGTTCCCTGCTTATGAATTTCGGGGAGTGCATAGATCCTAGGAGTGATGGGGATACTTTCAATAAGCTTATGGCTTAAGGAGCTGACAGAGTTATTGAAATTAACAAGGGAAACCAAATTGGAAACTTTATTTAGGGGGTTCTTGTCAATATTTCTATAGGTACCAGTATTGAAAAGGTGATAAATCATATTTGTGTGGTAGTCTTCTCGATCCATAATTACAACAACTCCATCCTTGTCAGCTTTGAGAATGACAATGTCAGGGTTACTGTTCAAAGCTTTGAGGGCTTTGAATTCAGATTTACTAATATTGATTTTAGGTGGCTTGACCTTCCTAAGAATAATAGAAAGATATTGTCTAATGATATCTTTAATAGGATCAGATAAACCCTTAATTTGATATTCAATTTTGTAAATAATCTCCTCAATCGAGATATTTCTGGGAGCAAGAGAAAAATTAAACTTTTTCCTAGAAGACCAAACGCTTGGGAATAAAAAGAAAATTTATGAAAATTGATTTTTTTTATTAAATAAAGAACTTATTATTATTATTAAAACTGGCATCAAAGGGATCATTCATTTTATTTGAAAAGAGAGAGTTATTATTAGTATGATCATTCATTTTATTTGAAAAGAGAGAGTTATTATTATTACTAATAATAGAAAGATTGATTAACATAATGGAAAAATATTTTTAAATTGTTATCTTTCTTAATATGGTGAGAATTAAATCTATTATTATTAATAATAGAAGGATTGATTAGCATAATATTAGAAGAGGAGAATATTTTTAAATTGTTATCTTTCTTAATATGGTTAACCTCGTTTCTGGAATTATTATTATCAAAACTCGTATTAGAGGGATCATTCATTTTATTTAAAAACGAGCAATTAATGGAAGGATCTATTAACATAATATTAGAAGAGGGAAAGCTTTTAAAATTATTATCCTTCTTAATATTATTAACATCATTTCTCGAATTATATTTATTAGGATGATTACCGTTATCATTATTATTATTGTTAAAGTAAATAGTTATTATTATTTCCATTCACCTATAACTCAACAAGTAGTTTTTATTAATTAACCTATCATAAAGAGGGTTAAATTTATTATTAGGAATCTTATTATTATTATTTTTATTATTATTATAATACGTAGAAAAATAATTAAAAACTTTTAATAACCAACTTATCATCAATAGAGTAAATTTTATTACTAGGAGTCTCCCTAGAAAAGATATTTTTATTATTATCAAAATTCTTCGAAAAATAATTATAAAAATAGTTACTGGTCTGAGAATGAATATCAAGGTTATATAAACAAACAGTAGGAGAAAGGGAGGGGTATGAGATAGAAGGCAGCAGAGGAGCAGTTATGGAGCCAGTCAAAGAGAAATTGACGTCGAAAAAGGGACAAACGAAGGAATCTGATGTAAAAGATTGAGGAATCGGCCACGGGAAGGGTAAACCAAACTGCAGCGAGCAGCTGGAGAGTAAGAGGGGGAACGATGGATTTTAAGGGAAGAATCATCACATGAAATAGGAGAAAGAGCAGAGGGAGAAGGGATACAAGTTGGTCAACGAATAAAGGCGAATGAATATCAAGAGAAAAAACATAACTAAACGGACTGATTGAAACCCCAACACTTTCAAGAGGTTTAGGAATGACGACGTCAAGCGAAGCGGTTGAGACTACTGATTGGACCGAAGAATCTAATGGTTTAGCGAGGAGCCACATGCCATCGTTTGCATCTAAACACCTGGAAGAAACATCTAAGTTATTTTCCAAGGACAATGAATCATGAGGAGCAAACACAATCCTTCCTCGATGCAAACAAACAGAAACTCTCGCCTGCACAGCAAGGGAAAGATCCCTAGGGGACTGATTACCACTTATTATAGAGCATGAGCGAGACTCATAGAACCATTGCGGACTAGACGGACTACCTTGACCCGAAGAAGATAAAATATGGGATTCAATCCAAGAGCCTAGCACTGAGATGTGAGAGTTGTTAAAATGACTTTTGGAAGTTCGCACAGACGTAGTGTTACCAAACAGTGAGGAAGAATGAATGTTAAAAAGTTTATCAAAATTTTCACGTTGCTTTAACCTAGCACCTCTTCAAAGAATGAATGTTAAAAAGTTTATCAAAATTTTCACGTTGCTTTAACCTAGCACCTCTTCAAAACGTAAGGCTTTAAGAGTGGAGCAAGCTTCACGTTATCCCAAAGACATGGGATAATAGCATTGGAAATTTCTAAATGGAGGTCATATAAATCACGAGATTATAAATCTAAATCTCTCATGGTTTTACTAATTTTTTATCGCAAGAGAGATAAACTGCATTTAAGAAATAAATTCTTATTTGTAAGATTATTGAGACGAAGAACAACCAGGAACGACCTTTGCATCTCTACATTGCTTGAGAAATGTTATATCAGATATCTTTTTCGAAATTTTTAATTGCATATGTTTAAAATGATGAACATTGTTGTCACATTGCAACATTAGACCATGGTTCACCATGTTTGTTACAGTGTGACATTGGACCATGAAAAATCTTTCTCACAATGCGACGTTGGACCATGGTTGACCATGATTGACATTGGGTGACAATGGTTGACCATGTTTTATTTTCATATTGGAAAGCTAGATTCCCTTCTTATTTTATGGGTGGTAGAATCCAAAATCTGAAAGATTCAGTAACAAAAACTTCACTTAATATATTTTTCGCAATGTGATGTTGGGTCATAGTTGACCATGATTAAGCATGGTTGATCTCCATATTGACAATGATTGACAATGGTTGACCATGATTGTCTAGGATTGACCATGATTGATTTTCATACTCAAACAATATTTGTCACAATGTGACGTTAGACCATTCTCGACCATGGCTAAACCCTTAGATTAATAAACTGAATGTATTAATATTATAAACCCAAGAGAATAATAAACCTAAGGGATTAATATTAAAAATCCAAGGGAAAAATATTAAACCGAAGGGATTAATATTATAAACCTAAGCTATATAAATCCTAAGATAAATATTATAAACCATAAAATAAACATGGTTGACCATGGTTGACTTTCATATTGAGACAATCCTTGTGAGAATGCGATGTTCGAAAATGGTTGACTGATTAGGTGCTTAGAATTATTCTGAAAAATTAAAATTCTCAAAATGGCTCGAAACCTTAATGATCGCATAGATTTCATTGTTCTAAATCCATTCCAACTCGTTTCATGCGAAATGGACTCTATATGTCTTCACAAATGAGTTATGTTCGTTTTACTAAATGAGGAGGGGGCATGTGGCTCAGCCTGGGGTCGCCATGTGCCCTCCTTAATGTTGTGTATTTTTTTTTCAAAGTACCAGATGGACCAGTGGGGGTCGAACAGAAGACCTTGAGCCCACCAACAACACACGCCACCAGTCCACCTACTGCTTGAATCATAACCATAGAATTTTCCACATGTATTTATGTTTTTCAAAGTACACCAACAGGGGGAGAGGGGACCAACACTGTGGGGCCAGCTCCCAAGCCATATGACCATTGCTCAAGACCACAGGCAAAGCACCAGGTTGTTAGCCATAAGCACGTTTAATCAACCATAATTGATGATTAATTAACTTTAAACGAGTTTATTTAACAGAGCATCGATTTAACCTTAATCCCGAATGTTGTGGTGGATTCGACACTCAGGTGTACGAAATCACATGCATTTAGAGAATGTGGTCATTTCTCTAAACCATAAGTAACAAGCAGTATCTGGGGGGAGCTCAGAAGTATAAGACTTAAAATGAAGTAATACACTTAAGTATGCTGTGTTGAAAAAGTAAAACTAAAAACATAAAAAAGAAGCTAAATAGAGAGTTCCAAACAATAACAAGGTAAACAATGGCTCGATGGCCTTCTTCTCATTGAATGCTTGGAATGAATACAAATCTTACCCACTTGCCAAAGGGCCTAGGCAGAGGCTCTAGGACCCGACGCAAGGATGTTTGTCCTTCAAGTTCTGCCTTTTGACACAGTTAACTCTCTCTCTATGTTGCAATAAACTGAAATTGTTGGGTGGCCAACAATTGTGTCCTCTTCTTCAACTCCTGCTCCTTGGTTCACACAAACCGCTGCTGTTTCTTGGGCAACTTTGGCCAGCATAACCTTGTGCTCACAAATTGTTCATCTCTTTGAGGGTTTATATAGTTGAGCTTTCAAACCACCTTCCCTTCCTTGGTACATGGTGGATAGTGACCCAAGGGAGGGGAAATATTCCATTGTGGGTTGAAATATGCTTTTGTGTGCTCACACAAGGCCTAAGGAGGCACTGGTGTTGTCCTTAGGTGACTTTCACATAAGGAGAAACTGTCATTTGCTTGTTTGTGGTCTTGGAAAGGGGCTTTTTTCCATTTCCAGGAATTTGCGCTTATCGGGCTCCAGTGCGAGCAGAAGGTGCACTTATCGAAGGAAAAAGTGTGCATTTAGGAATTTATGACTAGTTCAATCTTGAATTGCTCCAAACCTTAGAGATTCTTAATATTTTTGATTCCATAATGTATCTCTGTCCTGTAAATCCTTGGGCTCGACATTACTTGATGTCATTTTTTTTGGTATGATTTTCCAGTGTTAACACCAACTTGATTAACACTAATGTTGTTTAATTAATTTAATCCATATTAACTTGGTTGTCTCGCCAAATCTATCAGAGTTACTATTTTTGGTACCAACTAGTATGAATTAGTGGTAGTTAGCTAAATTTAGGGAGGAAATTGTGGAACAGACTTGTGGGGGTCATAAATTAGCCAATTTTCGACCAAATTAGGAGCAAAAAGAGGCTAGGGTGCCATTTTTTAGTGTTTTGAACTCATTGGTGCAGGTTTGAGGAGCATAAAAGCACTATAAATAAACCATTTTGAAAATTTGAGCATAATATAGAGGCCCAAGCCCTGGAAGTTAGACCAAGAAGATGTAGCCTATCAGGGGTGAACTCCTTCATCAAATCCATGTGTTGATGTATTTTATGGTGATGTACTGTACTTTTATTTGTTGATGTTAGATATTTCTTTTATGTTAAACTTTTCATAAAATTAACATGAAAAACACTCATGCGACTCAATAACTTGCAAGAGAACTTGAACCCTTAAGCACATGTCAAACATTGGTTTCAAAATCTGAAGGAGGAATTAGCACAATGTTACTATCATACCTTAATAATATCATTTTTGCTATCAGAGCTTTAGGTTTTTTTTGCAAGAAGGGATCTAATTGTTTGCAAGTTTGTGTCATGCTTACAAGGTTAAAACTCAAAAGAGGATAAAGGAAGCTGGTTGAAAGCCCTGTAGTTGGGTCAAGAGGAAGAAGGGAAAGGCTTCCAAAGTGTTCAACACCAGCACATCCTCAAGTTGAAGTTGAGTCTTGAGTGAGCATGTCTCATGAAGGAGAACCTACCATGACAGAAGATGAGAGAGAATTTAAATATTCATTTTTTGATATGACTAAGATGGTAAAGTTCCTCTATGAGGAGCAGAATTTAAGGATGCGAGGATAAAGTTCTAGGGCTCCTTAAGGAAAGGGTTCTCTAGGAGGAGGAATACATGGATATGGTATGAAGCCACCATCCACTCCATCATCATCCTCACCACCATCTTCACCTTCCTCTTCCTCATCTTCAACTACCACAACCCTTCAATATGTTCATCCACATACTTCAAAAGGAATTGGTAAATCAGACTTACTTAAATTTGATGTTAAATTTGAGCTACTGATGTATAGTGATGAAGTTAATGCAGAGAAGTTGGATAATTGAAATCGTCCGTTGGAGGTTTATTGTAGAATTCAGAACCTTCAAGAGGATGACATAAATATTCAATTGGCTTCCTTGAGAATGGAGGGTGTAGCATTTGCATGGTGGGAAGAAAGGACACAAGATGAAATTAAAAAACACGGTATGATCTCAGTGTCTTGGTCTAATTTTATTGTTGCCATTAAAATTAAATTTTACCCTCTAGATTACATGAAAAATTCCATTATGGAATGGAATAATCTTAGAAAATTAAAGGGACAAAGTGTTCAAAATTATACACAAGATTTTAGGAGAAGAGAACTAGTTTTGGGTGTCAATTTATCTTCTCAAGAGAATTTGTTAAAGTATATTGTGGGTTTGCACAACTATATTATACATAATATTCTCATGTTCAATCCAAAAAACTTAGATGAGGTTTGTTTTCAAGCCACACATCTAGAAGCAAGAGGGAAACATAGTGCAGATGAGAAAAGTGATAGTTTCCTTGAGTATGAAGGTGAAGGAAAGGGTGATTTTAATGGAAGAGGAAAGAAAAATGCTTCAATTAAAATAGAGAAAGAGAAACTCACATGTAAATATTGTTTAAAAAATTTCCATGATGAAGACCATTGTTGGCAACTCCATCTAGAGTTGAAGGCCAACAAACTTAAAACCAAAGAGAAGGAGAAAACAATTGCAATCATTGAATATGACTTAGGTTCAAATTCAGGAGATGAAATTAAGATTACAACAATGGGTTTGAAAGGTAACAACATATCAAGCACTAGTTCTTCAGGTTTTTCTAATGTAACTCGAGATGATGATATAATAACTGAACTCTTTCATATTAGAGTTGTTTCAAAGCATACCAAAATAGACACACTATTTATCAAGCTAATTTTATTTCTGAAGACTTAGTTAAGAGGTTAAATCTAGAAAATTTTGCACATACAAGACCTTATCCTTTAGGTTGGATATGCAAGAATTCAAACTTACAGGTAACAAGGAAGTGCATCCTAACGTTTGCAATCAATTCAAACTTTCTTGACGAAGTTGAACTTGATGTAGTTTCGCTTGTGATTTCAGGCATTGTTTTGGTAAGTCCTTATCTTTATGATAGGAGGCTGGTATTTCATCATCATGAGAATAAGTACCACTTGTTCAAGAATGTAATTGAGTACGTAGTTAGAGCGCATAATAAGAAGAGGATTTTGTCTCTTATACATTCAGGAAAAATGAAGGGAATAGTGAATGCAAGTCAAAATTTGGCTTTGTTAATGTTCAAGCATAGTGATGTTTTGAATGAGTCGTTTCAAAAAGATGCATCAAATGAACAAGATTATTTAATTGAGATTGTTAATGTTTTTAATAAAATGTTTTAGGGATCTAACATGTTTTCTTTTAAAATAGGAAAAGAAGATGTGAAAATTTTGTAGCAATCCACATCATTGTTGAGCAGTGATGTCAACAAGATGCTGATGCAAGAGAGTGTAAAGGTCAAATCGAAAGCGCCAAAACAATTTGAAAAATATGGCATTGGGTTTAAAAGTTATTCTTGTGGGTTTTACAAAGTATTGTCTTGGAAATGGGTTGTTTCATGGTGATGTGATCACATTTGATTAGGAGTCGAGCCAAGCACAAGGTGAGACATGTTAAACATCGTTGTGTCAACAGTGTTCAAGGTGAGAAGAATTTGAAGTTGTTCAAGTTTCCTTTGAATGATGAACGAGGTGGAATAAAGCATGTTTCTTCAAGGACAACTTGTTTTGCTGCAAATTTTAGGAAATTGCAGCATGATGGTGTCAACAACATCAAGATAGGGTCTATAGAATAGAGGAAAAATATTAGTTTTTATGAAAAGCTCAAATTGTTGAAATTAGGAAAATTACAGTGGATTGAGACTGGAAGGGTGAGGTAATTGTACCCTCATCCACATGTTCAATAATGAAAGATATTTCGGTGTCCAAAATCTTCCAGTGGAGAGGAATGATCAAGTGGTCAAACTTATGCTAAAAAATCAAAGTTCTTAGAATGACTCGAAACCTGAACGACCACATAGTGTTCGTCGTTTTGAATCTGGAACAATTTTTTTTACGTGAAATGGACTACGTATGAATTTGAAAATAAGTTCTTTTTTTTTTACTAAACATGCAAAATTTAGAAAAAAATGCAGACATCGAAGCCTAGTCAGTAGTCCATACTACTAACGTGGCATGTTGACTGGGCAGGTCAAAGTTTAGTCAATTTCTCCTCTGGATAATGAGAGACTGCCAAGTGGCAGTTGTGGATTGGTTCAAACTTATGGTGAAATGGCATGTTATCATTGGTTTTTTGTTGGGCCCATGAGGAGGTGGCACGTGGCTCAAGCAGGGGTTGCCATGTGCCCTCCTCACTGATGTGTAAAATTGTTTGCAAAGGACCAGAAGGACCAGCGAGTGTCGAACACAAGCACTCTGCCAACAACACACACCACTAGTCTGCCTACCAATTGGATCTTAACCATATACTTTGCCAAATGTATTTATGTTTTGAAAAGTGGGCTGACTAGGGGAGATAGGGCCAACCCCTAAGCCATAAGTGTGCTTAATTAACCATAACCCATGATTAATTAAATTTAAACAGGTTTATTTAATGAAGCATCTATTTAAGTTTAATCCTAGATTAATTAACGCTAATGTTGTTTAATTAAGTTAATCCAGATTAACTTGGAATTCCTGCCAAATCTGGTGGATTTAATATTTTTTGTGACAGCTAGCCCCATTTAGTGGTAGTTAGCTAAATTTAGGGTAGAGATTGTGGAGTAGACTTTTGGAGGTCATAACTTAGCCAATTTGTGACCAAATAAAGAACAATTTTGTACTCATTGGTGCAGGTTTTAGGTGGAGAAAAGCAGTATAAACACGCCATTTTACAAATTTGAGCATACTATATAGGCCCAAGCTATGGAAGCTCTACCAATGAGATGTATCCCAGGAGGTGCAAACTCCTTTATCAATCCCTGTGTTGATGTGTTGTATGGTGATGTACTGCAATTTTATTTTCTATTATTTAGTCATTATTTCATGCTAAATTATTCATAAAGGTAACATGAAAAGCACTCATGAGACTCAATAACTTGCAAGAGAACTTGAACCCTTAAGCACATGTAAAACATTGGTTTCAAATTCTGAAGGAGGAATTAGCACAACATTAATAACATTCCTTAATTAGATCATTTACCATCCTTAAACATGATTTATTTTCATATCGAGACAATATTTCTCATGATCCAACATTGGTCCATGGTTGACCATGGTTGATTTTCATATTGAGACATTTTTTTTCACAATGTGATGTTTGAACATGGTTTACCATGATTGACCATGATTGACTATGATTTATTTTTAAAAAAATGGTTGACCATGGCTTAACATGATTGATATTATAAACTCATGGGAATATTAAACCCAAGGGATTATAAATCGAATGAAATACTATTAAACCTAGGGGAATAATATTAAACCTTGGGTATATGAACCCTTAGATTAATAAACCCAAGATATTGATATTATAAACCAAAGGGAATAATGTTAAATGATAGGAATATGAACCCTTATATTAATAAACCCAAGATACTGATATTATAAACCGAAGAAAATAATAACCTGAGAGATTATTACTAAAAACCCAAGGGATCGTGAACCTAAGGGAATAATATTAAACACAAAGGATTAATATTATAAACCAAAATTATATAAACCATAAGATAAATTTTATAAACCCTAAAATAAACATGGTTGACCATGATTGATTTTCATATTGTGACAATCCTTGTGACAATGCGACATCTGACAATCATTGACCTGGTTGACCATGATTTATTTCCATATCAAGATAATATTTGTCATAGTGCAACTTTGGACCATCATTAATTTTCATATTGAGATAATGTTTGTCACAATACGACGTTGGTTAACCATGATTGATTTTATAAGACATGGTTGACCATGGTTGACCATGATTAATATTATAAAACCATGGGAATAA
The DNA here is from genome assembly GCA_034641835.2 of Pinus albicaulis. Classification (NCBI taxonomy): domain Eukaryota; kingdom Viridiplantae; phylum Streptophyta; class Pinopsida; order Pinales; family Pinaceae; genus Pinus; species Pinus albicaulis. The sequence continues at coordinate 1,257,283,996 of CM076572.1, read as the reverse complement.
TAAACCTAAGGGATTAATACTATAAATCCAAGGGATTATACACCCAAGAAAATAATATTAAACCTAATGGAATAATATTAAACCCAAAAAAAATAATATAAACCCAAGGCATTAAAACCCCAAGGTAAATATTATGAACCCTTTAATAAATGTGGTTGAGCATGGTTTCTTTTCCTATTGGGACAATCTTTTTCATAATGCAACATTGGACCATGCTCGACCACATTTGAACCCTTAGATTAATGAACCGAAGGGATTGATATTGTAAACCCAAGGGAATAAAAAAACCAGGAGATTAATACTAAAACCCGAAGGGATTATGAACCGAATGGATTAATACTATAAACGCAAGGTATATAAGCCCTAAGATAAATATTATAAACCCTAAAATAAACATTTTTGACCATTGTTGATTTTCATATTGATATAATCATTGTCACAATCCAACATTGGACCATTGTTGACCATTCTTGACCATGATTGATTTTCATAACGAGACAATCTTTATCAAAATGCGATGTTGGAGCATGGTTGATTTTCATATTGAGAAAATCTTTGTCTCAATGCGATGTTGGACCATGGTTGACCATGATTGACCACAGTTGAAAATGATTGATTTTATAAAACATGTTTGACCATGGTTGACCATGATTGACATTATAAACACAAGGGAATAATAAAGGAAAGTTATTAATACTAAAAACCCAAGGGATTATAAACCCAAGGGAAAAACATACACCCAATGTATATAAACCCTGAGAAATAATATTTAACCAAAGGGAATAATACTAGACCCTAGGTATATATTGGAAATTTTGTCATTGATGGCAAAGGAAGTGGCAAAGAAGGAACATCTGAACAGCAACAAGGCAAAGAGAGAAGCAAGGAGTAGCATTAGACAAGAAGCAGAGATAGTAACAGAGAGATAGCAGAAGCAACAAAGATACCAGCAGAAAGAGCAAAGAAGCAGAGAGGAAGCAAGGTAGATA